>KV429066.1:0-105304 GCA_001632345.1 Daedalea quercina L-15889 | reverse complement strand
GCTATGATACTATGTGATCTCATTCCTATGCTATGACTTCGCTTTTTTCATGTCATACAGATATGTCATGCTTTGTAAGTAGTCACATGTCAGTATCTGCTCATGTATATATACTGGGCTGTCTGCCCCTCAGAATGCATTGACTTCTAATGCTCTCCAGTGCACCTCAGGAGTCTTCCCTCTCCTATACCTCTGAGTCTGTTAGGTCTGTCCTCTGTTTACTTTCTAGTAGTTGCCTTCTGCTACTGAAGCCACTCCTTTCCTACTCCTTGTTTAACATTCATCCAGCACCTTTCGCTTATATACTGACTGAGTTGCCTAGCCACTACTGCTGATGCAGAGTGCACATTTTTGGAAGGGCGCAATCAGATAGCTTGGAACCAGTGAGCGATGTCTTCGCAGACGTTCCATGCAAAAATCAGTCTCGGTGCCTGGGCGGATGCTCCGTGGTTCAGCTATGACACTGCCGAGAATATCCTTGCTGATTCCTCGCATCCACTGCGTCCACTGCGGCAGTCTGCATCATCGGAGTCATTGTCATAGGTATTCTATGTACGCACTGTCCACTAGTATTGTAGCATAGGCTAACATGCATAGTACGTATGCCTTATGACCACCATATAATGTGCTTGTTCTTGATGTAGAAATTCATGACATTTTGCGATACACAAGAAACAAATCATGACTCATGTTATTCCTCTCCCTATCTTGAAAACAGTGTGCGCACGAGTAGCTGGCGTGACATCTCGCCCTTATGATATTGGTCTTACATCATGTCACAGGCGGGGAGCGTGGGTATGGATGCATGGATGCATCCGGATGGCATCCAAGGCAAACCCTGGATAGTACGGGCGAGGCGCTTGGGCTCTTTCGAGGAGACCTAGCATGACGGATGACGGTTAATGTTCTGGCGACTTCAGTCAGCGTTGATATCAGGACTGGGAGCGGGAAGCAGGAGACAAACAGTTGAAAGAGTAGGGACTTTTCAGGCTGCACAGGTGAATTATGGCCGAGGATAGTTGCTGTGATGAGCCGCACAAAGTCAACAACACACATAACGAGAACTCTCTTCCGAAGTGCGTTGCATTCGCGTCGCCATCTCCCGAAGGGACTCATCGCCATGGCTGGTGACCCGAGGTAGAGTGAGACCGCTCCACATCAGCGATTATAAGGCACCCGATTGCGGGCTTGTCATGACCTCCTATCTCACGCCTTACCTAGGGGCATTCACGAGCAATAGGACCCCTTTCCGTCTTGCAAGGCGATGAGCACCCACAGTCGAAAGGAAGGGGTACACAGTTCACGGACGTGTATACAGGGCTGTTCTTGACACTGACTGGCTCGGACTCGGAGATGTTCCAGCGCGGGCGCTAGAATGATACACCGAGTGTTGTGAACGCGATTCTACGGGACCAAGAGCAGCGAGCTGTGCACCAATAACGGAATTTGATCATGCAGCGGCGTGTGCACACGCGTCCGGGAGGCGCCCATCGCAGCCCGCTAAGTAAAGTGAGTGACACAGCAACCGCTGGGCTGTTCACTCTTCCCCGTCCGTCCTTTTGGTCGTCGACGAGGTACAGGCGGGAGCCTTCTCTTTCGTCTTCGTCCATACTCCCCTTGATTTCTTCTGCTCACCGAATTTTATCTTGCAGCTAGCATATCTTGTCTTGGTACGTACAGCACGCTTCGAGGGGGAGTATCACGCTAAGATGTGTCATACAGCCTAATACTTCGTCAACTTACGATTGCCTTCTATGTCGTCGTCTAAGAAACTCGCCTGCATCGCGTTCTGCCTTGCGCATGTAGCTTCCGCTATCTCCAGTCTCGGCATAACCAAACGCGCCACGACGCAAGCCCCTGCCCCCACGACGATCGACATCCCGCTTCACTTCGATGGAAGCGGCAGATATATCATACCTGTTGGAATGGTATGCGTGACTTGATCAACCGTAGCGAAACAGTTGAGCTCACAAAACTATGGGCAGTCCTCCGGTGCGAACCAGCAGAACTTCAACTTCACACTCGCAACGAGCACGGGCCTCACTTCTGTTGCTGGGGTAGGCTGCAGCTCCTGCAGTGATATCAGCTTGTGCGCTTCTTCCCTTCGTGACGAGTCTTGCGCATATGTAGCTTGATACCAGGTACAACCAGAGCGCGTCGAGCACTGCCCAGTCTCTAAACGGCAATGACAGCGTGGCTTTGGTGGGGGGCTCTTTCAGCGGTTCGGTCATCAAGGAAGATTGTTCCATGTCCACCACTGGGTCCGCATGGGTATACAACAACCAGACCAGTAAGTCTTCGCCCAAAACATATACTTGTCAACACTCACCCCTTTCCAGTTGTCGTCGCGCACTCTCAGCAGAATGGCACTGTACTTGGCAGCGGGGCGTCCGGATTGCTTGGGCTCGGGACGAATCGCCTGTCCTCCACCCAACCCAACGATTCAAGCTCGGGATACATGGCTAGCTTCAGCGACAGCATCTTCAGTCGATGGCTGCAAAACAACGCCGACCAGGAGAGCTTTCAGTTCGGCATGGACATCCTCCCGCCTGTCGTGACGCCCACGAACTCGTCTGGCCTTGCCACCGCCGCGCCGACGTCGACCGACGCAGGCACGCTCCATTGGCTCGCGCCGGACACGTCGAAATATAACCAGAGCGGCCTGACGTACAAAGACGTGCAGAGCAACTCGTCGCTCGTCTACTCGACGGGGAGCCAGCCGGATTGGACGGTGCTCCTGGACGGGTGGAAGGTTAGCAGTGGAGGGGACAGCTTCGAGAGCCAGGACCAGATAATGGTCACTGTGGACCCGTACTACACGGATATATACTTCCCTGCGAAGGAGGCGGAGTTCTTCAGTAGGTCGCCCCTTACTTTGCACGCGTAGGTGATACTAAGCGATCGGCGCGCAGATGCGGTCATCTCGGGCTCGTCTGTGCAGTCCGGCCTGTCGACACTGGGTTCGCAGTCGCAGGCATGGTCGGTCCCCTGCGACACGAAGGTGTCACTGAGCATCAACATCAACGACCAGACGTTCACCCTCGACCAGTCCGCGCTCGTGCGGCAATCGAGCAGCGGCACATGCTTCAGCGGCGTCGAGGGCTGGACGGACTCGTCCATCGAGCAGTACATCTTCGGCGCGCTCTTCGTCAGCCAGGTCTACCTGTGAGCACTCCTTTCTGCCCCTCCCTGTACAGGCACCACTCACCAAACGCTCCAGCATCTTCAACGTCGGCCGTAACGGCACCGACGCGGTCGGCTTCGCACCCAAGGTCGCCTCTAGGAAGGGTACAAAGGTCGGCGCCATCGTTGGTGGCACCATCGGCGGTGTCGTCGGCGTGCTCCTCGTTGGGATCGCCGCGTTCTTCTACCTCCGCAGCCGTCAGGACCGCGCGATCCTCAAGGACACCGTTGCAGTGATCGAGGAGCACAAGGTTGCGAACACTATCCAGCCGTTCACCCTCGGCGCTGCGGCGCCTCGCATGGGCTCGCCCGGCGTAGACGTACCGCTGATGACTCATCATGAGGACGACGTCCCGCCGCCGGCGTACGAGGCGAGCGAGGTGGGCGGGTCGCCGACGATCGCTTCTGGCGGTCCGATGAGGATGTCGAAGAGCGAGTATGTGAATCCCGCGCCGGTGCAGGCAGTGGGTGAGGGTTCGTCGAGGCTAAGCCAGCCTCCACGCGTAGAACCAAACCGAATGTATCATATCGAAGAGTGAGAGATGCCTTGTCGTATTTATGTTCTTTGTTGGTGTACTCGTTTAGTCTTGTATTGTATTCAGTGCTCTGAATGATGCATGATCCACGATATGTGACACCCGGGTCTCTCGCGCGCCAGTAGCATCAAGCTTCGGTCAGCAATCATTGTTCAGGAGATTATACACAACGTACAGACACCCGGTGGAGGCAAGTTGTGAACAAATGTCCTTGTGGCACTCAAGCAGCTTTGCCCTTGGGCCTCTGTCCATAGAAATATCTGGTTCTCCCGATACCCATGAACCAAGCGAGTCTGGAGATGCAGTATGTTAATCACAGGCTTTACTATTGAAGGCTATGAGTTTACCTTCCACTGAGAAGGACAACCACAAATGAGATATTTCCGTGAGTCATTGAGTTCCAAGCCAATGGGTTGTACTTCAGGTCGTCAGGCAGGCCGATCCAAGACCATATCATGCTAGGACAGAGGCTTCAGCACCACGATAGTGTCAGTCGCGACTGATCTTACTGTGTGACCTGCAGACGCGACCAAAGTCAGCCTGCTGGATACCAAATACAACATAGCAACGTCGTACTCACATCTGCGAGGGCCAAGGCAGTGAAGCTTGCACCCAAGATACGCTCCTGGGCAACCGGGTTGTTCGGCAACGCATCTCGGACAGCTCTGAAGACGAAGCTCGAGATTAGGCCCAGCAGGAGGTAGCCTGATCATTTTTAGCAGATCGGCGCTGTACGTCTCGAATGGGTGAATAACGCGCTCACAGTTCCCGAGTTGCCAAATCGCCATCTTGGTTCGCGCATCCAGAAACCCGGCAGGAGGTGGAGGGTCGGCCGACGGTATGAGCCCGTGGTGAAACCACTCTGCACCCGGGAAGAACCACGCGAGTACAGACGGCAGGATCGTCGATGCTGGAACATGCGTGTAATCAACATCGCGAGCGTGGTTCTGAGTTGAAGATAATTAGGATCACACGTACTTGGCTCGATATACAAGTACATGAGCTTGTAGAAGCCCGGCAATGCAGGAAAGTCAGACATGTCGTCTACAGGGGAGTCTCTTTGTGCAACAAGGCTGGGTGGTGGTCCCTTCTAAGTGTCGGTGAGTCGAGATGGTTGTCCTCAGGAAGCTCGGTCGCCTGGAGACGTGGGTGGAGGCCGGAGCGCAGAGGTGTGTGAACATCCACCCGAGCAACTCGGAGCATGACTGCATGAGAACACGAGCTTCATGATCGCGTCGACGGTCGCCCGCACAGCGCGCCACGTTCGGCCCACGTAAGTATGTCCATTCTGCCTAAGTCGAGTCTAGGTCTCGCGACCACTCATTTAAACAGCACCATGCTGGTATGCAGCCATCGACCAGGATGTCTTACTTCGAAGCCCTCTCGCCAGGTCCCAACCGTTCCGGCGCAGAGAGCCCTGGCTCATCCATCTTTGATCTCCCGACTCAATCTGGCACTGGCAGAAATGAACGTCCCATGCCGACCCCAGGCGTGACCGCGTCGGGGGACGCGTTCTGCGACAATGCTAGTCAGAGAGAAATATCTCCCTCATTTTTGATCATTTCGGGCGGCACAGGGTGCAACTCGATATGCTCCGCGTTCGGAAACGCATGCTATGTGCTCCCTGTCTCAGACGATGGGGGCTCGTCCAGCGAAATCATACGTGTATTGGGTGGTCCGTCCATTGGTATGTTATGCAGTATGCCAACGCTAGGTTTGGAGGCTGAATGGCGTGTATTCAGGCGACATACGGTCGCGTCTTGTACGTTTGATACCTCCGGCACCACCGACATCCTCTTTGGACCGTATCCGGAACCTCCTCGCGTACAGGCTGTCCGCAGAACGTTCTGAACGGGATGCCCGCGAGGAATGGAGGGATATCGTCGAGGGTCGAAGCCCGCTCTGGTCTGGGATCCCAAACGACAGGAAGGAGATGATCAGAGGTGGGTCACTACGAGTGCGTCGACGGAAGTGGATTTGAACCGGACACCAGGTTTCCTGGTGTACTTCGAGAGTGAGGTCCTGAAGCGAGCACATAAAAATTTCTCCTTCGTGAACGGGAGGTATGGTCCATCGTTCCCCGCTCTGCTAGTTCAAGAGAAGTTGAGCAAGTGGACAGCATTGGCAACTACTTCCTCTCTGCAGCTCAGCTCTTCTTTCGCTCTCTTCCCTCCGCTATCTTCCTATTTTCCTCTATCACAAACAGTCAAGCAAGTAGCGTCATCGCCGAACGTGTTGCACGCACTCATCCTAGCGCAGGCGAACATCATACCTGTCATCGTGACCAACCACACTGTGACAATCGCCGCAGAACTAGTCAGGCCTCCATCCTCTGCGTGCACGTCTCACTGACATGACACCCTTTCCTTTCCTTTCCTTTCCTTTCCTTTCCTTTCCTCTCCAAGGAAAATGGCTGCAGGCTCGTCGGGCAATGTGAGATCTCTCACCCGGTCGGGCGCCCGCCCAGCATCAATGTCCTCAGCTCAGACGAGCAAGACCCCGACCAGTTGTCCCCTGTGGATGACCTGGACGGTGTCGTCTCGTCCAAATGGAATATGATGTTTCGGGCGCAGGATAAATCGGAGTACCAGCTCCTTGATGCACGACTCTCCAGTGGGTGTTCGTTTGGGACGATCAGCTACAATTGAAGAGCTGACGATTCTCGGCCGATGGTAGAGCTGTACTACATCAATGCATACGGTAGTGAGATTCATCCGTCACCGAACCCTGACTATATAACCAACATGTCGCTGAACGATGTCTTGGTGTACTCTTGTGGCTCACTGTGGACGAGGTACGTGCACTCTGAAGAATATTACCAGCGATCAGGTCATCACATTTTCGTGGAATGTGAAGCATCATCCCTTGCCTGGCCCTCAAAGGTGTGGCGCGTGCCATCGCGCGCTCACGATCCATTCGTGCCAAGGTCCTTCTATGTAAGTTATCTGTCCTGGTCATGAGCCCTCTCTTGACGTGGCCCCCAAGTAAATTCCAGGAATGATCGAGAAACGGACGGCTACACGGCGGTCGACTACATCAAGTAAGCAGAGGTTCCAATGCGACTGGCTGGACGTAGCTGATTCGCTCATCCCTCAGAACGATCGCGCGCACACTCAACGAGTCCCACCACTCCCCGTCCTACGCTGGCTTGGGCAAGGCAGACACTACCTACCCCATCTCTGCCTTCATCACGCACCTCGTCTACCTCCAGGACACAACTGTGGAAGTGGATGAGGCGCAGATCACTGTAAGTACTGGCTGTATTTGCCTGTTCCCAAAATTCCTAACACGTCGCTTCTACAGGCTCTGGGAGTTCAGTGTCTCCGGGTCAATGGCGTTCTGGACGCCAAGTCTGGCATCCCTCAATTCGACGCGGATTGCGTCCGCGAAGCCATGCACCGCATCATCTCACAGACCCACACGCGCGAATGAGCTTGTATCGCACATTTTAGAATCGTACCTGTGCTTATTGTAGTATGTGACGGACTGGACGTGCTCAACATAGCGTAGAAGATACAATTGTAAAATCAAGAGAGTTACAGAAACACGTCAGAGGGCAATCTCAACATCCAACCGGGCCAGATACGAATACACATCCGGAGACAAACGATATTTCAGCGTACCAGCGAAGATCATGAGCGACCGTGATTTCTTGCGAAGCGCGCCGAGAGTCTGCGAAGAGGGTCAGCGAAGCATGGCAGATCGCAAGCACCGGCGGCACTCACGACTTGGCGGGTCGCCTCGGCCATGAGCGAGGCCTTGACCTTTTGGTGGACACTGGCCAGAATGTCCATGATGAGCGTGAGGAACATCTGCAGGTTCCGCTGGAGCGCCTCCGGGAGGTCGCGGAACTCTTCTGCACGACGCTGGATCCTGGCCACATCCCCGTCCATGGGTATGAGATCCGTTGATTCCATGATCTACGGATCACGTCAGCCACTGCTTTTGCTATGCCTTCAGCTAAAAGCCTACCTCGAGAGCAAGCTCGACTCTGCCCGAGTCCTTTGCCTCCATTGCCTCCCTCACTCTTAGTAGCCGGATAACCGCATCCCGCTCCTTGCCGACCGCCCTATTCGTGCGCTCGTAGTGTCGGAGGATGTCCGCGGCGGTGCGCTCGACCGCACGCGCCTTCTCGTCGCCGCTCGGCTGGCCGATCGTGTTCCCGAGCGCCTGCGCGAGGCATGCGATGACGGTCGTGTAGTCGCTTGCGAGGTTGTAGAGCTTGATCGCCTCCGGGACGCGGTCGTTCTCTTCCGAGTGCTTCGCCGCGCGCACGAGAATCTGCTCGTTGTACTCCTGGCTGTTCTCCAGCTTGAGGAGTGAGGCGCCCTGCTCAATAAGGCCGCTCTGTATGCAACAATATTGGTCGAAGCAGTGGACGCAGGATGCAACAAGGACGTACGAAACGCGTGCCGTCGGGGCGGAATCCACCCACGAGCTCTTCCCATGCTGCGCCGGTGTTCGCGAGGACGATGATGCGGCGCACCAGCTCCCACGCAGCTTCTAATTGCTCCTTTCCGACACCACCACCCTGGTCCGCGTTGAGGCTGACGCAGTACACGTACTGCAACGCTTCTCGCGCGTCCATCTTGACGAAGGTACGGACATAACGCCAGATCAACGTCGATAGACTCAACGCCGGTGGTGAGGTCGGGGAGAGAGACACTGCCGTGGATCTCCGTCAGTTCTGGTAAATATCAAGAGTCCGGGCCAGCCTCACAGGGAGTCATGTCAGATGTCTCAGCTCGTGAAGGCACCCGCAAAAGTCCATGGTACGCAAGAGCGATCGCAAGATGGACAGCCTCTACTTCTGTCTCTTGATGATCCCACAGCGCAGCGACAGCCTATTCAACCATCAGTCTGCCTCACCCATTGCTCTTGAGACTATCTAGATCCTTACCCTCTCGAATTGACCGCACATAAGTAGCACGCCAGCCCACACACCTCGTCTGGCCCCCTTCTGTCCAGGAACGCCGTCGAAGTGACGTTCGCCATAGCTCAGGAGTACCTCTGCGAGGCCGCGCAAGCCACCGTGTTCCTCTTCGTCTACCTACATGTATTCAAGCGCACAATCAGTTTATCGCCGAGGGTTGAACAGCAGGGGGCGAACCATGGACAGCTGGAACCATAGCCAGTCTTCCGTGGTGACGGTGACGCTCTGCACGCTCCTCCGTCCTGGGTCGATCTTACCCATGAGCTTGTAGAGAGCGAGCTTGAACGGGTCAGCCGTCGATGAATGAAGCATGTGCGCGTTAAATGCAGCGTGCACTTGGTCTCGATGTGGCTTCGGGAGTCTGGTGGGAGAAAGAGATTTTAAGAGACCGTCTCGGACAACAGAAGTGGGAAAAGACGCACTTTCGGTCAGGCGAGTCGATCCATGCCCTGAAGTGGCTAATGAAACCCGCTTCACGATGCTCGACGGCTTGATGGTAGCGCAAAGCCTCAGCTAGGGCGTCCTGCGGGTTACCAGTACGAACAAGATAGAACAGCTTTGCCCACAGCGGCTGCCCAGCAATCAACTGGATTTCTTGGAGTCAAACCTACCCCGCATATCATAGTGGTGTATACTCACCTCGATGCGGTCCTCCCATTCGCCGTTCCTATAATGTCGTACGAGGACGAACGCGCGTACCTTGTTCGAGATGCTCGGGTCGCCTCCCAACCTCGCCTCGATGGGGCGGGCCTGTAGTGTTCGGTCCAGTACGTCCCAATACTGCTCCTCCAGTGCTTCCCTAGCACCGCGAGCGATTTGCTTGCGTAGCTCGATGGCTTCACGTGACTCGGGGTCGCCGAGGTACATCCTCGCATACTTGCGTTCGAAGAGCGGTGCGTTCAGTATATGTGCGCCGGCATGCTCGAGTGGCGGAAGAGCTGGAGGCTCGGCGGTGATTTTCGAGAGGACGTGGAAGTTCTGGGTAAGTTGGAAGGTGCGGGGCTAGTAGGGAGGTGAGGAGGTGAGCACGTAAGTATACAGCATGAGACGTACGTCGTTGTTGACAGTGACGGAAGCTGAGACGAGAGCGTGAACGATAGGATAGGATGTTCCGCGTAACCTTGCGGCATTGAGCTCGGTAACAGCACGGTCATAAGCCATCATCTTGCTTTGCATCTGCAAGCTAGGAGCCGGACCAACACTCGCCTGACGTGACGTCAAAACACGACACGGTATCGGTGCGCATGCACTCACAGACAACAAGCTCTTCCCGTGCATGCTCTTCTTCAGCTCCGCCACAGCCATGTTCTCCCCGCCGACACGGCCACCCAGCTGCTCAAACACCCGCTTCTTGCGCGCCTCCCAGTCGCGTTGTTGCCGCTCCTCCAAGACACGGTAGAACTCTTCCTGCGTCTCCTTGCGTCCCTCCTCGATCGTCGAAATGAGGTTCTGCTCGTGCGCATGGCGGAGATAGCCCGCCACATCCGTGTCCTGGAGTGCCTGAAGCGGCGTGAACGTGTTTGTGGTATTGAGGTGCGCTATTGAGCTTGCGAGTCCCGGAGCGTCGACGCGTGCCTGGGCGAGTAGGTAGTTCCTATGAATGACTGTGAGCACCCTCGTAACATGTGGATGGGCTAGCTGGTGCCTACGCGCGATCATTGTCTGTCGATGTCCCCGGTTGGCGGGACACAAGGCGACGTGACTGTGCCTCGATCTGGTCCAAGGACAGATGAACTGAGGGAAGGTCTGGCCGTGCCAGGTGCGAAGTGAGAGCTTTCGACGCGGTCAAGAGCGCGGTCAAGTCGGCCGCCATGGCGTTTCACTGACGCTATCAAGTCAAGGTTTCTGAGCGAGCTTGTTTGGTAACTATGTGTGGTCGTTCAGAGCGACATGAAGCACATGAAAGGATTTGAGAGACTATGAGATAATCGTTCGGTCCAAGTTTGCGAACCTACAACTCGCGTCTGTTCGACGCGTACAGCACGTGCCTCACCCGTAGGGCGCCACTCGCGCGGCAAAATTCTGAAAGTTTCGCGGCCTCAACGTCAACCTTAAAATACAACAGAGTTGAGTGTTATTTCCAACAAGCTATGCGTCTCTACAAGCAGAAGTCTTTATACTTTAAACTACACTGATGATCCCCTACTAAATTACGCGATCGCACTCGATAATAGTAAAGATAACAATACAACATTGCGAGGGGAAAGCGGTTCGATATTAGTTCGAGAGCAAACACACGTCGTGCAGAGCAATGGGCAATGATTAATGAGCATGCGATGTGGGATCCGTCTGTCCGGGGTCCACGACAATACGTATCCGTCGATCAAAACGAAAGACTGCAGTCAGGCTGGCATCATCGTTATCGTCGCAGACGAGAACTCCGCATGAGCTTAGTCCGCGTACCCGTTGTATTCTCAAACTGCTGCTTCGTGCTCGCGTAGCACTCGCGGTCAACGCGGTGCAGGTAGTAGTCGCCACCTTTGCCGTGCCAGGAGACGTTGCCCGGGCGGTAGTTCCTCTGCGTCACCTGGAAGATGGCGCTGATGTCGTCCAGCTGAAACGAGGGCGTCGGCCATTAAACACGAAGTTCAGCGGGCTACACTTACGTTGCGCTCGGTGACCCCAGAAAGCGGGGCAAACTCCTGTAATGAGACGACTATGGCGCCCTCCTTCAGGTCTAGAAACTTGGGACGTATAGCCTCGTTAACTAACAGAAGATTTATGAGCTCAGGTTTGATGCAAGTGGCTGGACACATACGTGAAGGATCGAATACCCTGTTATTCACGAGGACGACATCCGCCTTGGGTATCAACTCATCCACCCGCTTGCTCGACAACATATCCCCCTCCTCCAGTTCCACCTCCCCCATGTTAAATCCCCACATCCGGCAGCGTATGCGGAACTGCTCGAGCTGGCTCCTGGCCAGCTTCGCCGGCTGTGCCATGAGCTCAATCCCATAGCTCGTGCAGCCGGTTTGCAGGCTTGCCTGCAGGACGACGTTGCCGACGCCAGACCCGAGGTCGAGGAAGAGCGAGCCCTCGTGCAGGCCCGTCTCCCGCACGATGCGCGAGACTAGCGTCGGCATGAGCTCGCCGTAGGCCTCCGACGAGAATGCCTGGTAGCGCCTCAACTGTGCTACGTTCGGTCCTACAGCGCGCTGATACACTTCCTCGACAACACGTTCTATCACGCCCTGCGGGACATAGCCCCATGACTTAACGACTTCTCGGAGGTGATTTGGTGGTGTAGGGTCGAAAGGGTCGGAGGGGACAGGTGGGTACTTGAGTAATCGCAGGAGAGCGTTGATTGCGTTCATAACCTTCAGGAAGAGAGGCCCGTCATGCTTGTTGATAGCACGCTGAAGGAGGCGAAGATAATCTACCGAGGGCGGTCCCAATGCACATGGAGTTGCATGGTTGGATAGGTCGGTGAACGAAGATAAGGATGAAACCGACGAAAGCGAGGAAATAGGCGAGACAGATGAGGCAGACGAGACAGACGAGGCAGACGAAAATAGCGAGGATGAAGACGTCACAGACGAGGACGTTTCTGACACGGATGGCGCAGGAGATGACGCTGAGGACATCGGCGGCGGAGAGGGGGAGGACGTTTCAGGCTGCGTGACTGCCCACTGAGGTGCGGTCGGCGGATATGGTATAGGCACCTCGCGGTCTGAGAAACATGCATCAGGCAATGTCCCGAATATCGCACGTTGAGCTGGTGTAAGATAATCTACGAAAAGATTAAGTCGCGAGAATGACACGCGTAAAGATTACTCACCCTTCATTATTGTATGCAAGCTACTCTCCAAGCACATTATAGGATTATAATGGTCAGGATCCTTTGGTGCCAGTAATATAAACCTAGCAAACAGTGAGATTGCAGCATTGCAAAGCGGGACGTATGTACATTACTTTTCAGACGCTTCGTTATTCGGGTATTCGAGCTCGACTACAGGATACTTTTCCGGATGAGGCTCAAAAGACCGATCCGCGGGGTCATTGGGATTCTTGAAATCTTGAGGGAGTCAGCAGAAGACATAATATTAGGGGATGGCGACTTACACGACTTGTACGTTTTCATGAGATCTTGTACGACAGCCTCCGAGGTCAGGCAGGAGGGACCCGGCGTTCCGTCCTCCTCGGTCCAGCATTCCCGCGGCAGCGGCGTACTCATGCGAGGAACTGAAGGCGAGCGCGACCTCGATGTGGCCCTGGAGGACGAGGGCATGGGCGAACGTGAAGCAGAGTGGTGGTCGCTCGAAGAGATCCCACGCAAAGACGGCATCGCGCTACTTGAACGCGATGGCCCGGGCGCTACGCTCTGCGTGCTAGCCGCGTCGTCCTCGACAGCAGGCGTGACGACACGCTGTTTCTTCGCTATGTGGGGTGCATCTGGCTCAGGGCTCTTTCGCTTGCCTTTGAGATCAGGACAATGCGAGTGTGAGGAGACGGAGGATGGGGTCGCAGATCTAGCTGTGACCTGGAGGGCGCCTGCCTTGGCATTACGCACAGGGGCCTTCTGCACGACGACCACGCGCGTCCCTGAGCTCGACGACGCGTTTGACGCGCTTGAGCTCGCGTGTTTTGGTTTGGAGAAGAAGAAGGAAAGGTCGGACGAGGAGGGACGGGACGTAGCCATGGCAGACAGAGAGAAGAGGCGGCCAAAGACTGTGCAGAACGGAGCACTTTGCGCGGAATGGCTGTGGCACCCGCGTCACTCTGCAACTTTCCCGCGCGAAGATCGCGTGGAGTCCCGTACAGGAAGCGGCACGTGCCCGGCGCCTGTCAAAACTTCAGGCAAGCTCGAGTACCGCGGCCGCGGAAGCATAAGTATCCAGCTTCCTCTACCATGACCGTCGAAATTACGTCTAGCGGCACGGCAAACACGAGCTCTACACAAAAGTCAAAAAAGTCACTACGGGAAGACAAGCAGGAAAGTCATAAGACGGAAGGAGCAGGTGGTGTGTATGTTCTGTTGTTCGGTGCTAAACCATACGTTCTAGCAACTCACCTTCACAATTAGCCCACAATGACAAGTCAGACAAGAAGAAACGGAAGAAAGACAAGAAACTGAAGGTGTCCCAGTCTGCCGGGGAGGAAGACCGCTCGATGGCGGTGGACAGTCCTGGTGAGTCGCCGCGAGACATGTCCAGTCTAGCTAGATTGTGATGGTACGTTGTAGATGATAGTGGATCTGTTCAGCCCGAGAAGAAGAAGAAAAAACGCAAGCGCGACGAAGAAGAAGCACCGACGGAGGCAGGCCCCTCTAAGAAGGATAAGAAGAAACGGCGGAAGAATGGAGATCTCGCAGAGCATATGCAGTCGCCCGAGTCAGCTGATGGGCCCCAGGTTGACTCCAGCCCTTCCAAGAAAGACAAGAAGAAACGGAAACACGACGCAGAGACCACAGAAGCTGCAGAACAACCGACTGTCGATCCGGGGGTGGGAGGCTCAAAGAAGGACAAGAAAAAACGCAAGAGAGATAGCGGTCAGGACTCCAGCGAATCAAAACCCAAAATCGCTGGCGCACCGTCTTCCGCAGATACTGATGCCTTCTTGTCAAAACACTCTGTGACTATTCATGTTCCCTCAAGCTCAGAGCCAGTCATACCTGTGCTCTCCTTTGACCAGCTTGACATACCTTCCGATCTTCAGTCTGCATTCAAAGGCTTCAAGGAGCCGACACCCATCCAAGCATGTTCGTGGCCTCCTGCACTACAGGGCAAGGACGTCGTTGGTATCGCGGAGACAGGCAGGTGAGCAAAAGCCAGCATCGACCTCGCGGAATCTGAAACTGAGCGTGCACGGTGTCGTACAGTGGCAAGACTCTGGCCTTCGGGCTCCCCGCCCTTGCGCGCCTCATCTCTTCTCCTGTTTCATCGCCGAAGGAGAGCAAGAGTACTACCGTGTCCGTCCTCGTTGTGGCACCGACGCGCGAACTCGCTATCCAGACGCACGACACTCTTACGGCACTCGGCGAGCCCTTCGGCATCGCGAGTGTCGCGGTCTTCGGAGGCGTCGATAAAGGCCCACAGGTAAAAGCACTCAAGAATGCAAACAAGGACGGCAAGACGACACGGATTGTTGTCGGGACACCTGGTCGGATACTGGACCTGGTCAACGACGGTATTTGCGATCTCAGTCGGTACATCCAAATTCCATGTACGTGACAGGGGTGGAGCTGATTCATATGCAGAGTAACATATCTGGTTCTCGATGAAGCAGACCGGATGCTGGACAAAGGTTTCGAGAACGACATTCGCGCAATCATCGGTCACGCCAAGCAAGGCGCCGAACGCCAGACCCTCATGTGTACGTATCCTATATCGACCCGTATAGACGCAGAGCATTTAGTGACTTACAACTGCGTGTGCAGTTAGCGCGACATGGCCTGAAGCCGTCCGAAGATTGGCCTCATCGTTCCAACGAGACCCTGTCCGGGTCACTGTTGGCAGCGACGACCTCACAGCAAACAGCCGCGTTGAGCAGTTTGTCGAAGTCTTCGATGACTCGCGGTCTAAGGAGTGAGTCCCTCATCCCCTTGTGCACCTCTCTCACTGACATCCGCACAGCCAACGGCTCCTCAACCACCTTCGCAGCCTCTCGCACAAGAAGTCTGGCTCGCCTGAGGACGCGCGCATCCTAGTCTTCGCGCTCTACAAAAAAGAGGCTACACGGGTCGAAGGCATGCTTCGGAGCAAAGGCTACACCGTTGCGGGCCTGCACGGCGACATGTCGCAGGTCGCGCGGATGGATGCGCTCCAGAGCTTCAAGACTGGCAAGACCGGCCTGCTCGTCGCGACGGACGTCGCTGCGCGCGGACTCGACATCCCGAACGTCGCCGCGGTCATCAATTACACCTTTCCGCTCACGATTGAGGACTACATCCACCGTATTGGTCGTACGGGCCGCGGAGGCAGGACGGGCAAGTCTATCACATTCTTCACAGGTGACAACCACGAGCGTGCTCTGGCTGGCGAGCTGGCGAAGGTGCTAAGAGAGAGTGGGTTTGAGTGCGAGGATCTGAAGAAGTTCCCAATGACGATCAAGAAAAAGACGCATAGCTTGTATGGCGCCTTCTTCCGAGATGACATCCCCGCACCTAAGGGGCCCACCAAAATTACGTTCGATTAGGTCGCATATTAGCAGACTGCTGTCATTTACATGTCCCCACTGCTTAATATTGAAACGACGGTCTGCGTTCGTCATTGTCGCTCACGACAGTTAATAAACATCGCACATAAGCAGTCCTTGCGACTCCCGCGTGTAGAAAGCTAAGTGTGCATAGATAGTGTTTGGGATAGCAATACACAGTGATGACAGCCATATACATTGTATGAATCAAGGCAACACGTCGACGGTGACCTTACTTGTCCTCATCCTCGTCCTCGTCGCTGTCATCAGCCTCTTCAAGCCACTGCGAGTGAATGAGTCAGAGAGCTACTTAACAACGGTATGCGATAGGTACCTTGAGGAACGGCTCACTGGCCTTCCGAACCTTCTTAGACGTGTCCTTGTCGACGTACTTCTTGCTGACGTGCGTGCCCCACTGCGTCACAACGTCTTCCTCCAGGATGTCAGCTTGGTAGAATGCCATGAGGATCTTCGGCACGATGGGGACGAGGTCGGGGTGGATGACTCCCACGAAACGCTCAATACCTCCCAGGAGCGCCTTCTGATGTTTTTCGGATGTCACCATCTGCAACGAGATGTCAGCTCGCACTTGAAGTGAGGCCGGAGACAGATGTCATGCCTTGGCGAACAACGGTGCATACTTCGGAATTTCCGAAGTAACCTCGGTGGTAAACAAGGTCTGCGAAAGGACCTGGACAGCCTTGTGCTTCTTCGCAATCCCCAACTCTTCGGCCTTCTTGTAGACCTCGACCGGACCGGAGTCGCGATTTTCCTCCGCCCAACGCCCAAGCTGGGAATACGGGCTGTCCGCGTCCTCATCACTCTCATCATCCCCACCGCCAAGTGCAACAGCTCCCATCTGCGCCTCAACAGCCTTGACACGAGCCTTGACAGCCTCCTCGGATGTGTCCACGGACCAGTCCTCCTTGGTGATGGCGCTCGCCTCGGGGCTGAGCTCGGCCGCCTCGGCCTTGATACGCTTCGTGAGCTCATCGTCGCTGTCACCGCCGCCGTCGGCATCCTCATGGCCGTTACCGTTCTCGTGGCCGTTCGCAGGGCTGGGGCTGCCGTCCGCGGCAGCCTTCTTCTTCGACTTCTTCGGATTCTTCGGCGGGTTCTTCAGGATGTAGGTAGTGAGTTTGTGACGCATGTCGACGCCCGTACGCTCGCCGCAGGCCTTGCAGTCGCGGACGATGACGTCACCCTTCGTGATGATGAGATCCGTTTCGGGATTCTTGCACGACTTGCACAGCACAAACTTGTCGATGAAGCCGTCGAGCAGCTCCCGCAGCTTCGTGGCGTCGTGCGCACCATTAACAATGTAGCGGTCGTTCTTCTCGTCGCCGGTGACCTGCGCACCGAGCTCGCAACCGAAGAACTTAGTGGGATACATAGGGGGGCGACTGAGCGCCCGGGCGACGTCGGACATGTTAGGGACGACAGTCTTGATACCATTGCCCTTTCCTTCGATTTTGGTCAACAGAAGGGGCATACTATGAGAGGAAACACGAGTCAGTGCGCCCCAAGGACAAGAGTGTAGCGCGCGTACCGGTAGCGGTAAAACTTGTCGTCGACATCACGACGAATGTTGACAACACCGGCGGCCATATTGGATGAGTCTAGCGCTGCAGGGACATTTATTAGTCACTGTGGTCCGGTAGCGAGGAAGTATGGGGCAATATACTGACAGAACTACGCGAATTGGGGTGTAACAGTCGTTTATATCTGGCAGTAGCGAGTGGAGGTCGAATCATGTATCCTCTGCTGGCACAGAGAATATTGAGCGATGAGCAAGCGTTGGACAGAATTGTGGGCTACGACGGAGGGCAAAGAGCACACAAATTTCGGGTGAAGGTGGTGGACAAGAGCAAGCCGAAGCAGCTCCTTCTCAGGTCATTTGCCCTTCGGCGGCTGCCGGCGGTCCTCGGTATCAGCCGCACTGCATGCTGACTGAGCAGCCGCGTCACGCTCGCAGCACAATGTGGCACCGTCTCCGATTGTTCCGAGGGCATGCTATATTCTATGGCCTACTGAAGCCTATTCTACACCAATGCAATGCCTAGAATTACTAAGGAGATAATTAATGAGCTCTGTAACGACCCGTACATTGACGCTATTGCCTATGAGGCGGTATTGTGCCTTCGTAGACACGTCCTCGGGCCAGCGAAAGTCAGCCTCGCCCTCGCTCTCGTTGTTGATGCTCGGCAGGAAACAGAAAATACGCAAGAGCTCCGTGGGAGTGAAATAGCGCAGCCGCAAACAGTCTAGAATCCGGACTGCGTACGCTTGCCCTCCAGCCTGCGCTGCAAGAAAGTGGTCAAAGACGCTCGTAGTCTACATACATATCCGCACAACGTGAGTGGCGTTCGGGCACGAGTAACGTCGCATTGACATACATCAAGTTCTTCATTCATCTGCAAGACAGAACCGGAGCGCTCCGCCATCTTTGAATAGCCTGTGTGAGCGTCGTTCCTAGTGAGTTGAGTCAAATCCCCTGCATGGTCATTCCGATGCTCACCGCGAGTGAAACAGCAGCTTCGCCGAGCGGATGGGAGGATGATGTCGAAGAGTCGACCCCACTTCTCCAAAACACGATCAGGCACGGTACATGGATGTTGCCATTCATTCTCGAGCGGGCGGTCTAGATACTGCCGTATCTCTGCGATCGAGTTGACCGCCTGACCATCCACAGCCTCTTCTTGAGAGCCAGGACGCAGTCGACTGTCAGTCCAATCGGCACTCCGTCCTGGGATGTGTCGCCATACGGTCTGCGCTAAGTCTTGAGGTACATGAGGAAAGGACATTGGCTTCAAATTCGCCAGTAGGTAGTATCGCAAACGCGAATTCGGTATACCGAATTGCAGTGGAGTGAGGAGTAGTTCCAGCACGTTGTATCCATATGTCGAGAACGCAACCAGAAGTCTTTGCCGAGTACTAGATGTCTTGCTGACGAGCATTTAGATTCAGTCGCAAGCCGGTCACATTTGACGAAGCACCTCGAAGCCAGCAACATTCTCGATCAGCATGCGGCGCGGATGCGTGTTACTTGAGACCATCTGGGGCAGAACGTTTTCAATAATATGGATGAATGACTTCGCACGAGGATCCTCGGCTCCCTTCGCAAGCGGGTTGAGAACGGTATAGGGTTGGCATGAAGGAGACATGAGCCACAAGTCGGCTTCATACGCCGCTAACGCATCCGGGTCTAAGGTGGTGATATCGACCTGTTCTGCAATGTAGATCCAGAGGAACTTCGATGAGAAACAGAGTGACCTTGTGAACAACGTCCTCGCCATAGTTCAAACTGTATACTTTGCAGGCATTCTGATCCCAGTCGAATGCTCGTATGACTTGGCCGTCCGCGCTGCTCCCTTTCAGCGCTCGATGAAGGCCTCCTAGAATATGCCATGGAGAAGTTTTGAGCACTCTTCCATGATCTGTCCAGCAATCTGCAGCATGATTGAGGACATACCGATACCTGAATAGAACTCAAGAGCGCGTACGGGCATTCAAACTATTCGACGGTGCAATCTTGCCGCTGCAAACGAAGCTGGCCACGTCGCTCAAGGCCTCGAGGCGTCCCTGTGGCTTCGTCCAAACCGGTGAGCGGTGCGCCCTGGTGCACGATTCCAATGAAGTTATGACGGAATCTCACTTAGCGCTCTTGAATGTAATTAAAATCGGGAAAAACAAAATTTGAGAGCCCGCGGCCCCCGCCGGTTGAACGCACACATGACCTGGCTCCGTTTCAACCTCTTCCCCCACCGCGACACCCTGTGGCCCTGCGCCTGTACACGACTTCCTTCCGCCTCCACCGATCTATCCTCTAATCCCGCGTAGCTTCGACTGAAATAACTTCTTGATCATATATACACTCCCTCGACGACGATCGACTGGCGTTTAGACCCAGTAACCTCTTTGCTTTGACATGTCTTCTCTACACGACGGATCAAACGCTCCCAACCCTGCACCTCCTATGGCGGCCCTTCCTCCGCCACAACTGACTCCAGCTATGCTTCCTGATTCGTTGCCGATGCTCGACGGAATGACGCCGATGCAGGTGGACGGGCGTTGGATGCAGAATGCTAGCGGATTTGGGGTGGGAGAACAAGCTACACCGGGAAACAGGTGCGTAGATACCATCTTTAGGTCTGCCATGTAGCTCACAATATTTGGCATTGCCAGCGATGGTGCACCTGGCTTGTTACCAGCCTTCGGCGTGCGCGAGGTAGCCCACCTGCCCACTCCGCAAAGGTAGGTTCTCTGCCTTCTCGTCAGACGACGATCCACCAAAACCAATTGGTATAGCCCCGGTAATGCTGCCTTCTTTCCTCCTACAATGACCTTCCCATTGGGCTCGCCCATGCCTCAACGGTAGGTTGATAGTAGATCCCGTCTAGCTTGCGTTTACCTACCGATTTGCCAGAACGATGCCTCAGCCACACCAACAATTTACCACCATCGCAGATCCCTCCACATTACAAAATCGCATGCAGTCAGTCTTATCTCACACGAGCCTGTCTCGCACTCTCACGTACAGAATCCCAAGCCGCATTACTGAACCTCAGGCGTTCATGACCCCAGAATCGAGGTATGCACCCACGTGGAAACGTAAAACAATTTCTTGATGCATACTACATAGCCCTGTCTATTCTCGGAGGCCGGGTCGATTGCAGGACCAGTCGCCACACATTGGGTACGTATCTCGCTCAGGGTCCCGATATGCTTAACTCATATCGCCTCCGTTCATGACAGTAGCAACGCGGCGCTGGTTCTTTCTTCTCCGTTCACTCCCCGTCCGATCTGCCAGATGGGAGAGTCCAGTCAACCCAGACCAGCGACGGAGCCTGTTATGAGCGCTCTGACCGAGCTACACGCCCTCTCCCCACCACTTTCACGTGGTGTGACACCGTCCTCCAACCTCGGGTCTCCTTTTGGTGGGCATCGTTTCTCACTCAACGAACGGCCGCAATCCAAAGCAAAGACACCTGCACGCTCCCATGCGACTACGCCCATGGCCATGCCTCCGGCACCTGCGCCAGCAGAAGTCGCTTCCGAAGCACCTCCGCCCCAAACACCTCCGCCGCTCTCTGCCCCTGTTCCTCAACGTCCGTTGGGTGGCGAGATTGAACGCATCAAGGCGCAGATGGCCGTCGACCACGTAGCTAGATTGAGCGAGACAGAGGCGCGCCGACCTGACTATCTTGTTAGGGCCCAGCGCCCCGGCTCTGGTCAAATCATCGAGCCTCTGGATCTCGAAGAGCCTGAGGGACACCCAGGACTCGGTGTCACGGTCACCCCTATGAGGGGCCGCCGTATCCAGCTCTTCCAGGAGACATCCGAGGAGAGCTTCGAGCAGAGTCTACTAGCGGGCGGGTACCCTGGCTACGGGTCTTATGGATCTACGGTTACGGATCCACAGATACCGGTGTCCAATAAGCCGGGTAGTGGCCTCTCTCAGCGTGCCTTGCATTGGCTCCAGCAAGCGACGCCTAGTCAACCTGGACCGTCCAATATCCCCGTGGAGCCTGAGGAAGATTGGGTACCTAGTGAGAAGGAGATTCGAAAGCGTAAACGGCTCGCCGCATTCGAGGATGACAAGGATCCAAGCGAGCCGAGTTCTAGGCTCCAAGTTGTCGAGATTGAAGGCAAAGGGCGCGTGCTGATAACCGTACCTCCGGAGGAACTGCCTCCGGAGGTGCAGGCCACATTGCAAACGCCGACTAAGAAACGTCCGAACCCGCGCCGAAGGCGACGAGGTCACAGGCGAGGGCGTGGTTTATCGCCCGGTGATGACGAAGAGCTGGATGGCCCAAACTGGATTGATAACAACTTCCCCTGGTGCACGAGGCTGCAAGAACGCAAGGATATGTTGAGGATGGCCAAGGAAGAGCGACTTAAGTGGATCGAGAGCTATCTTGACCGTGACAGCGATCTCACTAGCGACGACGAAGGACCTGACATGGATCAAGCTCTGCAGCCCGCCGTCGAGTCTCATGACGACGACGACGTTTTTCCAATCAGACGGGGCCGAGGCAAGATGGTCCCTCTGAAAGCCAATCCAGAGGCACGACCCCCTGATGCTCGCTCGCGCAAGAATGTTCTCATACCCAGTGACCCAGCCGATGCGAGGGCCGCGCTGCTGTCGAAGCGGTCAGTGCGCGCGTTCGCCGAGCGCAGGCGGAGGAGGGACGAGGACGAAGAAAGTTCTGACGAGGTCAATTGCCCCTGTGGTCAGGGCGAAAATGGAAGACCTTGTGTACAGTGTGACGATTGCAAGTGCTGGTTTCACCTGAAGTGCATGGGTATTCGTTCCGAAGCAGAGCTCGGCGGCGATGACGATCCGTGGTACTGTCCCGACTGCCTCGGCGTCGTCGCGTCAGACCCTCCTTCGGAACCTACCTTTGTCCCTACTGATAGTGAGCTGCCACGAGACGGTTTTCGCGACCTGCTCCTGTACCAAGGATCGCCAAAGACACCATACACTGCTCGTCGAGACCCCAAGACCCCAACGCAGACGCGCGAGCGCAGCTCTGTCTATGACTCTCGGTCATCGTGGAATTCCAGCGGGGCAGGCCCGGTGACCCCACTGTCGACTGAGCGAAATATTGGCGTGTACAAGACCCCTGTCTTCGACTCACCATTCAACCCGGCCGATACACCGTCCCGCAGTGGCAAGCTAAGCGGGCCTTTCGGCTTACCTTGGGCGGACACCCCGGATATGCGGTGGCATATGACTCCCCGACAGCGGTCTATATGGAAGACGGGGGGCATTCACGAGTTGGTTGGAGACGCGCACCGCCACGTCACATTGGCAGCGTATAACTCGAACCGGAGCGTTGAATCCTTCGATGACACGCCTGTTCTGCGGAACATGTCGAGGGAAGATATGTCTCTCGTCGGGAGAAGACTCTGGGGCTCACCGACTTCGGGATCTCCCTCCAGTTCCATTCGCCGCTCGTCGCTCCAGGATAGCTCGACGCTGTCAGCGAGAGGCAGTGACCGCTTGCCTTCCACGCCCAAGGGCACTAAAGGTATGTCTGTGTCTCCTCGGTTTAATAACGATAGTTGACGCTTTCAGGCTCCAAAGCTTCTTGAGGCTTTCCATCCGAATTCTGGCGCATTTCGGCCCTATGTTAGCCACGCATGTAGCTTGTTTTCCGTGTGTGTAGAATGTTAATGTTGTCTGAACTATGTTTAGTGTAAACCTTTACACCAGAATTATGGTACGTACGCGTAGTATGCCTCTGCTTCTCCGGATTCGGACTTCCTGTACGCCTTTTGCTATGGAGTTATGTTGGATGAAGTCTAGTGTGATCGAGGGGCCTACGTGGATGGTGTACACAACGCGTCTTGACACCCCACGGATGTCAGCGGTCTCAGCTGGCTCTCCGCTGGATACGATATTACCCCACGGACGCGTCGATAGCGGTCTCTGTAGGTAACACTTGCTTTTAGAGATGTGATACGGGGGCAGGCAGAGAAACCACACCGTCACGAACGTTGCCAATCCAAGTCGACTCTCCTCCCCATCCTCACGTCCACGCCGTCCAATTCCGTGGCCTCGAGCACATCACGTCCCTCTCTGATCCCCTAGAAAGAAAAACTGCTTCTAGATGTTCATGACGCGTCTAGGGACACGCAATTATCAGGGACAGTTTTCGCGTCGGCTTGTAGTGGAAGTGGAGAGGAAAGAGAATCTCGCGTAAGCGCTGGCCAGCAGGCGAGCATCCTCGAGTAGCAGAGCCTGACGCGTCTGATTTCGCGGCTGGTTCTGCAAGTGATTGTGTCGACATATGCGCTGTTGAATACAATTTATGCTGCTTTTTCATGACGCATTCTCTTCTGCTCGCGCCGGGTGCACTACATAGCGAGTTCAGGGCGAGAAGGTTTATTGTATACAGGGACCGTAAGAATTCATCTGTGATCAACAATAGCAACGCATCGTAATTCAAGTCATTATATACCTCTAGTCAGTTGGTTTTGAGCGTATGCACATGGAACTGTGGGCATGGACGGCTGCAGACCACACGGACGCGTTCTCTGTGCAAACGCGGTGTGACAGACCGTGACGCTGCGCGTTTTTGGCAAGTGTGTATCTACGGTCTTCCTGGGACCTGACTTGCCCCGCGTCATCAACTGCATCTGCTGTATGCCCCAACACCGACCCGACGTTTGTCTCCGAGCTGGAATCATTCCTGACTTCGTGCGTGTATGTCTATCGCGCAAGATAGCCAGGGACACCAACTCGCCAACGGTCTTCGGATTGCCATTGTGCGCGCCTACGCATCGGTTTCCTGACGCTCTCATGCTAGTAGCTAACCACGGCGTTCGTAGGCTCTGGCCGCTCTGCGGCATAAGCCTGTAGATTTGTCCCACGAAGGTAGCGGCATCCGGACTGCTCAATACATGCTGCTTAGGAATATGACTTCCGCACCGCAGCATACGTGCTCGATTTGCAAGGCAAATTTCCGTGCAGTCAGTCGGCCCCGCAAGAGGCGTGGCGGGAACGTGCCCTCGCCCTCGAAAAGCAGCTCCGGGACTTAGAGATCAAGTACGACGGCGAGCGTACAGGTGAGTAGCATTCCAGCCGCTATTTTCACCGTGCTTGATATTCTCCTCCCACCTGAGAACTGGAAACGCTTCGTCGTGTCAGTGAACTCCCAGCACCGGAACAGCCCGCGGAACCAGAGGGAGAGGGCAAGAAGAAGAAACAGAAGAAAAAGCCCACCCGGTCGGCCGAGCCTGCCACCGCGGCTGGTGCTCGCCCCATCGCTGGCTTGAGGACTATCCTAGGCTCGTCGCAAATCGGTACGTCCCCCTCCCGGGTGCCACGTCCGCGTCTCTGCCTTCTACCGGACTGTCAAACCGCACGACGCTCCCCAACGAAAGGCCCACCGTTCCATATAGTTTCACAGACGCTGACTGTATGCGCCCATTTTCACATCGCAGACGCACCCCTGCCCTCGTTGCCTTCTGCGACGCACGTCCTCGCCGCCTTCGAGACTCTGGACAGGCTTCTGTTCCTCTACCCTGGCGACAAGTCCTCGGCGAACGAGTCTGCCCAACGGCTTCTTGCGGCTGCCAGGCGCGCGGTAGGCGCACTCGGCGACAATGTCGCGCGACTGCTCCCACCCAATCCGGTGCTCCCCTCTTCTTCTGATGCTCTGGCTGCTCTGGGGACGCTCGCGGAACGCTTGATCACGACCGTTCTTCCTCTGCTCTCAAAGTCCAGCCGCAAGCAGAAGAGGAAGACCACTGCTGAAACCAATGAATTTGCGCTGGATGAAATTCTGGGGCTGATAGCCACTGCGCTCCTACTACCTCTTGTTCGATCATTTGCGCCGCTGTCTACAAATCTCCTTTCCGTGCTACTGGCCCCGAACAAGGCGAAGAAGAAGAAACCTTCCCCAGCGGCCCTGGTGCAAACTGACATTCGCCCAGATGTAATCGCCACGCTCGACAGGATCACATCCGCGCTTGAGTCCTTCGCCGCCTCCGTGCTCGTCGGGTCAGACGCAGTCATACAGCGGATCAAGCACGTTGTGATCATAGAGACGGCTCGGGAGCTACACGATCTATACACAGACAACCGCCCACCCATGGCCCCTCATGCAACCAAGCGTGCCACGAAATCCGGGGACGCCCAACGGTCGGCGGATCGGCTGGACAGGCTCGCGAGGAAGGACACGCTCTGGTACCTGTGCAACACGCTGCAGCGCGTGCTGCCCCTGGGCGTACAACCGAGGACGGGTGGCCTGAGTCCGACCGCCGGGGGCGAGCAAGACGAGCTCGTCGAGGAGGCCCTCTTCGGGATGCTGTCACGCCTCTTGCGGACGCCAGCGACGCGCGGGCACCGCGCCGCGCCACCCGCCAGCGAAGGGGACAAGGGACCGCCGCGCGAACGATCTCCCGGGCGCCCGGGTTACGAGAGGGGGCTGAGCGAGGTGGAGCGCGGGATGGTGCTCGCGGTGGTCGAGCGCGCGTGGCTCGGGCGGTGAGGCGGGCCGCTTGAGACGCGTTCTTTGGGAAGGAGCTTGGTGCGCACTTGCGGGGACGCGTCGCGGGCGGCTGCGCCCATTGGCTGCAAGCCCCGCTGGCTGCTCCGGTCGGAGGCTGCTCTGGCCAATGGGACGCGCGGGCTGTCGTGTGCTGGCAATTGGCTAGCGCTGTCTGCCAGCTGCGTGCCGTAAGTTCATCCTGAGCTCATCATCGCTGTTGGGAGAAACGCCCGACCAATCATGTACGCATTGGAGCAAGGGGACATCAGCGATTGGACGGAGGATCTTTCTTACTGCATCGGGCTAGCTCGTGATCAACTTGACATTGATGCCCGTGAGCGTCTCGTAACGATGTACAGCGTGGCGAGCCCCGACGCCGACGACGGGCCGAAGGCCTGTAAGTATTGAGTTAAGGCGGTTCTCCGAGGACGAAGTTCAGAGTGAGTGCTTGGGCGATATCGCTGTGGCTCTGGGCTCTTCCTGGCGCGGTTCGCGAACGCTCGGGCCAACCAAGTGGCGTCTGCATTTGTGGATGAAAGTAAGCAAGTGCGCCAAGTGGTGCGGTCTCGAAAAACCCGACACGTCGAGCTGAAGCATGGAAGCAGCAAAACACGGCAGCTGCGTCTCGGTTGCTGGGGGTGGCGGCCCGCCTCGACCGCCGGCGAGGTCCCCATTTGCATATATGCACGGCGCATGCGTGCCTGTCGCCGTTGACGCAGTTGACGCCGCGCCCAGCGTTGGCCGGCCGATCGACGAAAGAGGCATGGCCAGGCTCTCTCGACGTCTCGCGCGGTGCCGAGGGGAGGTTCGCGGGCGTGAAGTTGCCGGCTCTGCATCAGACCGGGTGGCGGCTGGTGGCGGCCATGGCTACGGCAACTCCACTGGCAGCTCCCTGCAGCTCCTCGCTGTCCCTGTGCGGCCGCGTAAACCGCTCGAGGTCAACGGACCTCGAGCGTGTCCGGGCGCACGACCACGTCTGCCTCTCCAACGCAGTCAACTGCATGTCACCGACGGTAAAGCAGGAGTAATGAGAAGCCCGGTTGCGTACGTATGCAGAACAGGGTCGTCTGACGATCGGGATGCTGTCAACAAAATAGGATTGTCAAATTGATGTGTTTCCTCGCGTAACCGAACGCGGCCCGTCAGCGACAACTCAGTTGGGCAGGCGTACTTACCGAGATTGATGGCGCCGCCTTCGTCTCCGCGAGGCAACGTCGCTCCGCTGCGCCAGGGCGCTCAACACCCTTCGTCGCGCGTTCGCACAAGAAAATCCAAGCTCCATGTGCCCGGTGCGGTGGTGGGGAGACGCATCTGGCACATCTCAGGAGTTCGCGCGACGACGTGCGGCACCGCTGAGCCAACGGAGCCACGATCGTGTGCACGGTAGGGATCTGCGCGTCCTGGCGGAGCAACTGCTCCCCTGGAGGTTCAAGAGTTGCCTTGGGACGGCGAACGCACATGTTCGCGCGACGCATCCAGGGCGGAGGATGCTTTATATGGGCTAGGCGTGATGGTCACAACGCGACGGGCGGGCGTCAGCGCGGGTTACCTCACTGAGGTCGCGACGTGGGACGCGACAGGGTGGCCCACCGGCAAACTCCAGGCCTGCCATTGCGGAGATTTGAAACTGGGTTTTATGACACACAAGCCAGCGGGAGAAAGGTAGAGGAATCAGACCCTGGTAATTGTAACCCCCCGGCTAAGGGAAATGTGATATTTGCGTCGCGCCCCTGTCATCGACCATGTGCCCCCGGGGGCGCGTGGACCGAGCGAGAGCCCGGGGGCGTCCGCAACGACGGTGCTCAGCCTCAGGCTCTGCGTGGTGAACGGTAGAGCCAGGCCCGGGGGAGAGAGCCGGGTGGGGGAGCGCGATTGGCTGCTCACGGCGGCCTATAGGGAGCGAGGGTTTGGATGGGCGGTGCGGATATAGAAGTTACGGCAGTGGCGGACGTTATAATCACAGTAATAGTATTGCCATGTGAGATAACATACTTATCCGCCGCGCCATCGGTCAGCAGCAGGGCCCGGGCGAGGCGGCCCATTGGCAGAGCTGGCCAGGGGGCGGCGCGGTTGGATCTCGGCAAAAGGCGCACCCAGGGAAAGCTTAACTCGTATCAAATCACAATGCGGCCACACGCGCGCGTTGCCTCCGGGCGGAAGTATACTTAAGTCCCCGCCTGCCCGAGAGCCGTCCCCCGCCCTGGCGACAAGCCATCCCTCCCGAACTCCCTCTTCTCACCTCCCCTCCCCCTCCGCCCCTCTGAGGATGAGTTACGTTGCCGTGCTTGCGTCCCGTCTCGCCTCCCGCTCCCCGTCCCTGCACACCCTCGACAAGGACGACCGAGCCAGCATCGCGTCCTCACAGGGTACGTACGCGTCTTTCGCGTTTCGCGTCTGGCGTGCTGACATTCCTTGTTCGCTTCAGGGACGAGTCCCTCTTCTTCGTCCGGGACCTCTTCATTGAGTAGTCTCGAGGCGCCCTCCTACATCTCGGAGCCGCCCAGCGGTCCGTCTGTCACACGACGGAACGAGCACCTCGCGGTCCTCATCCCCCGGCGCCTGTGGAAGGTTAGTGTTCAACCACTTCCATATCCGTGCCCCTCCCAGCATCTATCGCCTGCCCTTCCGACATGTGATTGACCGCTCTGTGTCCGCACAGCCTGACGGCGAGGCATCTCGCTGTAGTGTGTTCATCTGCCGCAAGCACTTCTCCATCTTTGAGCGCAAGCATGTGAGTCCATCAGCACCACCACTCTGCTCCGAACGCATCGCTCATCTGCCTAATACCCACAGCATTGCAGGAAGTGCGGTGATGTCGTCTGCGGCGGCTGCTCGACACGCGCGACACTGCTCCTGGATACGTCAAACCTAGATTTCTTTCACCCCCCGCGCGACACCCCCATCACCGTCTACGCTTCTCCCATTTCCCCGGTATCGCAAGAACGCGTTTGCGATCACTGTTGGGATCAGATACACGGCGTCGTGACGCCACGCTCGCCCGTCATCCATACAGCCTCACCCCGGCCCCTTCATGATTCGCCCAGAGATGTATACTCTCCGGCGTCCTCGATCTCATCATCCAGTGGCATTCACACTCCTCCCGACATCCTCTCCCCGATTGCTCGCCCTGCCCTCCGCCGCTCTGTCACCGCCTCCCCCGCAGGCGCCGGCACTAGTTCGCCACGCCCTCCGTCATCGCCCCTCCGGTCGCCTGTGCAGTCATCGCAAATGCTGTCCGCTATGGTTAGCGTGCACGTTGCGGACCACGAGCTCGCAGCTGCGGACAAGCCTGCGGAAGCCGATCTCGGCGAGCTCGAGGCGTACCCGCTCCGGCGCGCTAGCCAGATATGCAAGGCCACGGGCGGCGGGCGCTGGGCGCCGAAGCAGCACATCAACCTGATTGGGAATCACCTTCCCGGGCAGAAGCCGCAGTACATCATCGCGCTGGAGCGGGAGGAGGAGGAGCGGAGGAGACGGAAGGCGAATCCAGTGTACGAACATGGAGGTATGTTTGCTTTTGGCGATGTGACGGACGGCGTGGGCGTGCGACTGATTGGTTTGGCTTATCTCCGATAGACTTCAAGCTCCGGGTTCCGCGCGAAGTTGAGCCCCGATCACCCGGCGGCCCAGTTAACTTCTCGACGTTCTGAACGTCCTCCCCTTCTCTGCCCTACCCTCTACCGTCGTCACCGCACGGTCCGCCTCCCACTCTCGGCGGGCCTCTCTCCGTACCCGTACGTTATATGTTAATATCCGATTAACCTATCGTCCCCTCTATCCCGCCTGGCGCCTCCCCCCACCTGGGCTTCCCCTCTGCGTCCGTTCCCCGCTCTGGAGTGACTTTATGCCTGCTTCTGCCGCCCGCCCTGTCGATACCTGCTACCTCGTTACCCTGCCCGCCGTGCTCGTCTGAGGACGCATGCCGCGTATGCTCCGCCCTGTTTATAGCTCTTTATTGCGCTTCTTGTCGTGTACATATATATTCCGGCTCCCGCTCGCTGCTCGGGCCCTCCGTCCTCCTCGTCTTCCTCCTCCTCATCCTTTCGCCCTCCTACGTCTCCCCCCATCCCGCTGCGGGCGTTACAGTACGGTAGTGTACGTGCCCTGGTGTTAATACTTGTCTGCTCGTCGTGTATCGTCGCGTCTCGCTCGCTCGCTCGCTGCTTCCGCTTCTGTGTATCATGTTATGTAGATGGGCTGCTGTTGTTGTTGTGCCCGTTGCCGGCCTCGGTGCTGGTGGCCCTGGGTGTGGTTGTGGTCGTGGTCGTTCTGAATCATAGACTTCCCGCGTAGGCGGGTGTTTCTGGTTTCTATGGTGGTGTGATGCTGTTATACTATCGTGGACGGTGGATTCGGCGGATCCTAGAAGTCGGCGAGTTGCCTGATGCAGGCAGAATATTCCCACAGTAGCCTCGGGTAGCCTCGGTTGGTACGATTTTCGAGCCTTATAAGGAAGTGCCGACTACTAGGGTCCGCCGAATCCACGGTCAATGATGGTAGCTGTTGGGCTGCAGAAAGCAAGTCTGAGGGACGTGTGGAAAGTCCGGAGCTGAAACGTTGATCGTTGGGTGTTTGGACGTTCGCATTTGCTAGACATGATTACTGGAATGGCGGATAAGAGCATGTTTTATTACCTTTAGAGTACGGGAGCTGCATAACTTCCATCTGCGACTCATCTCAGCTCGGCGGTTCCTCGCGTGCTACGGCCCACCGCATCTGCATATGCTAAGGCTAGACGAGTCGGAAAACCCACTGATCGTTTGGGTAGTCATCAACCGTTCAACTGCACTATTAGCGTCGATCTTGATGATCACCGCGACACAGTGGTATTGGGTTCTGTAGCCCAATGAGGTGTGCTCTGACCGTGATGCGCAAGTTACAGGCTGCCCGGGTGATGGAGCTTCGTCGTTCGAGAATCAGTGTTTCACGGTTAGCTTGAGTGTGGCGGCCGATCAGGCGATGCGCTACTCGACATGCTACTATCCGGGGAGATTTGCCATTACCGGTGTCAGTACGGGGCCCGGGTCTGAACCGTCCAGCCTTATGTTGGCCTAGTAGGCCCGTACGGTATGTCACCAACTCAACTCAGCGGCATACTTGCGCTCACCCGCTGCGACTGCTAGTTCTGTAGATCTGGTCTCTTGTTCGCGAGCCCTACTTCTTCTCGCTGATAGGCCGGAAACCCGCAGAGACAATTGACAGGGGTACTCACAATTGTTACCACCAGGCCGAGAATGATAGACCAGGCGAACCGGAAACATCCTCAGACTTGACGTCGGCAGATCGAGATCGTTGTCCTACGACTGATACTAGCTGCGGGATTGGCAGCCAGTACTGTCCCAGCCAAGTCTCCTCGCCGTAAGCACAAATCATCATTATTGTTTGCTGGCGGGGCGGCTCGCCATAGACGCTCCCCTGAAGATGGACCATCCACGCTCGGGCCCCGCCTTGGAAAAGCCCAGTAATTTCCCCTGGCTTACAAGTTTAGTTCGTATAGCCGTCGCTTGCTCCCACCCAAGAATCGATGGCTCGTGGAGGTACTTATGTGCATTCTCAGCGCATTTGTGACTGTATTCCCAACGTCGGTGGTCTATAAGGAATAGCTGAAGTGCGTGAAATCACCTCGGGCCACTTACATACATATCATACCCTCAACTTGAACTCGAACGTGCAATCAAAGTCCATGTATCGACCCTTGTAGTTGAGTCACCCAGCGGAACATTTCGTAAGTGCGGACACGATTAGCTTGCGGGACGGCCAGCCTGAGCATGTCTGTAGCTGCCCTGGGGCCGTATAGACCCCAGTGCCAACTCGCTGCGGTTGTGAGCGCCGCCGCGGCTGTACGGCTATATCCAACTGAACTGCTGGGAACAGGTGGGCACTTGAGCCCTGACAGGCACAAGTAGCCCACGCTATTTCATTCGCCGCTATTAAATAACTTTCGAAAATACAGTGTGCCCGGTTTGTACGCCTGAGTAGGACCACCATCTCTAGCATCCTATGTCACCACGAGGAGGCTCTGGCGTGCCTCCACCTTGTACAACATCAATGGATTTAAATGACGCGGTGTAAGAGGAATACCGGGGAACAGCTATTAGGACTGACCAAAACGTACTATGTAGCACGACTACGGTACTTGGGCATATGCATCAAGGTGTCATAGCTTCACGGCTTCCTGCCATGGAGATCTGTGGACAGACAATCATATTGCAATGGAATTTCCGCCGAAGTCTTGGCTTCCCATCGACCGTCTTGGTATTATTTGACGTGATGCTACCTCCGCGAGCACGTCCAACTGTTCGATCGGACAGATGTTACAACGCTCTGCAGTCAGATGATGCTGGATGCCAGTGTGACATCTCTGAAATCCATCAACTTGGTGCTTGGACGTTCCAAAAGTAGTCGCGATGCTGATGAAATAATGGAGTTTTCTTCCACCTTATTGCCTCTATAGCATGCTCAGTGACAGATGACCGCAGAGCAATACTACAGCCTTTCGCGCCAGGCCAGCCTACGAATAATAAGCTTTTCCATGTACTGCGCTGGCACAGAGGGTGCACCATGGGTTCTATCGGCGCTTTCGCTGGTTGCTTCGGAGTGCTTGCGAGCTCTATGTATCGTGTTATGCATCGAGAAGGATGGTGTTACTGAAGAACTATGCGGTCTGCTAATAACGACCAAAATATGGCCTGTCTCAATCCGACTGGACAATATCCTACAGGACACGCGCTTCTCCAATGTTGGGCAACACAGTGTCTGTCTAAGTATTATCAGCGGCTTCCGAGCTATTGACAAATACGTGTTCGGGACGAACGTACACGGAGAGACGTGGGATCGGTAAGACGATGATGACATTCGGCGGAAGATGCCCAACCCCACTCAAACGGATGAGGCATCCTGATTCCTGACATGCGTACTGTACTGCCTGACCGAGCCAAAGTAGCCCTGATGTACCCACAGTACACGAGCTGAGGAGGCAGCAAATAGCAGACGAAGTTCGACGAATTGTCTAAAACTTGGTTGACAGATGCGTCACGCTGCGATGAGAGGACTAGGTTGATTAAAATCCAAGCTCCGCGCTAGGTGACAGGTTCGGCTTGCATTGTCAAGTCCTTGTATGAAAGATACGCAGTCCTTGCGCAGTCCGAAGTCGCTTTCGTTCATGCAGGTGTGCTGATGCAACCCTTGTAAGCGTGATTGATGAGGACACTGGGAGGGTATGGAGCCGTGTTCCGTGGATGACATACAAACTTACTAATATCGAGGGTGATATTCCTCGGCGGTCCTCCATGTAAATGTCCACCACAATATTGGATATCAGATGCGTCCCCACAGCTGTGTACACCCCGCAGTTCACGACCAGGCCAAGCTATATGACAGCAAACGAAATATCGACAGACACCTTGGCGCTACGCGTACGCAGAGGGTCTGGGGCTCCGGTAGCACCACGGGCGATGGTCAGGATGAAGAGTATGTCAGAAGCTGGGTTCTCTGTCGTCAGATCACCAAAAGCATCTTTCGCCAACGACCGACGCCCCGAGAAACATTGACTCCTGGGAGTGGTGTACAAAGCACCGAGTCCCCACCAAGCTTCTGTGCACGCGCGATGAGGTGTCTCGACCGCTGAAAGACGTCTATTCGCCGCGTACATACGGAATTCAGCCAGTTGTCATCGGCACTGACATATCCTAGACGTAGGAGAGATGTACTTACTTATGTACATAAGTGAGTGCTGAGTATCGGCCACAGGAAGTTGCCGTAAGAAGCTCTACACCGCAAGCTCTGTTCCGATGACTCGGTCGTATTATTTTATGCACGCGCCATACTGGGAGCTCGGTGGTGGCATCAGATGAACCGCCACCCGGGGTATCACAGCAGGATATGGCCAGGGAACCGATCCTCGTGGGCGGCATACATTCCGACCTTATGACGCGGACACCTGGTCGACTGCAGAAGGAGACAACTTCCATCCGTAGGTCCTGCCCTAGAGTATTGTATGTGGTCTCAGAAGAAACTTGCGCGTAGCACGAATGTGATTTCGTACATACCGCAAACTCTGTCTTGCTCTACTTACGATTTTGCAAGAAATGACTGCGCCGGGGTTCGTGGTATCGTACCCGCATCGACTGCGCTCACGCATGCATGTCCATGGGTGAGGCTATGCTAGGGCAAGGGCAAGGCATGCCGGTGGATGCGAGGAAGACGGAAGAGGCAGTGGCAGTGACCGCCGGGGAGCAGAAACGCGTCACGGTGCCGCGCCACGGCGTGGCTGCAGTGCTGATGCCGCAAGTACCCCTCTCGCTCTTCCCCAACATCCCTCGTTCTCTGGTCGCCGTCTCGCGCGTCGTGCTCGCTGTGCTCGCCTGTACCCCGGCTGCCGTCTGATTCGCTGATCGTGCTGTGATCCGCATCGCCTCGAGCGCGCTGCAGCACCCGACATTACGCCCGCACGCGACGCCATTACCTGAAGCCTGACCGCCACACTGCTTGCACTAAATCCAACTTGCTGATCACCACGCCCCGCACACCTGCCTCGCTTCAGCCATGATGGGTCTATTCAACCAGGCCACGCAGAAGGTGCAAAGACCACGCGGGTCCTCTGACGACAAGGGTAGTCCTGAAGCCGATGCCACCGATTCCGATGATGTCTCTATCCTGTCCGTCTCTTCCTCGCACCTTGCCGTCCATGTTCTACTACTCCCAATATTGCGATGCTGACGATGACAACCACTCCAGGGATGAGGAGGAGGGCTCGATCATCAAGAGCATGATATCACAGCTGAGGTGCGTCTAAGTCTTAAGCAACATGCTGGACGCTGTCAAGGTTGCGGTGTTCTCGCGCATACGCTATCTTGGACGAGGGAGTGTTGCCGATGAACTCTCATCCTTCTCCATGAAGGTTGTGCAGGGGCCCAAAGAATGCTTGTTATAGATCGTCTCCGTCACCGGGGTGTGCACTCACCATAAACTCTTGCGTTCAGCCGTCATTGAATTGACAACATTGATCAGAGGAGTTTCGCGGCTTGAGATCATCTTTTGCAACTGCTCCACATATTAGGCATCTTTGAATGACTCTCTGTATGCGTGGGCATCAACGCGCCACGGCTCAGCACCGTCCCTGATGAAGCTGATTGTCTGGTACAGAGTAGGAATGGATCTGTCGAAAGTCACCTTCCCAACATTTGTTCTTGAACCACGAAGCATGCTCGAGCGTATTACAGACTTCATGTCGCATCCAGATCTTGTCTTTGGGTGCGCCTCCCTACCATTAGTGCCCATATATGTACTGACCAAAGCCATACATCCTGGTCCATGTGCACATGACCGCGACTCACATCGTATTCTCGTCGTACTCCACTTCTTTCTACACGCCTGTGAACATGGTCGCGTCAATACCTGCGGAACACTCACAGCGCAGAGCAAGAAGAGGACCCTGAGGAGCGGTTCATCCGCGTCCTGCAGTATTACCTTGCCGGGTGGCACATCAAACCCAAAGGCGTAAAGAAACCGTACGTGCACTCTCATTTCCGTTGGTACGCGCCAGTAATGATCGTCGCTGTCCCTTAGATACAACCCTGTACTCGGCGAGTTCTTCCGTTGTAGATACGACTACCCCGACGGCTCTCAAGGCTTCTACATCGCCGAACAAGGTGTGTAGAGTCGCGCTCTCACTCAATCTCCGTTCATCTCCGCGTCCGCTGCCTATCTTACTGACTGCGACTCTCCTTGCTTATTGTGTCCTGCGCACGTAGTCTCTCACCACCCGCCCGTGTCTGCATTCTATTACGTCACGCCTGCGAACAAGGTGGCCATCGTCGGCGAGCTACGGCCCAAGAGCAAGTTCCTTGGGAACAGTGTGTCCACGCAGATGGACGGCGAGAACCGTGTCTACCTCATGGGCCGGCAGGACGACGGGCGTGAGTGCCGTCCCCTCCGCTCCCGGGTCGTAACTGATCCCGCGCCTTTGCAGCATACGTGATCTCGATGCCAAACATGTATGCGCGCGGGATCCTGTGGGGCAAGATGGTGCTCGAGCTCGGTGACACGTGCACGGCGCGCAACGACCGGAACGGGTACACCGCCGAGATCCAGTTCAAGACGAAGGGCTACTTCTCGGGCACGTACAACGCGATCCAGGGCCGGATCCGCGCCGGCGGCCAGGACACGGGTGAGGTGACGGGCAAGTGGAGCGAGGTGATGGAGTACCAGAGCAAGAAGGTGCGGGACATCCAGCGTCGTAAGTTATCGGTGTGCTGACGAACGTTAGACTGCCCAGAAGCGCGTTTTGTTTGATGTTCAAAAGGATGGAAACAAGGTTGCACCGAAGTGGGTTGCTCCCGAGGAGGAACAGGAGCCCAACGAATCTAGACGGTACGCTGGGCCCGCCCCTCAGGCGGTTCGCTCACCTCACATTTCCGTTTGTTAGCCTATGGCAGAACCTCACGGAGGCCATCCTCGCGAAAGATATGAACGCCGCGACAGAGTCCAAGACGGCCGTGGAGGAATCCCAACGAGAGCTACGCCGGAGACGGGAAGAGAGCGGCCAGCAGTTTGTCCCGCGGTTCTTCCAACAAGATAGAGATGGGCGTTGGGTGCCCAAGATCAAGTAGGTTAATAGTTGCATCTCCGCCCTTCCGGTGCTCACGCCACGCTCTCGCCACTAGCTTGCCTGACGACTCGCAGGAGGCTGTAGAAGCGGTCAAGGCCTGGATCTGGGCTGCACCTCCCAGGCAGCGGTGAACATATAGATGTCTTATGGACAACGTGTACGTGGAACGTAGGCGCTGTCACTATCCGATATCCCCTTCCTCTCATCCCCGTTCAAGATCCCCTTCTCGTCTCATTTGCGAACGTTCCACGCATGCACGAATAGCAATATACTATAATGCCAGTTTATTCAATGAAAGTAAATTAACAGCAGATGTGTGTGTACAACAGGTGTGGGCTGGTATCGTAGTGACTGCAAGTGTGTGCTGCGGACGGGAACCGACTGCGGTGAGTGAGGACAAGGGGAGTGGTATTTATGGGCGGCTGCCCGGGGGGTAGGTAGTGACAAGCGTGCGGGTAACATAGTGCATATATGTGATGATCAGACAAGATGAACTAGATGCGAGAGACGTGGTCAGATGGAGCGAGATGAGAAGACAAAAGTCAGAAAGTGAGCCCGAGACGAAAGCGAGTAAATAGACAAATCAGCAATCCGATCCAACGTTGTTCCCTCCTACAGCCAAAATCCCTATGAACACTCGTGTTCTCACCGCTTTATGACCACCAGCCGTCGTCGCCCAGCGTGGGCGCAGCCGACACGTTGCTGGGCGTCGGCGAGGGAATTTGGGGGCGGTAGTAACCATGGGCCTTCTTCGCCAGCGGCGTGGCTGGAGCTGCAGTCGCCGCAGGGCGCCGAGGCGCATGGATGGAGTCCCATACAGACTGCTGTGGAGTTGCCGCACGCACCACAGGGTCGCTTGACTTGCACTGGGCGGTAGGTGTGACTGCCCGGCTCTCGTCATAAACGGTGCTAGTCCGCGAGTCCGGACGTGCAGGTGGACGTGCGTTCCCATTTCCGTTCTGGTAGCGCGCCTTGGGTTGGGCAACTTTCGCGGCAGCAGCCGCCTTGTTGGCCTGGTCCGTCTCAGCCTGGAGACGCGCGACTTGCGCTTCAAGGGCGGCGATCTGGTCGCGCAGCTTGTTCTGGCGATCCTGCGGGAGCGTTAATACACAAGAGCGACATTACACACGTACGGATAACTCACCTTGTCAAGCCGTTCCTCAGCATCACGCTCCTCCAATTGCAGCTTCGCGAGAGAGTAGTCAGCATCAAGCTGAGCACGAGCCTCCTCCGCACTGTCAAGCTTCTGCTGCGTCAATTCTAATTCGCCGGAGGCCTCCTTAGCACGCCTCTCCCACTCGACAGCACGTTGCTGCGCCTGCACGAGGCTTTGTTTCGAGGCTTGCGCGACCTTTTCGCTGGCAGACAGCTTGGTCTCGTTCTCCTTGACGCGTCGCTGGAGAGCTGCATGCTCAGTCTCGAGGGTCCTGCTACGATCGCGGATGCGCCTCAACTCCTTCAATTCTTCGGTATCCGCTTGACCGACGAGCTTCGTGAGAACCTGGATCTGCTCCGCTGCCGCACGGAGGTCATCCCAGCTGCCTCGTTGGGCAACGAGTTCCTCATGATACCTGCGTTGCGTTGCAAGCTCATCGGTGACCAGCTCCTTCTCACGCGTGATGAATGTGACACGCAAGTCAAGTGAGTCGACCTGTAAGTCGGAGTCAACGAAGGTCTTCCGATGCATGTTAGTAGTAAACATACCCGCGCCTTGAGCTGCTGTTTCTCGGCATTAAGTTCCCTGTTAGACGAATCCAGCTCTGCGATACGCTGCGAATCCGTCTGTGCCTGAACATCGGCGGCCTTCAATCTTTCAAGAGCACGAGCCAGGGCTTCCTCGAGTTCGACGTTCTTGGCTTCGGCAGCAGTAAGCTCAGATGTCTTGACGGTGATGCTTTCCTCTAAGGTCTCTACCCTAGTAGACAGACGGTCCCGGTCAGCCTCCGTGGCGTTAAGGCGGTCCACGAGCAGATCTTTTTCTACGCGTACTTGCCCGTGCTGACTACGAGCTTTCTGAAGCTGCACTTGCAATTCGCCGTTCGCGTTCATGAGTCGACGGATCTCTTCTGCATCTTTCTGTGATGTGTCACGGGCGGTGAAGTCGGCATGAGCATTCTGAAGAATCCTGGTCGCCTCGAGCATGGCTTCCGGCAAGGTGTTGATGTGCTTGATAATATCCTGACAGAAGTCTGAGAACTCTTGCGTCTGAGAAATGAGCCGTTGCTGCTCGCGAGCGACATCGCGCACGGAAGCCTCAATGTGTGACAAATTCTGCGGGTTTGGCGTATCCTTCTCAGCTTTGTCTGCACGAGTTTTGAACTCAGCCTGAGCGCTTCCAAGTGCTTCCGTTGCGGCCACAAGCTGCTGAGGAAGATCGGAGAGGACACCCAGCATGTCTTCACGCACAGACGACAGATCCACCTGCGGCACATTCTGGACCTCGGGAGTCTTCTCTCCCAGCGTACTGACAGCCACCTGGAGCTCGCGGATAGGTGCCATGACTTCGGCTATGCTTTGCGTTACCTTGTCTGTCAATGCGTCAACGTTGAATGCCCGGTCCCGAACAGCAAGCCTCGAGTCGAGACGCTCCACCACAAGATCGGAAACCTGTTCCTTAATCTCGTGGGCATCAAGAGGTGCGACGATCTTCCGAACCTCGGTGGTCAGGCGTCCGACGATAGCCTCTTCGTCGATCGCCGGTGTAGGGGACGCAAGTGCAGGCAGAAGGGGTCTCAGCTTGTCCACGATAAGACCAGCCGTTTCGCGCTTGTCAGAGGCGAGGTCGATGAGTTGTGCGATGTGAGGCTTGACGGCCTGCGTGAGCTGCGACGTCAGGCCTTCATAGTCGATCGGCTCAGGGCGCAGCGAGGCAATCTGTGGCATCAACACGCGCATGAGCTCGTGCGCGATCGTCTGGCTGTCAGACGGAGGCCTGTTTGCCTCCATGGCCTGCATCTGCATGCTCAGCTGCGAGGTGGCTCCGGCGACGGCATTCACAGTCCTGCTGCTTAATTCCTCGGCGAATTGCATGAACGCGGGATCTCGACTTCGAGCAGCAAATAGCTGCACGAGATCCTGCTGGATAAGGACACGCTGCTCGGTGTGTTTCTGCTCAATGACTCCCTTCATCATCTCGAAGTCCAACTCCCCACGAGCGTCCATCTGGCTGTCCTCAAGACCCCTCGCCGCGGACGCTTGAAGTTGCGCCCGGAACAACGACACGACCTCTGAAATCATAGCCTCTGTCGACGGACTCAAAGTCTGACCGCCAGTCTCCTTGAACTCCGACAGCGTTCCCCTGATAATGTCGAACTTCTCTTCCAGCAGGTACTCCAAGCGCTGTTCGTACTGTTGCATCTCGATGCGGCGCGAGAGGTTGACAGGAGGCAGGGAAATCTCGGATCCAGAGTCATCGTCATCGCTGCCACGGTGGTGATGTCTTGTGGGCGCAGATGAACGGCGGACGATCCTCTCTGGCGTAAAGATATCATTGGGAGGAGACGGCTCGCGCAAGCCAGGTTCCGTGAAGAGTCGGTTGCGGGATATCCTGTGGGATATTGGAGGTACGTTGAGGTCATCCAGCGAGGGTCGAGGGCTGTGCTCGAAGATATCTCTCGAACTGAGTCTGGAACGGACTGTGCGACGGGTTCGATCATCTCCTTCGGTGCTGACGAGTGCTTTGAACAAACCTGCAGGGACTGTGTTGGTTGAGACGGGGTGTTTGAAGTCGAGAGGAATTGGCGCGCGTTTTGGCTTCATTGTAGGCGGGAAGGGCAGCTCACTTGCGGCCTCTGGTTCGCTACTCGCACCAGGCGGAGGTGTGTTCTCATCGCCCTCGGTGAATGCCCTAGGCTGATGCGACAGACCGAGGGTACCCGAGTATCCAGAGACCGTGAAAGGCTTGGCGGCAGCATTGAGGGTGCTCTCCCTGAGACCCAAGGAGCCACCAGGCGGACTAGTAGGTGCTGACATGGCCTTGGTGATGTCTGGAGGGAACTTGAACGACGACATCGTGTTGACGCCGTCCTCGTCCTCCCCATCGAGAGAGGCACTCGATCCTCTGCGCTGTCTCTTTTCTCTACCCTGATTCTCCCGACCGACTTTACTCGGAGTCACGGCGCTCGCAAGAGGCGGCGTCGGCAGTGGCCGAGGAGGTTGCGGAGACGAGAACACCAATTGCGGCACACCAGGCGGAGGACGGAACGTGAAGCCCGGCTTGAACTCCGGAGCAGCCGCACTGAGAGGCTTACCGAACGAGGGTGCGCGAGAGTGTCCCAAATTCGGCGTACTGATAGCAGGGGGGTTAAACACAGCTGACGAGAAAGAACCTGATTGGCGGTTGGCTCCGAAGACAAACGGCTTCGCCAAGGGGTTCAAAGACTCTGTGCGAAGCGCGGGTGCGGGCTGTGGTTGCACAGGCGGAGGGTGCAGACCCCCGGGCTGTGGGAGCTGCTCCGATGCACCCCTCGAGTGAGCAAGAGCAGGATCGTGATACGAATACGGGGCCGACCCAGGACGCGCTTCTGGGAGCGGTGGGAGAGGTCGACCATGACCACTGGAAGAAGGCCTGGGGAAGTGGCCCCGGGCACCAAAGTTGAATGGCTCCCGCGCGCTTTCCTCTTCGCTGGGGTTCGACACAATGTCGTCTTGGTCAACGAAGGTAGTTGCGAGATCAGGTGGCCTTGGGAAGTTGGGCAACCTCCGGGGTGTATGCGTCTCAATACCGATATCGTGCTGCGACTGCTGCCTCTGCCGACGGAGCATGCGGCGCTGCACGCGCTCGTGACGTGCCCGCTCCTCATCGGAAGGGTTCGACCACTCCCCAATACTCTGCAAGGAGGAAATGCGGGTTGGCAGAACAGACAAACTGCAACTGAAGGGAGACTGACCTCGTCCTCTGAGGTCTCCGCACCGGTACGCAGATCTTCCGACCCTGTCCACTCACCAACAGCTTCCTGATCGTGATCGTCGTACTCGTCTACGTCCTCCACCATTGGGCTGCCATCCGGACTGCGAGCAGGCACGGGGACCCGCTGGGCGTCCACGAAGGTAGATGACCCGTCGTCGATAATACCACCCACCGAACGCAGTGAGAGCGCGGCAGACAGCTTAGACACATGCCGAGAATGGATCCGACTCTGAGCCACAGTGCTCACGTCTTCCTCGTCGTTGCCGGCATCTTCTACTTCTGTCTCCACGCCTTCTTCTATGATCTCTATTGGCGCTGGGCGTTCCTCTTCTGGCTCTTCCTCTTCTGGAATCTCTACACCGAATCCGCGCATAAAGTCTGGGCGGCTCTCTGGCCGGGAGAGGGTCGGAGGAGGCGCAAGCGAAGCGAAATTTGCTGGGGCGCGACCCTGTGGAGCCTGAATATCTAACCTGGCGGGACCTGGCGAGACGCGCTGGACCTGATCGGAACCCAAAGTCGCACCAGGTCCAAAGGGATTGAAGGCAGCAGCAGGATTATAAACGGGCGAATGCGCCTGGAGCGAGGGCGGCTGTGCGAGAGACATACTGTGACCATGCCTGCCCTGGAACCGTGGCGGCAGCTGTCCGGGCGAGGTCGATGACGGCGGCTGCGGTGAAGTTGCGAGAGAATTGGACGCAGATGCGTTCTGCGATTGTTGGAGCTTGTTAAGTTTGAACATGAGCAGCGCAGGATCCGCAGGGGAGGAGATCTGCAAGGGAATGTTAATCCAACCAACAACGTGAACAACACGCGTTACTCACTGATGCAGCCCGAGCATGCGGGACGTGAATCTGTGGCACGGAGCCACCCCCTCCTCGCTCAACGCCGAGTTTCTCAAGCTTCTCCTCAATGATCTTTTGCTTGATATCTGCCCAAGCACCCTGCGATCGACAATTACAAAGTGGAAGTAGAAAACCGAGTTAGCGTAAAGTTGTTCAGACGTGTTCAGTAGCACGCACCTTCCCTGGAAGGAACACATCAACTGTGCTCGGTAAATGATGCCTCCAGTTGTCCGGGGGGTAAGGCTCCGCGGTTCTCGTATCAGGTTGTGCCACTTCGCCCTGCACAGGGACCTCTGACGGCAGTAAGGGCTTCCTGGCCCACGGCTTTCGCATCGACGGTGCATCCCCCTCACCCGGCACCGTCTCCTTTGGGAGGTTCACGATGTGCTTCTTTACTCTAGGCACCGGTGCAGGCTGTGTCGCGCCGGGACCGACCGGGTTCGGGCTCACCTTACGCTGTGGCCCTCCAAGCACGGCTTTTGGTGGCCCTCCTACACTTATGCTGGGAGCGCGTTTACTGCGGGGAACAAAGGGCGGTGGAAATTGTGGCATCCCCAGGAGCGGATTCGGGAACCCCGGTTGCCCTAATGGTGTCATCGGCATGTTTGGCGGATATATACCCGCTGCTGCGAGGTGGACGACACTGGGTGAACTTCTGTGCATTGATGGTCGACCAGGTGCGGGCGGAGGCTGAGGAAAGAAGTTGGTCTGCATCGGGGTTTGTAGCGGGTTCGGCATGTTCATGAAGGACGGGTGCATTCCTTGTTGAATAGATGTCGGCAGAGCAGGAGAGAAGAGGGACCCATGGTTATCGAAACTGACGGGCTGTTGCTGGCTAAGATTAGGCGGGATGTGCAGCCTGGGGAGGTGTTGCTGGCGAGGAGGGCCCGCCATGATGCGAGAACCGGACGCGACACCAGCTCAACGCTCTACGAGGTGCAGCGCGAGACTTAACGGGAGCCTGCGAACACAGCACTGGGTATATGGAGGGATGAGGAGGTATAGCTTGTCGCGGGCCACGACGACGACGGAGGACAGGCAATGGCATCGGACGTGAAACTCCAATATTTCGTGTCCATTTCCTGGCCACGTGGTTTCGGCATGGTATCACCCGCCTGTTGACGTTTTCCAGAAACTCCTCGACCCGCTTCAATTGCACTCTGCCATATACCACACAGCGTATCTCACCCGCAACACGGTCTCATTTTCTTCTCCACTTTCTATATACCCAATCTTCATTTTTTCTGCGTCTGGTCATAGCAATGAGGCCGGTCGTTTCCTACGATGACATAACAACGCCGATTCCACCGCGACCAACAATACAAGGGAACATCCAGCAGCCCCAAGTCCAAGGTCCGCCTCCCAAAAAGCGCAGGTTTAATGGCTCGTCGAATCATTCGAATGCCAGGGGTGGGCAGTACCCTCAGCACTGGGATGAGCCCGAAGCGACTGCCCCACCAATGAGTTACGATGACGGCGAAGGTGAGGCCGCGACAGAAGCATACGCGCAGGAAGTGGAGGAAGGTGAAGAAGAAGAGAGCAGAGAGCTTACGTACGAGGAGATCTGGGATGATTCTGCTTTGGTGGACGCATGGGACTCGGCGATGGCTGAGTACGAGGTATGCTATACCTCACCTTATACTTGCAGCGTACGTCACTGACTCTATGCGAGGCCTACCACGGTAAAGGCGGTAAGTGGAAGGAGGGGCCAGTTAAGAAGTCACCGCTGTAAGCATCCGAGATGATTTCGTCATATTGAGTTTCATTGACTCGCGTCGCTCGTTCACAGATGGTACAATGTTCCGCCTGAAATGTCGGGCAAAAAGTCAAAAGGAAAAGCTAAAGCGGCAGCTGGCCCTGTGGCTCCTCCTGCGGTTACCTCCAATGGCAGCGCGGTGCAAACGGGGCATGTTGCTGAAGACAACTCCACGCCGCACAACTTCGACACCTTCGTTCCTACGCACGACCCCTCGCTTTCAGTAGCGCAAGTCGCTGTTGGCACTGACTACGCGTCGTATGCTCTGCCGGAGCCCGGTGCAATGGTCAGCCAGGACGAAGCGTTTTCACGCGCACTCAACGCAATGTACTGGAGCGGGTACTGGACCGCTGTATACCATGTGAGTGCATTCAGACCCATTATCATTCGTCCTGCCACTAAACGTAGAATAGTACCATCGTTCAGGTGAGCAAAAGACAGAAGCAGAGGAGGTAGAAGGTGAGAATACGGGTGAGGACGATCAGGCCGAGGACATGCTTCCCGCTCAACGGTAGTGGCTCGCGATTCAAATGGCCAACTGTCTCAGATCATCTCATGTGCAGTCGACGAACTGGTTCTTACGTTGTCCTCTTCTCTCAGTGGCCTGGTGTGTGCTCAAGTAGTGGCTAAGAGTATACCTAGGGTTGATGCATCGTAAACATCCCTGTAGCGTTTGAAGGCGTGTAACGCGTGTGTTAAACCGTCTGATCGATTGAGCGGTACCACAGATTCCCAGCATCATATCAAGCATTGCCCACGCGTCTTCAACAATATAATTGCACGGACAAGGTTACGTCTGGTGCGACAAGCTCTGAGATCTAACTTAAAGCTCACAGCCCCGGCACGAGTCCCATATCCATGCTATACATGTATATACGTTCTCCGCATTTCCCCCATTGGCAGTCACTGAGGCCCCTGCCAGGGCCAGCGACACAAAGGTGCAGCTCCAAGTCCTTTGTCGACATAGCTCAAAGCGGTCTCTCAAGCCCCTTTGGACATTGCCAAGCTCGTTCCGTTGTCGTTTGTCGCACAGATGGCTGACATGCACAGTATGGACGTGCTGTAAGCAGCCTGTGTATGGTCTTTGCCGCCGCGAACATCCACTGATGTATTGTTGTCGAGCAGGGTTCGCGCTACTGCCACTGAGGAACAGGATCCCTCCGCCGAAGTCACTCATCCTCACGTGCCCCTCGAGATATGTGAATAGGTTTTCGACTATCTGGCAACAGGCATGGACTTCGACGCATGGGGCGGCTGGGATGTCTCAATTCATACTGCGCTCGCATGCTGTGCACTCGTATGCAAAGACTGGTACTATCTCACATGGTACCATCTCCGCCGCCGTGTAACGCTACAAGATCGGATGGATGTGATTTGGCTCAGTCAGACGCTCAGTCAGAGGCCACGTCTCCGTGAGGTCGTTCGATTGGTCAAGATACAAGGCACCAGGTCTGAGTCTGGATGTGGCCGGATCCAGCACCTGGGGACATTCGCTGTCATGCTTGCAGGCAGACTCCCGAACGTAGAGAACATCGTCATCGACAATGCGACATTCACCGTTGGCTCAGTCCGGATGGAAGACACCACCTACCTGGCGACTTTCCACTCAGTGCGAACGCTCGCTATTATTAACACTACGTTCGCCAGCATCTCACAGTTGGCGTCCCTGGTGTCTGTATTGCCTGCGTGCCAACGCATATGCTGTGCCAGCGTGAACTGCGCCCCAACGAAGTACCGTCCGCTCACCCTACTTCCATTCAACCATGCAAACATACACTACGCTCATTTGCATTGGGTCGAAACACCAGTAATGGATATGTTCACGCGGATCAGCGAGGCCTGTCGACTGCGCTACCTCTCTCTCCATTGATGTCGAGGCCGTCGAGTCTTCCACGGTCAGCAAGACTCAGGCTCTCCTAAATGCAAGTGCAGAGTCGCTCGAGGTAGTCCAGCTTTTCGTGGATGATAGTCTCTGCCCTACCCTCCCGATGAATGAGGCAGCTCATGCTGCAGTAGGCAAGTGTTCGTCCGAGTCAGAACTCAAAACAGATCCGGCTGACCATGAGTTGAATACAGAACGGTGTTGCAAGCTCTCGCGGCATACACGTTTACGATTTCTTGACTTTTGGCTTGCCTGGCACGATGCGTCAGCGTTGTCCTGGATTGTCCCTGTGCTATCTTTCGTCACCTCGGAACTCATGCAACGACTGGTCATCACGATATACTATCGTCCCCTTCTCTCCGCGGACAACGTGGAAGCAATGCTCACGAGACTGGAAACCCACGACGACCTGGTGCAGCTGGACGAGATTCTGCAGCACGAACGATTCTCAACCATTCGCGCTATCTACTTTGCAGTCAAATTTAGCGGTTTTCCTCTCAAGGAGTGCAAAGCCTCGTTGGCAAGGTTTCGGGAAGAACACTTCGCTCGGTTCAGCGAACTCATCAAGCAAAAGATGCCGCGCTCCTGTCAGCGCGATTTAGTCGAGTGAGCAACCCTACATCACTCTACATCACTCCAATAGAGACGCGCATTGACATATCCTGCTGCAATAGGATTTCAGCAGAACTGGACTCGTACTAGTTTGGAGTGTGAAGGATATTGCGCACAATCACACGCACAGGATGGATGGCAAGACGTGCGGGACACATGGAGATCGCGGGTGCCTAGCCCACCGAAGATGACTGGATGATGACTGCGCGTCGCCAGAACACCTCATGCGAGGGATTGAATGAAAGGGTTGCAATATCCGAGTCGATACTGTGCAGCGATGGAACGGACACTTGTACATGGCAGACATACATTAATGTTGACATGCTCAGTCGAAATCCTTTTATGATCATTGGGGAGGAAGCGCACGTAGTAACAGGATGAAACGCTAAGAGCCCGGCGGCTGGTTCCCTGCGTCTCTTAGCCATTGCGCCTTAGGCTTCTTCAAGTTCTTGCAGTGGTAGGCCCGGTGCGACCAGCATGCCGTCCATTGATTGTCCGTGTATCCATAGTGCGTGCGGTCCGTTCACATCTCCTGTCATTCGACTCGGACATGTCCTGTACTTACTGCTATGAACAGTCATGCATGCTCGATCTTCACTCAACCTCTCGCTTACCTCGGAGTGTTAGTTGAGTTGTCCGAGATTGGCTCAGAAGTCAGTTGAAAGCACTTGCCGCGGCACGGCGGCGATATGGTAACAGAAATTTGTACCGTAAATATCCTAATTGCCCTCTCTACTTTCTCTGCTGTTGCTAAATCCTAGAGTAGCACTGTGGTGCGTTGACTTGGGATCGCGAACAATCGTTTCGACCGTGGTGCAGGTACCTTACCATATGGGGCAACTCACATACCCGAATAGGCATGTGAGAATGACCCACATCTGTAGCATAGCCGCCTATAGCGGCGTAGTAGGGACCGTCCAATTGATGATTACCAGGCAAACTATACAGACACCAAAGCATATGAATTTTGGCTGCTCAAGGGTAGAAGCTACCGTGCTTCTGAGTGCAACGAATGGCTATTCCCGTCCTTGTAGTATTGAACAGTAAGTACTACATTGCAGACAGCACCGATCGATCAGCGCGAGCATGACACCTATCAATGCGTACTAGTCCCTATATAATACCCATGACTCACGGGCTCATCTCTTCTTAATTGAAGCCTCATTACAGGTTGCTCGTCACAGGCTCGTCATACAGTGCATGAGATCAGACGAATACATCATACAAATGCTCGAGATCCGATTGGCTCTCAAAGAACTTGAGTTATGGTCTCCGAGCTATAGTTGAGCAGGGTTGAGCATATACATACTGCAGTCTGCACTATCTCATAGATCCCATGCTCGTGTAACAGCGAACTGCCTCTGCCTATGTACCGTCCGATATGTGTGGGCAGTCGTCGTCGTTGTCAACAGTCACATAAGGTTCGAAGGCGTCGAAGACTCGGAAACGACAGCGGCAAATGTTGTTCGCCGGAGCAAAGAGGACGATGTTTCTTCCGCGTCGCGCCGCGAGCCAAGGTGAGTGAAATTTCGATGTGTCACAAGTGTACTCAGGAATGCGCACCACACAAGGCTAGGACGATGAGGCAGGAGTAAATATGATGGGCCACACGCACGTCGAGATGCATAGCCGCAAAGTTCCTAGCATCATACGACAGCCGACGCTGATCGTTCCAATGTTCATGCATGCATGAGCGGCCAAGGAGGGACTACGCGGTCGGTCAGGAGGGTGTGAACGGGCAGACTGTGTATACCGACGCGTTCGCGAGCATGATAAGGTCACAGGGGAGCCCGCGACCCACTTCGCGCACTCTGGGCCTCACGAAAGCCGAACACCGCAGCGACACCGGGTAAGGAGGATCGGGCCTGAGCATTCTTTCAGCCAATCTCAGCGCGAGGCGAATCGGTCCTCACGCCCGACCAGGATCGTCCTCACCTCCCTGGTATGGCGAATGAGAACGCGCGTGCGGAGTTACATGGCAGAGTCGGACATCGGAGACCATCGCGAGGCAGCGTTATCAGCAATGGGACGTCAGACAGGCGCAGCTGCACCATCGGCGAGCACACTCGGCAACGACGAAGAGTGGCGACTCTTATACGCGGGGACGATAGAGAAGGCGATCATGGATGAGGGACGCTGGGGTCGACTCCGGGGCGGGTGGCGAATGAGGCAAAACGTTGACACGTGCAGCTGCAGCAGCTCTCGGCGAAAGAGCGGGAGCCGGCCGTCATCGGGCAGTTCGTCCGAAGGCCCAATCATGGGCAATAAATTCGTCAAGGGCAGCGGAGTTTGCCGGCATACATCTTAACCTCCCTCTCCTCGCTGTCGCTCGTCGTCTCCTACGACGATGTTCAACCTCTCCTCCCGCTCCGCAAAGGCATGGCGGTCAGTCCAGAGACTGGCCGCCGGCATGGCCACTGTCACTGAGAGCAAGATTGGCGACAAGAAGGTCGCTATGTCTCTGCTCGAGCCGAACTCGTACATCAATTACCAACGCATCGAGGACAACCTCGTTATCGTACGTGACAGGTGGGCGAACGAGTCTTCACTTCTCCTGGATGCAAAGCTGACTCCGCGCAGGCTCAAGCGGCCATTGACGATGTCCGAAAAGATCGTGTATGGTCACCTCGACGACCCGCACAACCAGGACATCACCCGCGGGGTGAGCTACCTCAAGCTGCGCCCTGACGTACGTCTATGTCACATACCTACGTATTACTCCGCTCACAGTCTCCACAGCGAGTTGCATGCCAGGATGCAACTGCTCAGGTGAGCCAACTAAACGTATGCGAATCCTTTAGAACACTATTGACGTCATATGTCCCCGCATAGATGGCTATCCTGCAGTTTATGTCGGCAGGCATGGATACTGTCGCGGTCCCCGCCACCGTTCACTGTGACCACTTGATTGAGGCCCAGGTTGGTGGTCCCAAGGATCTCGCGCGGGCGGTGAAGACGAACAAGGAGGTATATGACTTTCTCGCCACGGCTACTGCAAAGGTAAGCGTCATACTTAGTGCCCCCGAGAACAGGCGCTTTACTCAGCCTTCACCCAGTATGGTCTCGGCTTTTGGAGGCCTGGCTCTGGTATCATCCACCAGATCATTCTCGAGAACTATGCTTTCCCCGGTGGTCTCATGATCGGTACTGATTCGCACACTCCCAACGCCGGTGGTCTCGGTATGGTTGCGTGCGGTGTTGGTGGTGCGGATGCGGTCGATGTCATGGCCGATATTCCTTGGGAGCTCAAGTGCCCCAAGGTCATCGGTGTCAACCTCACGGGTAAGATCAGCGGCTGGACTACTCCCAAGGGTACGTTGTTACTTCCGTCGGAGGTGCTTAGTTCTAATGTGTTCGCAGATGTCATTCTCAAGGTCGCGGGTATTCTCACCGTCAAGGGTGGTACCGGTGCTATCGTTGAGTACAAGGGTCCTGGCGTCGAGTCGCTCTCTTGCACGGGTATGGCTACGATTTGCAACATGGGTGCTGAAATTGGTGCAACGACCTCGATCTTCCCATTCAACCACCGTATGGTCGACTACCTCAAGGCAACGAAGCGCGGTGACATTGCTGAGTACGCTAAGAGCTTCGCGCACAACCTGCAGGCCGATGCCGACGCCGAGTATGACCAGCACGTCGAGATTGTGTGTACAAACTTATGTTTTGTTGTGCATTGATGTTGACCGCATTATAGAATCTCTCTGAGCTCGAGCCCCACATCAACGGGCCTTTCACTCCCGACTTGGCTACACCCGTCTCGAAGTTCAAGGAAGCTGTTGAGAAGAATGGCTGGCCTGCTGAGCTCAAGGTCGCATTGATTGGTTCTTGCACGAACTCCTCGTATGAGGACATGTCTCGCGCTGTCTCGATCGTCAAGCAGGCTGCCGACCACGGTCTTCACACGAAGAGCAAGTTCACGGTTACCCCCGGCTCCGAGCAGGTTCGCGCGACCATCGACCGTGACGGCTACATTGCTGCGTTCGAGGACGCTGGAGGTATTGTGCTTGCCAATGCCTGCGGTCCTTGCATTGGTCAATGGGACCGTCGTGACGTCAAGAAGGGCGAGGCCAACTCGATCATCACTTCTTACAACCGTAACTTCACCGGCCGTAACGACGCTAACCCTGCAACTCATGCTTTCGTTGCCTCCCCGGACATTGTCACTGCATTCGCGTTCGCCGGCGATCTTCGCTTCAACCCGTTGACGGATACCCTCACTGGCGCTGATGGCAAGCCGTTCAAGTTCACTGACCCCGTCGGCGCCGAGCTCCCGCCCAAGGGATACGACCCTGGACAGAACACTTTCCAGCCTCCCCCGGCCGACCGTGCTAGCGTCCAGGTCGCCGTTGACCCCAAGTCTGACCGTCTCCAGCTGCTTAAGCCCTTCACTGCTTGGGATGGTAAGACCCCCACCGACCTCCCGATCCTCATCAAGGTCAAGGGCAAGTGCAGTAAGTATCGGTTGTTTTCAGACGGCGGATAGGCTTACTCACGTTCGTCTCAGCGACGGATCACATCTCTGCTGGTGGCCCCTGGCTCAAGTACCGTGGCCACCTCGAGAACATCTCTCGTACGTACATGTGTGCTGTTTCACTCTGGCGTTCTTCTGACTTCCTCGCACAGAAAACTGCTTGATCGGCGCTATCAACGCCGAGAACGGCGAGGCTAACAAGGTCAAGAACCAGATCACTGGCGAGTACGGCCCCGTCCCTCAGACTGGTGCGTACTACCGCGACCACGGCATCAAGTGGGTCGTCGTCGGTGACTACAACTACGGTGAGGGCTCGTCCCGTGAGCATGCTGCGCTCGAGCCCCGCTTCCTCGGTGGTATCGCTGTTATCACCCGTTCCTTTGCTCGTATCCACGAGACGAACCTGAAGAAGCAGGGTATGCTTGCCCTCACGTTCGCCGACCCCGAGGATTACGAGAAGGTCCGGCCTGACGACCGTGTCGACATCCTCGGCCTCCAGTCGTTCGCGCCCGGCAAGAACCTGACGCTCGTGCTCAAGCACAGCGACGGATCCAAGGAGGAGATCTCTCTCGCGCACAGCTTCAACGAGGGTCAAATTGGGTGGTTCAAGGCTGGCTCGGCACTAAACTTGGTGAGTAACTATGAATTGGAGTTCTGCGCTGAGACTGACTGGCGTCGGTGCAGATGGCGGCGAAGGCCAAGCAGCAGTCATAAATGTGCAGATGGTAGCGTGTAGCCATTGACATTGACGATGATGATGATGCACTGCAGTCCGTCCTCCCTTGCATATTCTCGCATAGCTTACGGTTGTATTGTTGTCTTTATTCGTTACCATTCATCCTCTCCTTCTCGAGATGTGTAATAGCTAGAACGACCGAATCGAATCTTCATGAACTAGCTAAACTGAGTATGCCGTGAGGCGTGGGTGCGAGTCGCGGGGACGTAGTCCTCGTCGACAACCTCGTGTATGATGGGGACGAAATAAATCTACGGGCAGCCATGATGCGTTGCCTGGCGTAAACCCTCCTACCTCGATCGAGGGAATCCACCCGTATGTATGTCACCACTCCGGTACTCACTCTCCTGCGCGCATCGCCGGCCAGTCAAAGAATCTTGCTTGAGCACAAGCACCCTCCTCTTCCGCTGGACAGCCTTCATCTGAATGACTCTTGAATTCATGTAGTGTCCTCGGGGTCGCAATAACCTGAGTGCAATATCTAACGGAGTATAGCGGCCGACCAAGAGAGGATCTGCAAGTTCTTAGATGGAGTCGTCCACGAGCGTGTAGGTTACCAGACCTCTAAAACAATTGATCGCAGACAGAGAAGGCGGAGGGCGTCAAAAGCAGGTGGCTCGTTCGTCGTTCGACGTTACCGACGACGAGCTCGTTGTTGACGACTATTTACACCAGCGCCTTACCTTGGCTTAGACCAGTGAAAGTATCTGGAAATATGCACAATCTCTCTTTGATTCTTCAACCACAATCCCTCCTGATGAGCCCACCAGAGCTTTCTCAGTGACTCTCGCTGTCGTCTTTTGCACTTGACGCTGTGCGCGACATGGGCAATGATGCGACCGAGGCCGCCCTTGGCCTCCTGGGACTCACCTCCGCCACCTTCAACACCGTCCCGACCGTACCCCTCAAGCGCAAACAAAGCCCACCGTCTTCATCGCGACACCAGCAGACCGTTTCGCCATCGGCAGGCTCGGATACGATTAGTTGCATTTGTGGCTTCACCTACGACGACGGGTTCTCGATTGGCTGTGATATTTGCTCGCGCTGGTGCCATGCTGCTTGCTTCGGGATTGTCGAGACGGAGGTGCCCGAGGAGTGGCAGTGTTGGGTATGTAGTCCGCGGCCAGTCGATAAAGAGCGTGCTGTCCGGGTGCAGAAAGCTCGACAACGGACTGCACTGACGCACGAAGCGGAGAAACAGCGTCGGCGGACGAGTCCGGGGGTCGACAGGAAGGGGAGAAAGACGAGCGGGTCTTCGGCGGACGGCGGAGGGCACGCAAAGCGAAAACGGAGAGCGTCGACGGTAGCTGCCCCGTCACACGAAGACGAACTTGTCGACATTGACGAGCCTTGGACGCTGAGCTACGTGCATATCAACCAAGATATCGTCCCTCACGACGAGACGCGCGACCGCCTTCGCCGTGTAGCGTCTCAATGGAGGGGAGTCACCGCCCTCAAACCTAACGCAAGCGAGCCTACCACCCCGGCGATCCTCGAGCCTGGCGACTTCCAGTCTTCACCTCTCATCAACCTTCACCCCTTACCCTCGTCCTCTTTCTTGTCGTCGATATCAGCGAACCTCGACCCATCTGTCCGCCCTCCGTCTTATGCCGCTCATACTGCTCGCGCTATCCCATCGTCTGGTATGATCACTCCGTATACGTCCACCATCACGCCGTCGACCGTCTACCTTGCTGATCCCCTCAACGCATATGCGCATCTCAGTATGCCGAAGCCGTTTGTACACTTGATCGGGCCGCCGCTCGATGTCGCGTTGGACTCTCGTGCTACAGGTAACTTGGGCCGCTTCGTTCGCAGTGGTTGCCGTCCAAACGCTGTTCTCCGACCCGTGCTCTGTCCGCGCGGTAAGGCGCGCGCCACTGCGCCGACCAGCCACCTTGACGACGACGATCGCGAGACCTTGACCTTCGGAGTCTTTGCGCTGCGCGATCTTAAAGCGCACGAGGAGGTTATTCTAGGGTGGGAATGGGACGATGGGAGCGTTATACATCAGCTACCGGCACTCATTGACAGCCCACATATATTCCCGTGTGTACTCACTTACATTCAATGCATCGCTTCACAATTAACCTTCCGCTGTATCACTAGCCCTCACGAACTCCAGCACCTCCGACAGCAGCTCATCTCAATGCTCCACGCACTATCGTCGACCTTCACAACATGCGCATGCGGCTCGAGGACCCGAGATTGTGCTCTAGCCCGGATCGCCGAGTTCGTCGATAGTCAGATCCCACCTACTCCGTCACCTTCGCCACCAACACCGTTCGCGACTGACAGTGAGCTCTGGGGCAGTACCAGCGAGCGATCGCGCCTGCGCACTGGTAGCTCCGAAGGTTTCCTCAAGAAGCGCACCAACCTGGGTCCTCTGGTAGGGATTGAGCGTGGTTTCCGCACCAGAGAACGTGTGCCATGGTCTGGAGGTATGGGAGGAGTCGAGATGGTACCTGCCTCGCCAACATCGCATGATAGCAAGTCTCCTGTCGATGACTCTCATCCCCCCGTGTGCGCGACGTCGGAGTTGAGTCAGACGGCGAAGCAATCGAAAGATCGCAAAGGAAAGGCCAAAGCCACTGAACTTGACTATGTGGAGTGGGATGCCAATATGGTCTCTGCTCCTGACATGGACGACGATAATCCGCCCGTACCTGCAGAAGCGAGCCTCCCTCCGAAGCTGCGGAAACGGTGGATCCGTCACGCATCCGAATCATTACGGGCCACACATCCAGACGTCAGCGATGAACCTCACATAGGCGTAATTGGACATCCGGGCACGGAGGCTCATATTCAGGAGAGCGATGACAAGACGGATGAACTCATGCAGGTCGATGAGCCACCAGTTGGTGGGTACCGCCGACTATACTGCTACTTCAATTGCTAATGATGAATGCGTGTCTAGATCCAGCGGCAGCTGCTATGCCACCTCCTCCCCTACCGCCGCGTCTTGCCGCCCTCAGCCCTCGTACACCGCCCTCCATCGCCTTACCGAGCACCTTCTCAACGCCTGGGTCGAGCGATACATTGTCGCCTTCAACTCGTTTCGCTAACTTATCCCTCTTGTCGCCTGTTATTCATGGACCATCACCTTATTTCGCTGCTAATGCTGCTCGTCGACATTCGACCTCACCTACTCCGCCTCCCGCAGTATCACCACCTGCTCAGCTTCCCGATCACCCTTCGGAACAAGATGCCACTGGTAAAGAGCCCGGGAACATATCACCTCCAGTCATATCAAGACGGAGCCTGTCCTTACCGCAGGTGGTAACCTCAGTCGCCGAGGAGGTGGAATCACATCCTCCACTTCAGGAACCTACCCCTGTGGAAAGCCTATCTCCCCCTGCGGCCGAACGTCCACTGTCGCCGTCAACGTCTGTGACCCCGGAAAAGCGCAACATGGGCCTGTCATCCCACTCAATTGCTCAAGATCGTCTTCCAGCTGAGGAACCTGTATCGTCAGTGCCGATGGATATTTCAACCGACCAGCCGGAAAGAAGTGACACTCCCCAGCTACACGATGTTACCATGTCCTCAGCTACTGTCCCCTCTATCAGTATTACTGAGGAGCGCACAGATCCTCCTCCCGAACCTATGGCACCGCTTGCGGAGGAGCCAGTTCAGGCCAAGCGTTCGCCTTCGCCACCTCCACGACCATCCTCCCCTTCCAAGGTCAAAATGTCCTTGAAAGACTTTGCTCTCCGCAAGAAGAAGCAGCGAGAGCAAGAGGCGAGCAAGGTTCAGGAGCGGCGGTCAAGTGTCGCGCCATCAGATCAAGGCTCTTCCTTGCCGACCACCCCTGTGGGGCAGCCTGCCACACTCGTCGAGTCTCCTGGAATTCGTACTACGTCCTTAGTCCCCGCCAGCGAATCTCTCGCACCAGGCATCAGCACGGCGCCGTCACTTGGTGAGGCTATGGCCAGTCCGCCTGTGACTGCCCCAGGTAATAAGCCACTCATGGAGTCTGGTCCGTCGGCCTCTGGGAGCGCAGAGGAGCGACTGGACAGGGCTCGCGATGCTCCCGCCCATGAGACTCACGGGCTCAAGTTGGAGGTGATGGAGCCTTCCGTCCTGCCGGATGCGCCTATGAGCAATGGATACCATTCCGCACCATCGACCAGGCCTGTTGAACCCTCCACCCACACAACACAGCCGAAGACCGACGCCGAACCCGTCGTAAAGGCTCGCGATGTTGCCAAGAATGAGAGGCCACGGGCGCCATTCAATGGGACGACGCGCGGCTTCAGTCCGCAGGAAGGCAACTCGAGGGTTCCGAAGAGTGGGACTCGCAGTCCGCGTCGCGAACACACTCATGCAGGGACAGGCGACGCTTCGCACGAAGACGGAGAGATCATCAGCCCTCCACCGAAGTCCCTGCCGCTCCCTCCACGCTCGAACTCACCTCCCACACATCCCCGCTCCTTCTATTCGCCGCGCGGCCCCGCAAGCTCGACGTCGCGTCGGCCCTTCCGCCACCAGACTCTGCAGAACACGCTGCTGCCCGATCGCCATCTGCCCAATGCGCCGCGCGCCCTCAGAGATTTCTCGTTTTCGTCACCGTCCAGCCGACCGCTTGGTGGCCCGTCTCTGCCCCGTGGGCCCTCTGCAGATCGAGACCGAGTCGAGTGGGAGAGAGAGCGGGCGTGGGCGCCGTCGTCGAGAGGGCGAGGCAGAGGAGGAAATTGGAATCGTTGACGTTGAATCCTTGTTTTACTTATGGCTATTGTATTCTGTAGTCCTGTTCTTATTGGTTTTAGTGCATGCAATGCTAGCATGTTAAGCTCTCTGTACATCTAGGCTACAATACGTCGACTGATGAGTACTCAGTTCCCAGTCCTCGAGCTCGGACTTCACTGCTTTGAGTGTACAAGTCGCTGAGCCAGCTTTCGAGTTGTGAGCGTGTGAACACTGGCCTTAATCGGAGGAAATACAGTACAGTTGGCGTGCAGCTGGAACGAAGTTTACAAATTAGAATTCGAGGCTCTGCGCACTTCATATCGGAACGAGTAGTCCGAGTCTCGTTGTGTGCTCAATGACACCAGACGACATACCACTGGGCATGAGCCGCCTGAAGAGGCACCCACTGTTCAGCCGTGCAAAGTCATACGGACTACAACGGAGGGCCCTGCCTCGAGCGAATCGAAAGTAACACCATTATACGAGCTCTCAGCCCAAGTCATTCCGCGCTGATTGCAGAGCCGAAGTGGGAACGAAGGGACACAGTTGGAAGACTCGGGAGGATGCTGCGTCTCGGGTGCGCATCAAGGCCACACACACAGCCGCACACAATCCAAGTCTCTGCGTCGACGGTCGCAGGTAGACCAAGGACATCATGGCCTGTCAGCACTTTAGGGCTAGGAGTTCCAGACTCTGAGATTACTCCCGTTGGCGATACGGGGAAGGAAGAATAACCGCAATCACACCTGTAAGGCGCCACATAACTGGCGAATACCGCGGCTGACGTAGCTAATATATATCAGCATTTACAGCCGTGCAGGGCAGTGAAACTGTACACACCAGATCACCTAGTCCATTTGAGTAAGATGCCCTCCGGGACGAAGGTGTTCACACTAAGAAAACGGACACAATACGAAGACGAGTTCAAGCGGATTCCCTTGACTGCACGTTCGGACATATCGCTGAGACAGGCCCGTTGTCGAGTCCGTAGGTGTCTAATGTATTACCAGGCAGGAACGGTATATGGATACAGATGGAGTGAGGCGGGATATTAGCGCGGGGAGATATTAGCTCGTGTGTACAGGCATCCGGAGACGTAAAGAACGTATACGCGTACAACTCGGGGCACTCATGATCCGACGCTGAACGACTCGCCGCATCCACAAGCGTCCTTGATGTTCGGGTTCTTGAACGCGAACTTCGCACTGGAGGAGACGAGAATGAGCGTATGCACGGACACGGGAGCGAAGCCGCGACGCACCTCAACGCATCCTCATGCCAGTCCATCTCGCTGCCGATGATGGAGAAGAGTGCCTTGCTGTCAATGAGCACCTTTACCCCGTCCTGCTCCACGACCTCGTCGAACTTCCCCGGCTTGTCCACGTACTCGAGGTGGTACGACAGCCCTGCGCAGCCCTTGTTCCGCACGCCTATCCGTATGAGCTGGGGTGTGGGGCTACGGAGTAATGCACGCAGTCGCTGCACTGCAGCGGGTGTCTACATTCTGGATAAGCAAGCAACGACACAAAACGGGGGACACTGCTCACCAGGGTGATGGCAGCCTTCGTCGCCTTGATTGTGGGCTTGCGCCGTTCGGCCTTCGGGGCCGGCGGCGGACGCGCCGCTGTTTGCGGCGATGCAGCGTCAGGCGAGAGCGACTTGGGCGACGGCTCTGCTGTCTTCTGCGCGGGGATGACGACGGGCGGTGTTTGGCCTAGTGGCTTGGACGGCAGGGATGTTGTTGCGGGAGGGCTGTCACGAGAGAGCGCGGACATCATAGCGTGTCGGTGGCTGGGGAGGTAGATCATGGCGCGACTCGACGAGGACGAGGCGAAGGACGAGGAGAGGGAGCGGGTACATTGCATGCGCTGCAGACGAGCTATTGAGGAGGCCATGGCTGCGATGCCTGAGGAGGCTGTCTGGAGTGGGGATGGCAGACGGGGGAAGCGGTGGTAGACGGTGGGCCTCGACGGTGGCGAGTTCGTTGCGGGGTGCAAGCAGTCCCCAACATTTTGTCATCGTTCCCGACCCGCACCTAATGCGGCGTATTACATAACCCGGTCCCCCCGAGACCAATCAGCAGTCACCTGTTTGTCGACGATGTCCGACGACTCGGATAATCCCCTGTCGGCCGAGGCGCACGACCTCTTTATTAACGTCCATAAATCTCAAACCAAGTTTGCCATAAATATTGAACATTTCAAAATACATATTCAATATCAATCCCGGCGTTAGCTTCGTATGAGGTCATACGCGGAGCGCAAATAGACTCAGAGTGCGGCTTGCAATTGAATACAAGGGTTCTCTGCTCGCCACGGGGTGTTGGGATGACGCAGTGATCACCAGCGAAGTCTCCTACGCGTCATGCTCCGGAATGTGAAATGAGATACTATAAGACTACACGCTCTACGCGATACAATAGTACATATGTGGGCAGTGATGATGAGACAACGATGTGCATGCAGCTGGTCGTGCGTAGATGAGTGGTGCGTATCAGGTATATACAATACAGCTACCAAAGCATAAACCAGCGATAGCAACAGAGAGACGGCGCACGATGACGTCCGCGCAAACCCAGACAACTCCAATGTTAAGGGAATACACTACTAGCTTCAGATCGGCCACGAAACGAAGAGACGCAGACCCGCTGCGGCGTGCATCTGACAGCGACCCGCGGGCGTGACGTCCGGGGGGAGAGGAAACGTAAGGGCGAGGACCAGGTGGCCCCACTGAACGCGCGATCCAGCGAGAGTGGCGGCCGCGTTTAGAGCTGCGAAGATGAAGGTCCGAGGGCGATCACGCGAGGGTATAGGCCCCGGGCGCAAAGGCAACATGAGGCGCGAGCATAAAACCACCTCAGACGGTGTCCATCCGCGCCGTCCTCTTGATGCTCGGCCGCTTCGTGAGCATCGCCTCGCCCTGCACGTCCTCCTTCGGCAGCTCCGTCGGGCTCGCGCCCCGCTTCGTCCCCCCGGGCGACATCGTGAGGTGATGTCCATCGATCGTGCCGTCCTCGCGCATGTAGTCGGACACGCTCCGCTTCCTCAACACGCCGCGCTCCCGCAGCGCGCCAGGCGGGCCCGGGCCCGCGGAATGGGCAACCTCAGGTGAGTGCATCAGCCCGTCCATGGCAGCGTCTGCGCGGGAACGGGGACCTCTGTCGCCTGGGGATGCGGTCGGCGACCTCCATCTCCGCTGCTCCTTGTGCTTCTCCTCGTCCACAATCATCAGCGTCCCCTCGATCACGGCGCGGTAGACGAAGACGTATTGTCGCAGGCTCTGGCAGAGGCTCATTCGCTGCTCCCTCATGTCCTCGATCACCCGGCGGATGGGCTCGTCATACGTGGACAGCACTGGCGGGGATATGTCCTGGTGCAGCCGGCGAGGCTGGGCGTAGTCGAAGACGCGCGGGTGCTCGTAGTGCGAGCCCTCGCCCAGGACGGTGCCCTCCTCGTCAGTCTGCGCTCCCGCCGCCGCGGCCGAATCCGGGCTCTTGGACGCGGGGTCGCGGATGGGAGGGGAGGACAGGCGGACTTCCGATCTCCATGTATCCAGACGACTGGCATGTGCCTCCGCATCCGGATCCTGCCGGGTCTGATGCTTGTTTTCCGCATCCCCGGAACTCGAACTCGGTGATGGCTCTTTCCTGGCCTTCTGCGCCAAAGACACCTGCGCCGTCTGCTTCGCCACGGCCGCCGACAGGTTGGTCGAGCTGCTCGTATGACTTGAGGGCGGGCTCAACGACTGCGTTGACTGGTCCGAGCGAGACTGCGCTGCTGTCGATTCGCCTGAGAGGGTGGTTGAGCGTGTGGCTGACCGGGATGCGATCTGGGAAGAATCCGAGCTGCTCGACTCCCAATCCTTACCGGATACCGGGGGCGCGTCCGTGCCCGTGCTCGTCGCCGAGCCAGAGGGCCATCGGAGCATAGTCGCGCGACGCACTTCATTCACGAGCTCCGGAGACGCCGGGACCACAGTGCGAGGGATCTCCTTCCGCGGGGTCTTCCCCTTCCCGACCGTGTCGTCGCGCTTCACCTCGCTGTCCACGTCCATCACCTCCGTGAATCCAGCGACACGCACGTGGACCTCGTCGGCGCCCACCGCGACGGGGACCGTCAGTTCCGGAACAGGCGGTGATCCCGATGGTGCGCGCGATCGACTGCCCGCGCGATCACCAGACGACGGCGGGCTTGGGCTTGGATCGATGTCCATCCGCTCAGGCGACGGGCTTGCTTGCTCCTGCCGCTTGCGGATCTCTCTCCGGATGCCGTCGAGGACAGCGTCCACGGCGATGTACCCGCCCGTGCGTCCCACGCCAGCAGAACAGTGGAGCAGGACGGGCGGGTTGCCGACCGCGTGTCGCGCGACCCCCGTCGTCGGGTCGATATCGTTGTCGTCCATGGGCACGTCCTCCACAATCGTGCTGGGCACCGCCGGGTGGGCGTGCTCCTTTGGGGGCGACGGCATCGAGATCGTCAGGCGCGAAGGCCAGGGGCCGGGGTGCATAGGGCCCTCGCCCCACGCTCTGTCTCCCGCTTCACGCGAGCGCGCGACGGCCTCCTCGACCTCGCGGATCAGGCTCAGGACGCCCCTCGGGTCGTCCGGGACGTTGAAGTCTGGCCAGTCGAGGTACTGCAGCTGGGTGATGATCCGCGGCTTCGCCTGCGGGTAGCCCGCGTGCGTGAGCTTGAACACCCTGCGCACGATCTCGCGCTCGCCGTCCGAGTCGTCCTCGCCCTGCCTCCCCTGCTGCGGCTTCCCCCTGCGCTTCGACTTCTGCGCAGGCGGCACGTGCGCCGAGAAAAACCCGCCGTTCATCTCCTTGTCGCGGCGGCGGCGCTCGCGCTCGGGCGTGTCGTCCGTCGCGAGCAGCTTGAGGCGGAGCGGGCCATACTCGCCCTCGGCCCAGTACTTGCCGCACTTGACGGTGTTGCCCTCGATCTCGCGCGTGAGCATAACGATGACATGCACGTTCTGTTCCCAGCAGAGCCTGCCGACCGCGTCACGTGTCAGCACACCGCACGCTAACGCTGAACCAGGAAGACTCACGTCCAGAAATCGGCAAATGTCGCGGCAAGGGGGCCTTGCGTCGCGATGTAGCGCTTCGTCGTGCCCAGCGGCTGCACGTAACTCGCGTTCATGTAGTCGTCGTCTTCGGGCCGCGCCTTGCGGAGCCGCACGCGCGCATGCTCAAACGGCCATATATGGCGGTACCTGTCGGCCGCGGATAGGTAAGCACAACCATGCACGTATAGTTCATTTCGCGAGAAAGAGAGGGGCGTATGCAACGCGGCGACGCGTGCGCGAGCTAGCGGTGCACGAGCGCGCAGGCCGCGGACGAGCCGCGGCTGGCAGGATATGGGTTACGGCGCACGCATATATGCTAACCGCCCCCGAAAATGTCCGAGCCCAGTCCAGTCACTCAGTATCAAATGCACAGGCCGCAGCCGCCGCCCCTACACCGACCGAGAACACGGTCCTGCACCCTGAGGGGACCGGACTCACCTGTTCTTGCTGCCCTTCTCCAGGCCCGCAGTGATGCTGAATGGAAAGTCCTCCTCCTCCCTCTCCTCCCTCACCTTCGCGCCCCCGGGCGCCCCGCCCCCCACGCTGCCAGGCACGCCGCCCGCAGCGCCGCCCCCGACGCCACCCGCCTGGCTCTCCATGCTGTGGTGCTCCATGACGCCCATCAGGCGCCGCTGCTCGCCGAGCTCGATCCTGTAGAACTGCAGCTCCAGCGCGCGCGTCAGCTCGTCCGCGCTCGGCGGGCTCTGGCTGGACGTCGACTGCGCGTCGTCGTCCGCGGAGTCGGCCGTCGCGTCTTCGAGGGACGCTGGCTTCACGGGCACCGCCGGCGTCGGCCGCGTCTCTCTCGGTGCAGGGTACGTCTGCGAATGTGGTCGGTGTTGAAGGTGGTGGTGGGGGGATTGCTGCTGCGTGTGCGAGCGGGTGGGCGACGAGGGCGGAGACAGGGGGGGCGTCGTCGAGCGCATGCCGGCGCTGGGAGCGGCGGCGGCGGGCTTGGGGGGCGGTGGATGGCGCGACGTGTGGTGGTGGCGCCTCGGCGGCGCCTTGGCCTTCACGCCAGCCTTTGAATTGCGCGCACGCTCCTCCGCCTCGCTCTCGCTCTCGCTACTGCTCTCCTGCGCGCGCCCGCTGCGGCGCGCGATCTCGCGGAGCCACTCGAACGGGAGGTCGCCGACGCGCCTGCGCACGCGGCGCGGGAGGCGCAGCGCGATGCCGCCCTCGCCCGAGGGCTCCGCGCCGTGCGCGAGCTCGAGGTTCTGGCGGATCGCGTCGAAGAACGGGTTGAACGCGACCTGGTGGACGGATGCGCGGCATGGTCGCGTCAGTAATGAGAAGAAGTGCGGGAACGCGGTTGCGGGCTCGCGGGCTCGAGGGCACCGGGGGCTTGGCCCGGAGCACGGATACCAAATTGAATCTGCGAGGGACAGCCCCCGAGATGCGGGGCGTGTGTGCTTACGTTTCGCCATCCCGTCCGTGAAGAACGGGGATAGCCTGCGCTGGCAGTAAGTTGCCGGCGCTGGGCACGGTAAACACTGCTGGCTCATCGGGGAAATCGGTACGGAGAAGGCGAGGGTTACGTGACACTAGACGAGCATGTCCCCCGACGTTTTATAGCCCAAACGGCACGCCTCGGAACATGCTTTCGCTCCCCTGCTCTCTCGCTCGAATGCATCGCCCCCCTCAGCGGGGGACGCTCCGACCATAGTAAGCGATAGGGTAGAAGCCCATCTGCCTCCATCGCGGCGATGAGCTGCCTTCGTACCCGTCCCCGACCAAGTCATACGCCCGACCAATAGTAGGTTCCGTAATGGCAAGGCGCCACGAGCCCTCACAAGAGTCTGAACACTCACCGGTCTGCCGTGCGGGACGGAATAACGGTGCGGCCTCATTCCCCCCATTGACGCCGAGAAGGATCCGGGACTGGCACTGAGCGTCGGCATGCTGCTCGCGCCAGCGACCGGGGGGAACGGATGGATGTTCTGTGCAGCACCCGCAGTCTGTGGAGGCAGTGTCGTTCCTGGGGCGCTGACGAAGGCGGGCAATCGAAGGTTGAACGCGGATAACGGCGGCGCCTGAGAGTCCATGGGGTTGTACCCCTTCGAGGCGCGTGCGGCAAGCAGTGACGGGCCAGGTGTCGTAGGAGCAGCGCCTGCGTGTGCGGCCAGGGCATCGAGCATCGATGCCCCCGTAGACGGTGTAGGAGGAAGTAGGGTCTGCAAGATGCAAGCGCGGGCGAGGTCAGTCGGCAACTTGTCCAGCTTGTCGCTGAGCGCCGATATGCTTACCCCTTCAGCCGTTGTGGTGGGCAGCGGGGCGCGGAATGCTCGGGGCGCGGCAAGTGTGGATGCGCTCGTGAACGCGCTCATGGGCAGAGCCTTGGGGCGGAGAGCCTTCATGTTCTGCGCGGGGAAGGACGCGGTCGTGGCCGGTGCGCTCGTGCTCTTCGCCATTTCCGGGAGCGCATTGACCGCTGCAGATGCGACGCCGACGGGCGGGCCCACGTGGGACGCTGGTGCAAGCTCGGCGACGTCGTCCTCTTCCTCACCTTCGTCGGGCAGAGGGGAGTGATCGAGGAGATCTGGCCGCTCGCGCCAGACGGCGTTGAGTCCGCCGCGGAGCCAGGCGACCTGACGTTGCTCGTCGAGCCCCTCTGCACGAAACTTTCTGAGGAGGCCGAGAAGAGCAGGCCGCTCGAGGAGGCCTGCTGCGTCGGCGTCGTGCACGAGGATGCGCGAGGAGTCGCGCCAGGTAGCGAAGCGAGCGCGGGCGGAGGTGGAGGAGATCATGGGGGCGAGGCGGGCGAGAGGATAGGTAGGTCGTTTGAGGAGGGTTGACGGGACGGAGAGGGAGAGCGCGCCGGGCAGACGGGCTCTCGCATACGCATTGAAGGGGCGGATGTCGAGGATGAGGGCGTTGGGGTCTGCGAGGAGCTCTGGCAGGTTGGCGGGGGCGAGTGCAGGGAACGCAGACGGAGGCATGCCGACGGGCCCCGGTGAGGCGAGTGGGGAAGCCGAGGCTGAGGATGCGGACGGGATGGAGGAGGAGGAGCCAGCAGACAGCGGCTGGGGAGGCATGACTAACGAGATGGAGGGAGGAGGGAGAGAGAGGGACGAGGGCGGGGGTGGCGGACGGGGTATGGATGGAGACGGGGCGGAGAGGCCGGGCTGAGGGGCGAGGTGGGCGAGGTGGGTGGACTGGGACGCATGCCGAGCGTCGACGGCGGCCGCGAAGGAGTCGACCTGGTCTGCCCTGGAAGCGTCGGCGGGGCGGCCGGCGCGGAGGGCGGGCGGGAAGGAGGCGTTGGGAGCCGTGGTGGAAGCTGGACGGGTGCGGCGGGCGGGGCTGGAGGGGCGCGCAGAGGGCTCGCGAAGGCAGGCGGAGGATGGCAGAGGTGGGACAGGACTGGCAGAGGGACAGAGGGAGAGAACGAGCTTAGGCAGGGCGGGCAGGCTCAGAAGACGACCGAAACATCTCGCAGTGGAGTCGACTGCCGAGATCGGGCTCTAAACGTGGCGCTTCCCCTCCCGACGCGGTCTGGGCACCGACGTCATCGTCCTGCTCCGCTTCTTCGCACGCCCGCTCGACGTCTCGGCGTTTCTCCTCCCCCGCCCTCTTCATCCTCCTCCCCGCCGCTCGGCATCGCCCACCTCTCTCTCCCTCCAGCCCTCTCCCCTCTGCCCCGTGCGCGTGCATTCCACATACGCCTCCCGGCACATCGCCACGCCTCCCTGCTCCGCCCCTCGCCCAGCGCACTCCCCGTCCCCCCGACGCTCCATATCCGGTCTCGTGCTGCCGCAGCCTGCCGCTCCCGGACGCTCCTCGCCTGCGTGCACCGCCCGCTTCTATGATATCCCAACGCTACCATACCAGAGCTCCTGTCAGCCCCTCGCCTCATGTCTCCAACCGGCGTCCGGACTATCACTCGCTCTTGCCCATCGCCGCCGCCCTTCCAGTCCAAGGCACTTATCCACCAATAGCGTCCGGTGGGGTCGCTGTATCGTGCAATCTCTATTGCACCGCATCGCGTGCGACTGCAGAATGCCGGCTTCTGCGCCTAGGCCCGGGCCCATCGTCCCCCGATTTTCAGACGATTCAGACGATCGCTACTGGTACTTTCCCGAAGGCGTGACTACGCAGCCTGGCCTTGATCCCGTGCAGGAGCGCGAGCGCAAGCAGACACGTACCATTGGACGACAGCCCGGCGCTGCTCTTTTCGTGGGAGGGCCATCATCCAGACGTGCGTTCTCCGGCCTCCTCACATGCCTTCCCTGCACCGCGCTGCCGTCGCAACCCAACGGCATGTCTTTCCGTCCAGCTGCTCACAGAGGTGCAACGTTCTTCATTCGCTATTCCGTCTCTAATACACGAGTTCACCTGCGCGTGCTGGGCCCAGTCCGCCTTAATGTTTGTACTCCGAGGGTGCCGGAACGCCTGCGCTCGCACACGTGTCTTACGAACTACTGATTGCGTTCGCGCCACCGTCAACGTCCTAACGTGCTCCGGGAGATACTTGACGAACTCCTTGCGTGTCAGTGCGTGTCCAGCCCCCCATACAGTTACTCATCGTGGAGCACGGACCCTTCGCCAGACGCTCTTGTTCAGAGTCCGCTGTAGCATTGGAAGGTTGCTAAACTTGGGACACCCACACATGAGGTTGGCATCTGCAGCATTCTCTCGCTTGTGATATCGCCCTGGTTCGGCTCGGCCGTCGGCTTACACACAGGCGAGGCCAAAGTATAGGTCAACGGGGAATAAGGCGCCGGCTCTTAACCTTGTATGTATATGCAAGTTCACGCGCCCCCATCCCGACTACGAGGGGCACGCGGTGTCGATGCCCAAGGCTTCTAGAAACTATCGACGAAATGCGCCCCACCGCTGACCCGCCGCTGAACTACGCGTTGCTCCGAATCTGGCCCCCCCCCGACGGCGGGCAGGGCTTCTCACTTGGAAGGCCGGTCCTGTTGCCTCATTTGGAATGCGGCTTGCCTTTTCTGGACGGGAATCTTCGTCTCGCAGGATCCGACGTCGTGAGATCGGATCTCACGCAACTGTTACTGCATCGTCCTCGGGAGTCCACGGGCCGTGGGTTGTGCTGCCTCCGATACCGGCGTCGGTGAATGCGCCGCCAACGTACTCCGTGTGCCTCCTGTCCAAGTTTAAAGGGACCGAGTGCTTCCTTGGCATGCGTCTCAACCGAACAACAGACCTCATCCACTGGACACCCTCCTCACGATTCGAGGCCTTCTGTACCTCACGGTTCTGAAACTGCAGTAGCTGCTAAGCTGCCACTACACATCAACAGGTTTGGCCAGTATATCCTTCTCATACGTTGTGAGGAAGGCAGCGGGGCACTGCGAGTCTTGGGACGCGTCAAATCCATATTCGATACCTTCGTCAGGGCCACACGGGGCTACCAGGCGAAAGTGGAGAACACCGCTATCATCAATGCGATGGACATGGAGGACGAAAAGCAGGCCTTCACTGGTCACCGGTCACCTTGGATGAGCTCGTCTCTCGTGCCGTGGATGTCCGAGTCTCTGGGATCGACGTCAAGGATTACGATGCAGTCGTCGGGGCAGTGCATCATCCACTCAGGCTTGAAAATTGCTGCTGAAGATCTTTTAGTCGAGCAGCGCCCGGACAACGTACGGGGAACGCATGTCCCCTCCTCTCTCCACTGTGCGCCCCTACAGCGAGTACGCAGAAGCCGCAGATGTGGACGGCATCATGGAGATGTTCAGCGGCACCCGACAGGCACGGAACGGAACCTCGGAAGATCGTCGTATACTGAATTCGAGAACGCGGTCCCGCGGACACGGAGCGGAGGTTGGCCTCGCGTTGCCCATGTTGTACGATACGATGGTCGCGTCGCGACAAATAAATACGTTGTCTGCGCAAGATGCTGTGCAGAACTCGACAAGACGGTGGAGATCCGCCGCCAGGGTCTGAGCTTAACTGAATCCTGATCGTGGCGAGAGAATATTGCAGTGGGTCCGTATTTGGCGGACGCGTTGTGGGAGAGGCAGGCTCAATACGGGGAATCCGTCAGTGGATCAGAACTTGACTCAGAGCGTAGAGGCAAAGTATGATAGTAAGGATCCGTATCTTTGGTGTACGTGTGAGATGGTAAACTTCCGTCACCGCTGCTCGAGAGTTGTAAAAGTTGTCGAGGACGACGAGAGTCGAGGCGCGCACCACTCGGTGCGCGGCTACTGTGCGGCTATTAACTTACATACTTACTTGAGTAGGAGTCATGCTTAGCGCTGAAAAGGGCAATCAACGGAGAGCAGGTTTCTACAGCACGCTGCTATTCGAGTATGGCGCTGGCTCCTTCTCTCCTCGATACCTGTCTCCCAGTCCTTGCTATAATCGAGACTCCTTGTCACGATGGATACGCTGAACGTATCGTTTGTACCAGCGCCGACACTCCCGAGCCTCTCCCCACCAGCGTCCTACGACGAGCACAGAGGAAAGCAAACACCACTGGTCATTGACAACGGATCGACCACGCTCAGATTCGGCTTCTGCACGTCGTCCACACCGAGATGCCAACCAAACGCGGTAGCGAAGTACAAGGAGCGCAAGACCAACAAGCCGCTCCTCTTATTCGGAGACGGAATAGACACGGAGAGCGGCGCGAGGTCCCAGGCGAAAACACCATGGGAGGGCGACGTGTTGTTAAACTTCGACGCGCTCGTAAGTGCGATGTCTCGTCGTCTACGCCTTGCGCAGTGTGCAACTCATCCTGCCGAGGTGTAGGAGAACGCTTTGGACTATGCCTTCATCCACCTCGGCATCGACGCGTCGACGGTGGAGCACCCCGTTCTGATGAGCGAACGGCTGTGCTCGCCCTTACACTCGCGCGCGCTGACGTCCGAGCTGGTCTTTGAGCAATACCAGGCTCCCTCGCTGGCATTCTGCGTCGACTCGGTGATGTCGTTCTACCACAACAACCTGCCGTCGCCGCCCGTCCCATTCACGTCTGACGGGCTGGTTGTCTCGTTCAACTCCGCGTCGACTTCTGTCATTCCCGTCATGGATGGCACCGGACTGATGAGCCATGCCAAGCGGATACCCTGGGGCGCGAACCAGGCGACGGATTACCTCTACAAGCTCATTCAACTCAAGTACCCGACGTTCCCCGCCCGGATCACGACGGGACATACAAACGTGAGTGCGCATGTCTGCATCTCGCGAATTCGTCGTGCTCATCGTCATCAAGTGGATGTTGCGGAACTTGTGCGAGTTCGCAACCGACTATCCGACGCTGTTGCGTCAGCTGAAGGATCCCCTGAACTTGCGCGCGTCGGATCGTATCATCCAGTACCCCTTCAGTTTGCCCGTGGTGGAGGAGAAGACGGAAGAGGAGCTCGCTGAGATCGCCGAGCGAAGGAGGGAGCAAGGACGTAGGCTGCAGATGATCGCAGCAAAGGCTCGGTTAGAGAAGGTACAAGGGATTTATGTTGATTTGTCGGTGTACGCTGAGTTCATATCACTTACGCAGTTGGGGCAGAAGGAGAATGATTTACAGCATATGCTCAGCTTGCGGGAGCGACGGGCGGAGGAGAGTAAAGAGGACTGGGCCGTGAGTGACATGGAATTATCTGAGAAATATATATCTGATAGGTGTGTAGGATATGCTGGAAGAGGAAGGCTTCGATGACGACCAGGCACTTGAGAAAGCGATCAAGAAACTGGAAACCGAGCTGCGAAAGGTTAGGAAAACCGAGGCAGATGGAGAAGATCTAGAGGCAAGGAATGGGTCTGTGTCTGGCACCAGAAGCTTACATCATTACCCCCCAGAACCCGCCACAATTCGATTTACTAGACGTCCCTGATGACGAGGTCAGTCATACGCTCATCGAGTTGTTGTCAAGTATCGACGCTGTTCGTTCTAGCTCGACGAGGACGGCCTCAAGCAGAAACGCCAACAACGCCTCATGAAGGCAGGGTACGAGGCACGCGAGCGGGCGAAGAAGGAGAAGGAACGAGAGCGGGAGGAAAGACTTGCAGAGGAACGGCGAGAACAAGAGGAGCGCGAACGCGATTTGGCCGCGTGGTCCAGTAAGTTGCGGAAAGAGCAAGAGGTACGTCGCGAGGCCACTGTGTGGGTGTATCGGATCTCATCCGATCGGACACAGTCGATTATGAACAAGATCAAGGAGCGGAACCGGAGAAAGCTGGCGCTGACTGACCGGAAGAGCGCAGCATCGCAAGCCCGAATGAAGAGCATCGCGAACCTGGCTGCAGATGACCGCGTGCCGAAGAAGCGGCGGAAGACGGGCGGTGGTCAGTGTTCAGTCGGTTGACGAGACGACAATGCCGGGCTGAGACCACGTACAGAAGACATGTTCGGAGCTGACGACGCCGACTGGGCAATATATCGCAAAATAGTAAGCCAACAGTGTCATAGCGGATTCTCTGCGCTGATCACTTTCGCAGAACACGAACGCCCCCTCGTCTGACGAGGAGGAAGACATGGTGAACTTGCAGACGGTGGAGCAGAAGCTGCTGCAACACGACCCGTCGTTCACGCACGAGCACACGCACGCGTCGCTCTCTGCCCAGCGATCAGCGCTGCTCTCTGCGTTCAAGCCACAGTATGACGACGGTGACGTCCAGGGTGCGGTGGCATGCTGCTTCCTGCTCTGGCGTATTTCTCTTCTGACCTTGCGGTGCGCAGGGAAGACGCGGATTCATCTGAATATCGAGCGATGGCGCGTGTGCGAGGCGTGGTTCTCGCCGAGCATGGCAGGGGTCGACTCGGCGGGGCTCGGTGAGATCTTGCAGAGTATTCTGTCGCGGTTCCCGGATAGCGAGAAGAGCCGTCTGGCGAAGGTATGGATGTTCGTGAGCGGTGATGCCTTCTCCGACCGACGTTTGTTCGCAGAATGTGTTTGTTACCGGAGGGCCATCCCAGCTGCCTGGACTGACAGACCGCTTGCAAGCAACGTTGAGGCCGATTCTACCGCCCGAGATGCCGCTGGGCATTACGCGTGCGAGCGATCCGGTGCTTGACGCGTGGAAGGGTATGGCCGATTTTGCCAAGACGGATGAGTTGGAGAAGGTCAGTGTGAGCAAGGAGCTGTACGAAGAGTGGGGCGGCGAACGGATCAAGCGGTGGTGGGGAGGCAACTGGAACTATTCTTCACCTATCTAGGAGTAGCGCGTGTGTCGGGCTATTCGGCGGGAGGCACATACGAATTGGATTGCTGCCAGCAAACGTAGAAGGACAGGTCAGGAGCGCAACCATATTACACGGATATAAATAACGACGGCGAGACCATCTGAGGAAGAACATCCATGACAACAAGAATGAGATGTACAAGTATGCAACGTCTAGGGCAGAGATGCTCAGTGCTCAGCAGCAGCCTCCGGCGGTCTGGTTCGCGGGCTGGTTGACCTTGACCGCGCCGTCCGTACCAGGGGCACCGCTCGCGGCGCCCGCTGCTTCCGGTTGTGAGTCGATGAGTCGTGCCTTGATGTCCCTGCAGCACGATGTCAGTCGGGGACAATGACGGAGGCAGTGCTCCTGGGACCGTGGATAGGCTATGCGTACCTCGCCAGAGTGAAGAAAGCCTCCTCGACACCCTCGTTGACCTTCGCAGAGGTCTCCATGAACTTGATGCCGAGCTCGTTGGCGAGTTCGCGCCCTTGCTCCTCCGTGACTGCACGCTTATCTGTCCAGTCCGACTTGTTGCCGATGAGGATCTTGTTCACACCCTCAGAGGCGTGCTGCTCGATGTTCGCGTGCCATGTGCGAATGTCTGAAGAGTCATAGAATGTGAGACATGTGCCTCATATAGAGGGAGCTATGGGACGCACTATTGAATGATCGCTCGTCCGTGACATCATACACAAGAAGGATACCCATTGCACCGCGGTAGTAAGCGGTCGTGATGGTCCGGAATCGCTCTTGACCGGCTGTATCCCACTACAGTGCATAGTAAGTTGCAGCACATCGTATACAGACTAACGGAGGTAATCACAATCTGAAGCTTGATGCGCTTGCCGTCAAGTTCGATTGTACGGATCTTGAAGTCAATACCAATGGTCGTAATGAACGAGGGCGTCCATGCGTCGTCACAGAATCGTAGCAGGAGACATGACTTCCCAACACCTGGATCAAACGAAATGTTAGGTCGCTTGTTGCAACACTAATCCAGCGAGCTGACCTGAGTCGCCGATGAGTAGGAGCTGAAGAAGACCATGAGTCCGAGCTCGCGTAGACTGCGCGGATACGTACCTTGATGAGAAAGTCATAGTGAGGAGGCGGCATGGTCTGGGTGTGCTGGGTAGTCAAAATATAGACGAGCGGGGCGCCAGAGAAGGTGGGCTTGCTGCTCACCGGAGTGCAGAGGAGGGCGGGGCTGGCTGGGGCGTGGACGCTATGGCACGGTGGAGATGCCCACACGTGCTGAGGCACCGCGCGACATACATCACGCCGTCACGCTGTCACGATCGCATCTCGGTCACAACTTCAAGGGACAACAACGCTTGTTTTAACTTTTCGCTACTCACTTGTCGTGCACGACAGCTTTTGCGACGCTTGACACGTCGGCGACGGGCACTCAGTACTCAGGATTCAACACAGATATTCCGTGTAAACTCTCTACCTCATACAGCCAACCCCCCGCGCTCTGCTGAGAGTAGGCCGTACTGCACGCGAGCAGCCATCTTTATACTTGCGACTTCCTGGCTTAAGCTAATAGCACACCGTCCAGTGCTGGCTAAACTTAGCCCGGTAGACCCGTCCGAACAGATGCCCTGAGCCCAGCTTTGCCTCGTTCAAGAGACTAAACCTTATTATCCCACGAGGTTCATCATAACCTTGTCATACATATCAGTAGGTATCGGTGCAGGATTCCTTTCACTTACGCACCACATCCTCTACTGTCCTATCTCGCGAAGAAGATGGGAGAGCGCCAGAATTCCACTGAGGCTCGTGCCAGTCTTGTCACAAACCTATACAACGCGGCCGCGCTGAAGGACGAGGCCGTCCTTCAGGGCGCAGTACGCGACCTCGAGAACGACCTCGAGTTTTCAGTCGTCAGCGTTGACAAACTCGTCAATGACCTCTGTGCCTATCAGCACTTGCTGGAGTTCGTCCTTTCCGGTGAGTCGTGCGTATGAACTGGAAGCAAATCCCCGATCTGCTCACTGCTGTGGACAGTCGTCAACGATGCAACCGCAAAGAAAATTAGTGACTGGATCATCACCAATGTGCCTGACAATGCGTCGACTTATACAGTGTCGCTTACTCAGAAACTTGTTGAACGTCTCTCGCTAAGTCTTCTGTTCTTGACTTATCCTTCATCCGCGGACGAGCCGCACGACCTGCGTGGAAAGCATCAACGTATTCAGCGTATCACTGCCGTCCTCCAGGCCATCACCTTACACGATTTCGACCGCAACGATGCGGTCGAAGAGGCCCTTGAGTTGGATGACGAGATTTTCATCAAGGTCGCGAGCTCGAAGCAGAAGAAAAAAAAGAAGTCCAAGCAACCTCAGCTCAAGACACTTTCGGATATGAGACCATTCGCAGATCTAGGCATTGACGTTCCATCAAGTAGAGAGGAGGCCGAGGCCGTTGCGGCTAGTCTCATTGACGAGCTGAAGGCAATCTTGAAGGTAGGGGGGTCACCTTCACTGCCGCAATTGGAATGTACATATGCCAACCTGCCGCAGGTCTATATCGATACGTTCAGGAATCCTGCCTTGAGAGACGCCTTCAAACGCGCGTACATACCAGCCGCAGACGCTTATGTCGGCGAGCAGGAGTTGCGCCAAGTCTCGGTAGAAGCTACATCGGAAGATGCTATCCCTAATGTGATTCCCGCAGCCTATCCTATGGTTCAGCCCATGAAGGCAGCGCTCTACTTTGACAACGCCGACGGCTTTGGGGAATGGCGCATCTTGATATCGACCCGAGCCGACGCCGACCTGCGACAAATGCGCAAGAGGAACGCTGCACTCTTCGAGATCACACTCAACAAGATCAAGTGCGTCTGCTTTTACGCCGACTGACGAGAATTTGCTCGCTGAAGCGTATGAAGGGCCTTGTCGAATGGACACTTCTCGCAGGACAACCAGAAGCAACTCACCGATATGGCGCAGATCCCGATCTACGAGGCGAAGATGACTGGCGACTCCCGACTCGTTGTATGTTTTCAATACTCTTGATAGTCACGCCGAGCTCCTGATTCGCGTGTCATAGTACCAAATCGATTGCATATCCGAGTATGAGAGTGATGTAGGTAGCTTCCTTATAGAGCATCATCGAATCACTCATCGAGTCCATCCGTAGGTTGAGCGTCAAGGTTTGACCACGACTGTCCACATCGTGGCCTGGGTCTGATTGCGCTTTGGCATTAGTCATCAAGGTCTTTGGAATCTATACGCACGCGCAGATCAATCGAAGGTTTTGGGATGGTGTAGGCCATCAACTCTCACGGAAAGGCAAACAATACAGGGAGAGGTGATTCTCTCGTCCGGGAATCCTCATGTCTTGTCGAGTACGATATCCTCAACAATGTACAGATGCACCTTCCGTTGCCGCCCTACAAAAGTGGGCGAGCACGCCCATGTCATTCTGCCCGCAACATTCCCTATCCCCGCTGAGACTCCAACATTGTCGCCTTCTTCTGCACTACCTGATTTACACAGGGACGATTTGCAGAAGGTAAGACTCCTACTGTATGTAAGTCTTCATCACTAACATGATCTGATAGATGCACGAGATGTTGATGTGCGTGCGGCCGCATTATTCTATGGTTAATACATAACCGAAAACCACTCTGTAGCCTCGAAAAATATGTTACGCTTTCACAGGTGCGCTCACATGCCGACGACGAATTGAAGTGACATTCTTACGACGTTACATTTAGGCATTTCTTAACAGTGTGTATCTGCGTGCTTAGTTCGTAAGTCTACTTAACTGTGCCACTGACAGGTATCTTGGCGGATCAAGACGTGGTCCATGTGTTCGATGTGTCGTATGTAGTGTAGCTCATTGGCGCCCAATGTGATTGGGGCTCAACCATCACTCAGACCACAAGAGAAACAAATCATTGAACACCCTGCGTCTTGCTACGTGCTTGGCAGAAGCGGAACAGGGTACGAACCCCTCTTGTCTTTCGGCCTCCATCCCAGGTCTAATTAACTCTGCAGGAAGACGACCACGATGTTGTTCAAGATTCTTGGCATCGAGCGTTCTTGGAACGTACAAATGGAGACTTCTGCGAAGCCACGTCAAGTTTTTGTGACACAGTCGCGAGTCTTGGCAGATAAGGTCCAAGGGTATTATAAGCGACTACATGATTCGCTTTCATCAGCAGACAAGACCCCGGAGGAGTTGCAAGCTATGGCTCTTACTCGGGCAGCGCAACAAGACCAAGGACTTGTTGATCGTGATGAAGAGATCGAACGACGTAGCGATCTACCAAAACGCTACAGTGAGCTTAGTGACGAACATTTTCCTCTGTTCATGACGTTCCACCAGGTTAGTCTGCAGTCTATCGAGAGTGTCTGTTGCTCAAGAAACATGTAGCTCTGCCGCCTGCTCGAAGCTGATTATGCGCATTCCATGGGCAAATCACAGCATTCACTGCTTCAGATTGTGTCCAGGGCTACAGATGTCGAGGGGACATCCAATGAATATGTTCAGCAGCGTCATGCTTCCTTCGTCACTTATGACATTTTCAACAACTCTTACTGGAAGCACTTTCCGCAGCCGCTGACCAAAGGTCTAGGTATATTACTACATCCTCTGTCGGTGTACGTGATGTTCATCCAGCATTGTAGATCCTGCTCTTGTCTTCGGCGAAATCTTAGGTTTGTGTATAGTTTCACCTCATGCACCATATTGTGATGCTAGCAAGTTTTTAAAGGTGTCATCAAGGGCTCAGAGCTTGCTCTGAGTAGCACGAAGGGTTTCCTGGACAAGGAAGCATACTTCAATCTGAGTCATCGTACTCAAGGGACGTTTGCTGGTCAGAGGGAGACAATCTATAAACTATTTGTTGTGTATATGAAGCGAAAGAAAGAGCGACAGGAATATGATGCTGCAGACAGGTATGTATTCTCTGATAAGAAATCCTAATGTGATGTGGACTCACAGACACCTTTAGGACCCATGTCTTGCTCAAAGCCCTGCATCAGCATGGTCTGCCCGGCAAGGAGGTGGACTTCCTGTTTGTGTCTCAATCTCTCTGTTCAGATCATCCCACTGAATGTTGTCCAATAGCTACATTGATGAGGCACAGGACAATTTACTGATCGACGCTCTAGGTAAAATCACAATCTATTGTGCGCTTAGTAAATGCTCATCTAGAATAGTCATTCGGCATATGTGTAACAATCCCGATTCTGGTCTTTTCTGGGCAGGGGATACAGCCCAGACAATTGCAGTTGGTAGCGCATTTCGGTTTGATGACCTGAAGTCGTTTCTCTATCGTGTAGAGGTACGGATTACACTATTCTCTGTGATGCCTTATTATTGACAGTGTCTCGCATACAGAATGCAGGTTCATCACCGAAGGTTAATCGCCCACAACCACAGGCCTTCCAGCTCGCCTTCAACTACCGCTCGCATGCCGGAATTGTCAACTGCGCCCGCTCGGTCGTCGAGCTCATCACCAAATTCTGGCCGCATGCTATAGACAATCTCGGAGAAGAGCGCGGGATCATTGACGGCCACAAGCCTGTGTTCTTCAGCGGATGGGATGACGATAGTGTCCGTTACGAGCAGTTTTTGTTTGGAGACTCGTGAGTGGTTCAGACTCTGGGTTTTGGATGTGACTAATACTGGGATCGTAGTGGCTCTCAAATCGAGTTTGGTGCTCAACAATGTATGTAATAGTTCCCGCTACCTCGCGTACTTGATTGGCTCACTAGCATAAAGGTATCATGGTTCGTGACGACACCGCCAGAGAGAGATTGCAGGCCCAGATCGGCAACATTGGGTTGATAATGTTGGTAGAGGTCGACACATTTCCTGCGGAAAAACATTTACATTTTTACGTGGGCAGGACACCGTATGAAAGCAAGGGCTTAGAATTTAATGACGCGAGTATTTTATTTGTTATCGTGATCAGATTCAAACCGAACTGTGATGCAGGTACTCCTGTACAACTTCTTTGCTGACTCCACGGTCGATCTATCGCAATGGCGCGTCGTTCTCAACGGCCTACCGGAAGGCTCGAAAGAAACTCTCCGAGCCCCGCGATTCGATGACATTCGTCATAATGGAGTGTGTCGTGAGGTACGATTGCGCAACATTCTCTTGAAGTAAAGATTAATGGAGTTAGCATAGCTCAAAATTTTGTATGTTGCTGTCACAAGAGCACGTCAGAATCTTTGGATCGCGGACAGTTCAGACAGGGGTGAACCCATGAAGGTAAGATAGTACCAGGATTATTATCATCAACTCTAACCCGCCAGCAGCTTCTCTGGACCGCGAAAGGCCAAGTACAGAGTTGTGCACCTGGCTCGGACGTACCCAGGTTGGCGATGTCTTCGACGCCAGAAGAATGGGCAAAGACAGCGCGTGTGTTGTTCGACAACAGGCGCTATACTCAGGCGATGCATTGTTACGAACGGGCAATGCTTCCGAGGGAGCGCGCGGTAGCTGAAGCATATTATCTCAGGGAGCAAGCCCGCGCTACTCCGGTCGATGCTCGTGGTGACGATGCGGATCGCGTACTAGCCTTCAGACGGGTGGCAGAAGCATTCTGGGCATCAGCAGAGGCTGCCGTCAAGGAGAAAATGACCTACTTCCGCATATCAGCAGAGTGTTACCTGGAAAGCTGCGATGAAGTCAAGGCTGCCCACGCATACCGCTATGCTGCTGAATACACACTATCAGCGCAGTACTATCGCAGAGCCGGCATGTTTGATGATGCAGTCGCTATCATCAAATGTCACGACGTCGTCCCAGATGTTGCTGAGAGTATCAGAGATGTCGCCCGTCTCGAGTATGCAAGAGGGGGGAGATTGAAGTAAGTTATTTACCCATTAATGAGGCCCAGATCACTAATTTTTGCTCTGATAGACAGGCAAGGGAACTCTTCAAGTCGGATGATGAAATATTGGAGTTTCTCGACGACTGTGGTCTGTATGTCTCACATGCACACCTTCTCGAAGAGCTGGGACAGTATGGCCAGTTAGCGGAACTGCATCTTACGCAGGGCCACACCCTGGAGGCGATCGTGGCATTTCTCAAAGATCAGAGCAATTCCGAGTCTGCCAAACGTGCATCTCAGTGCATCCTTGATGGCATCTGGAAGAGGTTGTCCTTTGGTGTAGATACAAACTCAGATCTGGTCAAAGTCGACGCCACTTTGCAAGGACTCCTTCGTAGGCTCGAGCATCTCGACACGAGCCACCTAGATGACGGCATGCGAGATGAGGTGCGTTTCTTGCAGTAGTCAAAAGAGTGCAGGGAATATATTGACCATATTCTCAGGTCCTAATGTTCAGAACTATCGTGGCGAAGAACGGGCAGGAACTCCTCGAACTAGGCGAGCGCTTTCATCGGCATAGAAACGATGCTGCAGCACTCCTCTGCTTCAACTATGCATTCGCCAGCACTCTGAACATCAAACATGCTTTGTCGCTGGATGTGGCAACTATTCTTCAGCATTTCCACCTCTATGTACAGATCTTGCTAAGCTTCGCATCTCAGCAGCAGCCGTCAAACACACCAGACATCCGGAGATTATTCGGATTCACACCGGAGACGGACTCCGAGGATTTCTTTGTAGTGCATAAGGAGACATTCCTGTACACAGTCTGCGAGTCCAGTGAGCGTGCAATCTCCGTCGCTAGACCTCATGAAGAAGGCCTTGCGATACTTCGCTCGGAACTGGACAGCCTCCTCCGCCGAGTCCTGCAAGGCCGTCTACGGGAGGTGGTTTCGAAGGAAAACGAGACGTGTCGGAATGTGCCGGCTTTCCGTCCGTGTATTTCATACGTTGCGTTTGGCCGCTGTCCTCGCATGGAGCATTGTCCACAAGACCATGTCGCCGCAAGGGAATTCGACATCGGCTTCTACAATCTGCGAGTCAGGATCTGCCTCCAACAAATTCTCATCTACAACACTGTATATGCGGTGGAGCCATTCTATGAGCAGGCGCGTCAGAGGCGGTAAGTTTGCTCATAGGAAAATCCGCTCGGGCGTAGTTCATCTCCGGGTACAGGTTCTGGCTGCGTCTTCTGCATGAGGCACTTGAGCCTCCATACTACAAGATGGGCTCGCTACATAATCTTCAAGTTGCGTTCATACCAGAGTTTGAAGCCGCCATGCACGTGGTCCGGAATTGGAACATCGACTGGCTTTATACGATTCACCCACATGCAGGAGATTTCTCGCCCACATTCATAACGTCACTACTTCGAATTGTGACCTTAGGTGTAGCATTCGACCCAGATGCTCTCAGAGAACATCTTCCGCGCGCCAGAGCATACGGAGTGTATAGACCCATCTCGCTTGTACGAGGAAAGGGGGAGTATGCTGCATACGTGGTGCACGACATGGTTAGGCTCATGCTGAACAATCACCGAGCATCCTTGCCTTCTGGTATTCTATTCTTGAAGTGCGTCTACACTTAATAACGTTGAGTATCGCTGACGCGCGTATTACCTTAGCCATATCCTGGCAAATCGTCTACCGATTGATATTGGCGTCCTGTGCAACTTCATGGATCATCTGTGCACGCTGCTCACAGTAGCCACAAGGCTCATCAAACACAACACGATGCACGACATCACATTGCCTCGTACCTGGCTTCAGCGGGTGGCCAGTGATCTAAACATTTTGTTTGAAAGGAGGATCATGGCATACTACTTGTACACAGGTCCAATGACCGCTTTGCTACGTCAGATATACACGGGAACCGACGCAGGTGCGTGAAATGACGGAGCTCATCCATGTTCCGACCTGAAAAGACACTGCAGACTATCTTCTGTTTGAGCGCCGCGATATGTCGACGATCGGTTGGCAAGTCAGGAGCATTTTCATCGCGCGAATGTACGTCTACCGTTAGCTTTTGCATGCGCAATGACTTGACGCTTTCATTTGCTAGCTGCAAGAACCTCTGTTTGCGTGCGTTCCGAACCATCTCAGCTGTATTGTCTAGACTCTGACGAGTTGTTTAACAGTGGCGTACAATTCCCCAAGTAAATCGCTGAAGCTGGATGTGCATCAGATTGTCACGTCACTGCGGAAATATGACGGCAGGTTCGACCGCAGTTACGAACGGTGTGTTCGCCAATCTTGCGATGTTTGACATAACTAACAGGTTCCACTAGCTATGTAACCGCTCTCCATTGGGATGCTTTGGCGGTCGAAGTCCGCGGATGCCTTGCTGGCTCTGCGTTAGACGAGATGATACAAGTACATGAAGCCCCCAGGTTGCACCCTCATTCGCGGCCATTTCCCAATGTACGACGGATTATCTACAACAAGATCGACGAGCTTCCTGCGCTACTTTCCCCTGGTGCATTATCTCTGCCACATCCAACGCTGCGAGGTGACGCTGCGCCGTTTGTCCCTTCATACGTGCAGAGACCTTCGGTGGAGACGCCTACCGAGACGATAAACGCCTCTGACGAGGCCGTTGCTGCTGCCCTTAACTCTGAAGACCTAGAGGTTACGGCAGACGACACCGATGACCTTGGTACCCCTCAGGAAGAAGTCGATGAAGATATCGATCTTGTAATCGGCGACGATAACGCTGGTTCAGGTCAGCCAACCGAAGAGGAGATCAAGGCAGCAGATGTCATTCGTAAAGCGTATCTACAGTATCGCTCCCGACTTCAGCAACGCGCACTGACGGAACCCTTGGATGCTATCCGGCTCCGGATCATCGACTCGTACCGCGCTGCTGCCGAAAGCATGGAATGGCCTGACGGGCGTTACCGCATGCTCTTCTTGGGGCCGCTACCTCATGCGTTCTTCTGTCTTGAACATGCACGGCATCATGTGCACGAGACCAAGAGGCAGGCAAGAAAGCGTCTGACGTTTGCTATCCACCTAGAGCTCGAAGAAGTTAGCGGAGAAATGACGAAGTGCTCGTACGTATAGGCAGATTCTTCATATGTCGTCGGAGGTATGCTGATACTGAGTGTGTACCGCCATAGGCAGCAAATCAAGGAGGTTACTCGTCTGATCGCCGTACTTCGGCCGCAGGCTGAGCTGCACAAGCGACGAGACGTGGAAGAGCTCAAGGCGCGAATCCGCGAAGTCCAGTCCCTCGCGGAGAGCATGCCTCCTAGTGCCCAAGCTGAATGGGAAAATGATCTACAGTTGGTCCTCAAGGGTATCGTCAAGGAAACCCCGGTCCCGCCGCCCACGAAGAAACTCGAGCCCAAGCCTGTATTGAAGATGAATGACGACGACGACTTGTTGTGTTACGAGGACGTTTTATACACCGAAGACGACCTGTCACACCGTCGCAATGGTGGTGGTACATAACATGTTATGCCCTATGCCGGTGAGCATCCCGATCTCCTTCCGGCTGGTCGCAAACTACAATGATCGCTCTCCTAATTATCTCTCAGTGTGATGAAGGTTATGCGACTCTCCTTGCTCTTCCGTATCAGTGCCGTCCAAACACCACTTCGACCCGGGCCGAGTAACTCAGTTTATGTCCAACGGACCCAGGCGAGCCATGTGCAGACCCGTAACTTCTTGTAGAACTAGTCTCGATGGAAGATCCGCGTCTAAAAGAAATAGCATGGTTGCTCGTCGATTCGACGTGGCTCTGCAAAGCTGCGTGTGAAGGTATCGGGCCGGTCTCTGAATCAAAGACCCCGGGCGTTCTACTTTTAACTGAGTCTGATTTACTGTGTTGGCTCGCACGCCTATTGCTGTTTGCAAAAGTCGTGACGCGGCAGCCACAACACAAACAATTTCGCGCCGCGCGACCTGCGCGACCTCTGATTGAGAATCGACACTGCTCACTCAATTCTTGTCGTATCGCCTCGAAAATAGCACCGTTCGATTGGCCTCGTCGAGACGCAGCACCTGGTAGTAAAACTGGAGTGAAAATCGCCAAATTCAAGATGTCGATTTTTGGGCCCCTCTGCGACGGAGAATGGCGATGACGGGCGAAGAGCAGCTCAGAGTGTCATTCGGAGGCGCAATACATGCTTAGAAGGGATGTATACAGCACGGGAAAACAGAACGGTATGTGCCCATTGCGTATTTTCATTGTAGACACCCTCCCACCGACGACCCGCATAGTGGCTCACTTGGAGCGCACGTCCCTCGCTCGATTCTCATCCTGGCGACTGGGATCAAGCACGTACATGACTGCGACATCAAGGCGCAGGATGCAGTGCCGAAACTGCAGCAGTAATTGCTTTTGGTGCGTTCTTGCTGGTCTTTCCATTGGTACAGCAGCATGCTCATCATGAACGGTGACGATAGGCACGGTAGAAGTCTGACAAGCTTTAAAGTAGCTTGTGTGCGTCTGCGAGGAGTCACTGTAGTGTGCTGAAGCCAAAAGGCATGTAGTATGATGTCTCGTCCTCGCCTGGTTCACCTCTTTGCCCACGGTCTTCGTAGTCTCTCGCTCAGCTCTGACGACATGCTCGAAAACTGTTATGTCGATGCGTAATAACTGGCCCCTCGCTTATCTATTCGGTGAGGTACAGCACACAGTGAGGACAGCACACCATCCATGCTTTTCGAGTTCTTGGTCGCCCCCCTGGTCTGCAGTTTTTCGGCGTGGTCATCTATGTGTATGGGTCCTGAGAATGGTAATATAAATATATTTATCTGTCTATTCATCCTGAATGAACAGCACAAACAATGTAGTATGTACCATGCCTATTGTCGCTATTCATAATGAGCATACTGCCATACCAATGGAAAGACCAGCAAGAACGCACCAAAAGCAATTACTGCTGCAGTTTCGGCACTGCATCCTGCGCCTTGATGTCGCAGTCATGTACGTGCTTGATCCCAGTCGCCAGGATGAGAATCGAGCGAGGGACGTGCGCTCCAAGTGAGCCACTATGCGGGTCGTCGGTGGGAGGGTGTCTACAATGAAAATACGCAATGGGCACATACCGTTCTGTTTTCCCGTGCTGTATACATCCCTTCTAAGCATGTATTGCGCCTCCGAATGACACTCTGAGCTGCTCTTCGCCCGTCATCGCCATTCTCCGTCGCAGAGGGGCCCAAAAATCGACATCTTGAATTTGGCGATTTTCACTCCAGTTTTACTACCAGGTGCTGCGTCTCGACGAGGCCAATCGAACGGTGCTATTTTCGAGGCGATACGACAAGAATTGAGTGAGCAGTGTCGATTCTCAATCAGAGGTCGCGCAGGTCGCGCGGCGCGAAATTGTTTGTGTTGTGGCTGCCGCGTCACGACTTTTGCAAACAGCAATAATGTATATGTGGTGAGCATGTCTTTTTGCAGGAGTGCTTGAGTACGTATACATCTCCGCGAAGGACGCGTTCGAGTTTGACGACGATAGGCATCAGCATGGCAGGATACACTAAGATAAGGAACGACTGTCTTCCTCACCAGTTTATGGTCTGCAACGGAGACTAACGTGGCAGCGCCTATGTACTTCGACGGAAAAGGCTATTGGCGCTCTTGATTTGAACGTTGAACAATGCGGTATCTACTTACTTGCAAGTGCCCATGACCATGTCGCTCGTTATCTGAGCCTACCACTCGCCAACACCCTCTAGGAGCACCCCTCACGATGCGAATCATAGGCGCAGGCTGTACTAGCTCTCCGACACTAGCTAGAGGTCGACTCACATGTCACAAGGTTTCCACACATGTCTCTGCACTGAGCCTCGTCTACCGTACGTCCACCGAGGTGTGGCACGTGAAGCATGTGAAGCCTTCGCCCGACTGGGAGATATTAATGCTGACATCGCCGCTTTGGTATCTCAGATTCTCTCCGAACCGGCTGCGTGACAATCCGTGTAATGTTGGGCTCGGAACTAAACAGCTACTGTCTCAGGCTCGAAGGACCACGACAACGACGCACATAACTTACTAGTCAACGGGCATGATTGCGGGCGCGCAAAACCGTTGTCATCAAGCCATGCCTTGTACAGCGTAATCGGTACGTGACCTCGTGAAATACTATTTAGTTAGTCTCGCTCAGCTGGTTGCTACTATACGCAGGACCCGAGGCGCCGTCAGCGTGAGGTGAGAATCCTTGGTATGCTCTATATACTCTGAGAGACGTCCCACTCGCTCATGTGAGCAAAGTTTCAAAGCCTTCCTTCGGGCTGTTAACCCAGTATTCTCCCGCGACCTGCAACTGCGGCCGATACACCTTCCCTGCGAGCTCTCTTTAGGATAGAACACATAGGTGAGAACGGTAGCCTGCTCTTCTTAGTGTTGCGTCGTGCGTCCTGTGCAACTCGGTATTGGTGTTGTATTTCCAATTTGTGGACCAGCCGATATCACATCGCTATGGCTTCGTAGCCACTCCGAGCCTGATCCCGCTGTATGTGGCAGATCATTCTGCTATGAATAATGAAGAGGATCTGGCGGAGAATGAGCGGAACCACGCTGGAGAACTCGTGTCTTACACGAAGGGCGAGAGATGACAAGGAGACCTTGATAGAAGCATAGCTGCGGTGCAGGAATTCGCCTCCGGCTCCGCATCTCCCGTCCTTTCTCGAGCTTGCTCAGTCTCTCATATGGTGACCGCAGAAGACATACGCTGTCGCCGTGTACGTATCCGAGTGTGTCTATACGCCTACCGTCCGAGATGTTGTGCTCGAGTAAACCAAATCGTTGGCCTTCGTCTCCTCACATATCAAATGTATGATACATTATGTTGCGGCGAGGCGCGGATCTACCGCAATCTGAACCTAATATGTACCACGCAATTCAATCTGACCTACTTCGGCTTCGTCGAGGCCTTTGCCTCGCGGACGCCTCTATTCACCCGGCCGATAGATGTTCCATGACACTCGCGCGCAAGCATCGAGGACGATGCGGCGCAGTTGGATCAGGCCGTGCCGTCTGCTGTGGGCATGTTCTCGACTAGAAACACTATCTAATGAATGCCGGCTTAGGGTCTTCTTCACCTCGTTGCGATATCGAGGCGCTTCTCCGATGAGATGTAACGGAACTTAAATAAGAGTCTCGATCCCAGCGGACAATGCTCCCCAGGTTCATCGCACGTCCGACCACCATGAAAGACCGGCACCCACAACCAGTCTCCAACAAGAAGGCTCACGTCGGGCTCGACATGAGCCTCTACGATGCGTCCCTACTAGGGAACGAGATTGCACTTGAGGTCGCAGTCTGCGACCTCGAAAACAATCTCGCAAAGGCACCCAGTAATCAGGGCATCGTAGAAGTTCTCGCTTCCATCCCTCGTCTGTTAGAATTCATGCTCTCTGGCGAGTACCATTAGTAGCTGTCTGCAGCAGTTCATTGAACTCCTTCTCTAGTCATCAGCGACGCAGCTACTGAAGCACTCAGGAACTGTATCCTCGACGCTTTTCCTGTCACCGCTAAAGCGTTCGGGACCTCGCTGAGCACACGGCTCCTGACGCAGTTCTCTCAGTACTTTGAATTCTTGTCATACTCTTCTCCATCAGACAAGCCGTCAGACATCGGCAAAAAGTATCATGATGTCCAGCGTGCAAAGCAGGTGCTGGAAGCCCTTGCTGAGCAATCATTGGCAGCAGCTCCAGAACTAGGAAGAGGGTCTTCGTCAAAGGTAGTGAAACAGAAGGGAAAGAAACAGTCCAAGCGGCCTACGGTTAGGGCTGCTTTCGACTTGAAGGCATTTGACGAGTTGGGAGTTGTGATACCCTCCGACGAAGAAGAAGCTCTCGTGGCGGCAAAGAGTATCATAGAATCTCAGAAGCGTATTATGGAGGTGAGGTCGTGTATCCGCCACAAGACCAATGCAACTGATATGCATCGTGAACATCCAGTATTTTCTACATGTCTTCCGCGATCCGCATCTGCGAGAGGCCATTCGGCGTGCCTACGTCATCGACGGCGACTCAACGCAGGATGCCTCGACGTCCCACGGCAGCACTTCCGGCACACTTGTGCAATCGAATGTTGTAGCCACAGAGACACCTTCAGCGCATCCGTTTGTGCAGCCTATCAAGGCTGCTCTCTACTTTGACAGTGTGGACGGTTTTGGAGAATGGAGGATACTCATCTCCACGAGTGCCCAGACGGACCTTCGACGAATGCAGAAAAGATCGGCAGAACTCTTCAGGATCACTCTGAAAAAGATCAAGTATGTAGCATCCACTTCAAGCAGACGTACTGTATGCTTGATGATTTCAAATGTTTCTAGGGAGCTGTCGCAGGGGAACTTTTCGCCCGACAATCAGAAGCTATTGAATCAAGGCGCTGAAATCCCCATATACGAAGCCAAGATGACGGGTGATTCTCGGTTGGTTGTGAGTGCAATACGAGTGAGGACTCCCTGTATAACCAACTCACATTTCAATAGTATCAGATTGACTGCGTGCCAGAGTTTCAGATGAATGTTGGTCTTTCCGTTTCTGCAAGTAGCCAGCCTTTGATGAATAATTCTTAGGTCGAACAACAAGGTCGACTCTATAAACTGAGTCTTTGTGACATCACCTCTGACAGACGGTACTACACATTGTAGCCATCAGGATATTCGGCATCTACACGCACGCTCAATTAAGTCGGCAACCCTGGGATACTATAGGTAATGAGTTAGGTAGGACTGGCAAAGAATACAAGTCAAGGGAGGTTATGAAGGCGTATGGCAATACTGTTCTCAGCATAACCTGATAACTCTTATAGATGCATATTCCGAAACCGGCCTACTCGGGTTGGTGGTCGTACCGGTACAACAGTTCTTCCCGCGTCGTGGCCAGCTCTCGCCGAGAATGATGATGATACTGCCGGCACTTTGTCGTACGCTCTTCCAGGTTCACATCAGGATGATCTCGAGAAGGTGAGTCTGAATGACTGTCGCCGTATGTGTTGACGGCTAACACTGATGTGATAGGCCCATGAAATGCTTGTGTATGTTTTGGCACACCGTACTTGTATCATTGTCGTGCTAAGGGAAACTCCCGCAGTCTGGAGAAGTATGTTGCATTCTCCCAAGTAAGTTCTTTGAACAGAGTGATTTTATGCCACTGAACTCGAATCACAGGCACTCCTGAACAGTACGTACATGATAGATCTGTGAACACAGGTTCAGAACTTGAAGTCAGTACCTTGCATCTAGGCATCCTGGCGGATCACGATGTGATGCACGTTTTCGCAGTATCGTAGGTGTATATCCGCTAAGCATATATTATTATCTCATAACAAATTGCACAGACCCCAGGAGAAAGAGATCATTGAACATCCCCGGTCGTGTTATGTGCTTGGTAGGAGTGGCACTGGGTACGTATCGTGACGTCGATTTTAAAACAATCACTACTGACTGTTCCTGTAGAAAAACTACGACAATGCTGTTTAAGATTCTCGGGATTGAGCGTTCATGGCAAGCATGTGAAGGTGCCCTGGTCAAGCCTCGGCAACTCTTCGTAACACAGTCGAGGGTGCTTGCCGAGAAAGTACAAGAATTCTTTACAGAGCTCCATGCATCCTTGTTGACAGCGGACAAATCACCCGAAGAGCTCAAAAGAATGGCCTCAGCGAGGAGATTTCAGCAGGATGACGTTATGGTTGACAAGGATGAAGAGGTGGAACTGGGCCGGGGAGATCTACCTCGCCGCTATAGTGAATTGACGGACGAGCACTTTCCGATGTTTGTCACCTTTGATCAGGTAATCGCAGAAGCTAAAGAGCGAAAAGAACTGATATGACATCCCTCGCTCAGCTCTGTCGTTTGTTAGAGGCTGAACCAACGCACTCCGTCTCCGTGCAGCAACTGTCTCCACCCCAAGCCGATACCGAAATATCCAATGACGATACGGTTGACTTACCGCCAAATGACTACATGGAGCAGCGTCGTGATTCTTTTGTGTCGTATGGCGCATTTCTCGATTCATACTGGGCACATTTTCCGCAGCAAGTGACCAAGCATTTAGGTATGGATAGTGGAGGCTTCTGCACGGTATCCCTTGGCACTGATGTACAAACGGCAGATCCTGCATTAGTGTTCAGCGAGATAATAGGTAGTGTTATCTGAAAGGGTGACCGAGAGCGTTTGTATCTCACCCATAATTGTCAAGGTCTCATCAAAGGCTCAGAGCAGAGCTTAAAGAGCAAAGACGGCTACCTCGACAGAAGCTCGTACCTCAAACTCAGCCGCAGAACGCAGGCAACCTTCGCAACTCAACGCGATCAAATATACGATTTATTCCTGGAATATTTGAAGCATAAACGTCGTCGAGGCGATTATGACGCAGCGGATCGGTTTGTATACATATCTTCGTTCGAGAGTCGCATTTATTCACTCTTATTATTATGTCTCGCCAGAACTCGTCGCATTCTGAATACAATCCAGTCATGCGGCGTCCCCGGGAAACAGGTCGATTTCTTGTGCGTGTATAACAGCATACATCTTGTCGCTTACAAGTGCTTACAAGTTTATAAAGGTATGTGGATGAAGCACAAGATAATATGTTGATAGACGCTCTACGTAAGACTAGAAGTATGGCACAAAGGATTTGGAGCACACGCTGATTATGCCTCAGTGCTGCGCTCCTTGACTAGCAATTCGGACATAGGTCTCTTCTGGGCAGGTGATACGGCGCAGACCATCTCCATAGGTAGTGCTTTCCGCTTCAACGACTTAAAAGCTTTTCTACATCGCATCGACTCGGAGGCAAGTCGTGATCATTTCACATATGATTGCCAATCCGTTTAATCTCACCTGCATCAGCTTCGTGATGAATCGTGCTCAGTCATCCACCCGGGTCGCCAGCCGACTACATTCCAACTGGCTGTAAATTATCGTTCGCACGCTGGCATTGTCAACTGTGCTCATTCTGTCATCGAGTTGATCACAACATTCTGGCCTCACGCTATTGATCGTCTGGCTCCCGAGCATGGCAGGATAGAGGGAAAGAAGCCCCTCTTCTTAAGTGAATGGGACGAAGATACTATGCGTTACGAACAATTCCTCTTTGGTGACTCGTAAGCCTCTTGTTCGCCTACACTAGGCAGTACATTGATTGACCCGTGTTAGTGTGAGCCACCTCGAATTCGGGGCGCACCAATGTGAGCCACCAAATGGCGATTGTGAGTTCCCCTCTGACCGAAACGGCAGGTATTCTTGTCCGTGATGACGCTGCCCGGAGAAAACTTCGCTCCCAAGTGGGCAAGATAGGAATTATCCTGTGAGGAACCTTACTGAGTGACCAAGTGGACGACTCTCATAGCTAATTTCAGGACGGTGTATGAGAGCAAGGGGCTCGAGTTCGACGACGTAAGCTGCATTTTTATAAGCATGTACATAGACTGAAATTGCTGGACAGGTGTTACTTTTCAATTTCTTCGCAGACTCTACAGTTGGGCTCTCGCAGTGGCGAGTCATCCTGAATGCACTACCCAATGAGAAAACTGCAGTATCCAAGGCACCAGCCTTCGATAATAACCGCCACAACGGCGTTTGTCGTGAAGTTAGTCATCTCGTCATACAAGTCTTGATGAGGCCTCATGGAGCACAGCTAAAATTCCTCTACGTCGCCATTACGAGAGCTCGCAAGAACCTCTGGATCGCGGATGATTCTGGAAGGTGTGGACCAATGCGTGTAGGCTCTATTTCCGTGACCTTTCCACCCTGAAATTGAGGCAACAATAAGGATTATTGGGATGCAAAGGGGCATGTAGAACACTGGACGCCCACTTCCTCGAAAGATGTTCCACGTTTGGCCGTTTCGTCGACACCGGAGCAATGGGCTAAAACTGCCTCTATGCTCTTCAAGAACAAGCGATACTCGCAGGCAATGCATAGTTACGAACAGGCGAATCTTCCCAACGACCGTGATACGGCTGAAGCATACTACCTGCGAGAGAAGGCCCGTACAGCCCGCACGAAGTCACGAACTGACAATTCCGCCCGAGCTTCTGCATACACTAAAGCAGCCGAAGCGTTCCGGAAGTCAGCGCATCAAACAATGAAGGAGGAGCAGAAGCTGGCGCATTTTCGAATCGCGGCGGAGTGCCATATTCAGGCTGGTGATGTTGTGCGAGCGGCACAAGCTTACCTCCTTGCCCAGGAGTTTACCCTGTCTGCCAACCTATATCGCAGGGCTGGCTTGTTTGACGATGCGGTTTCTGTCATCAAAGGCCATCGCAACTCCATAGATCCACGCGTCGTACAGACAATCATGGACGTGTCTCGCCTAGAATACCTCAGGAAACGTAATATCAAGTGAGTACATGCGTTGGTCTTTGTTTTGTCACTATACATAACAATTTGTAGACGAGCGAGAGCACTTTTCGATTCGGATGAGGACGCTTTGGAGTATATGGATGATCGCGGACTAGATCCCGCTCGAGCGGCGCTATTGGAGCAACTTGGACGCTTTTCTGATGCCGCACAGGTTCATTTGGACGAAGGCCGGACGTTAGAGGCAATTCCATTATTCCTCAGAGATCGCCAGAATCCGCATGCTCACGAACGGGCTTCCTATTGTCTGTTGGACGGACTGCGCCGGAGACTATCCTTCGGAATCAATCCGTCCCAAGTCGCGCAGTTGGATCACGTATTGCAGGAGCTATGCCACATCCTCTGCTCTCAGGATGTTGTAACTGCCAACCTCAGCGCCGCCATTCAAGACGAGGTGAGGCATGCGATATCAAGACTTGTCAGTCTCGCTGATTTGGGGTCCATATCAGCTGCAGATGTTCCGAGCAATCATATCCAACGATGTGCAGCAACTATTCAAGCTGAGTGAGCACTTCCGTCATTGGCATAAAGACAATATTTGCGCTCTAAGGTGCCTTGACCACGGGTTCTTGACCATGCCGAAACTTGACATCGCGAGTCTCCCTGTCATTGCGGAGAGCCTCCATCACTTTTCCGCATATGTGGATTTCCTACGGATGTATGCATCTGCCACAGATCTCTGTGATAACGAGGGTATGCGAAGGCTGTTTGCGTTTCAGATCGCCAGCGAGGACTTCTTCCTCGTGCCGAAAGACACATTCCTGTATGGTCGATGCGTTCGTCCCGGACCCCGTCCTGGACCCCGATATAGCTACCGGCCGAGCGACCAAGGTGCCCTATTACCCAAGGACGAACTGAATCGACTTCTTCGACACGCGCTTCAGGAACGGCTGCGCCAGAAGGTCCACGACGAGAACGTACTGTGTCGCCGGACGCGTGCCTTCCAGGTTTGCCTGCATTTCTTCACCTCCAGTAAATGCAACAGGGTAGAGTGCCCTCAAGACCATCTTGCTGCGGAGAACCACAACACGGGCTCATATAATCTGCGAATCCGAGTACTTCTACAGCAAATATTGGTGTACAACTCTGTGCATGCGTTCGAGAACCGTGGCGAGCAAGCACAGCAACGCGTGTAAGTAGTTTATACGTGTCCCCGTCGATAATAGGAAGTAGCTAAGTTTTTGCCTAGATACTGGCTGCATCTGCTATACGAAGCATTGAACCCACCTTCCTTCAAAATGGGGACTGTATACAGTTTGCGCCCTCCCACTATACCGGAGTACAATGACGGTCTTCAGATTGTCAGACACTGGCTCTTCGACTGGCTCTACGACATCACACCTTACAGCGAAATCGGTCATCTCGTGCGAGAGTTCTTGACCGCATTGCTGCAGACAACCTCCCTCGGTCTTACATTCGACGCTGGTGCATTGCAGTATCACCTACCCCTGGTTCAGTCTGTCTCCGTCTACCGACCCACTGAGGCGTTGTCGCGCGGCGAAGAAAAGGTGTATATCATGCAGGATCTCGAACGCTATGTCCGCAATGAACATCAGGCATCGCTAGCAAGTGGTATTCTGTTCGTAAAGTACGTGCATCTCATCGAAGGTTGCGCCTTCCGAACTGGAAAATCACTCGGTCTAGTCACATCCTCACAAAAAGACTGCCTGTGGACATCTCCGCGTTGTGTGACTTTCTAGATGTGCTTTGTGGTCGGCTTGTGGTTGCCTCTCGACTGGGGCACAGAAACACCATGCATGACGTCACATTGCCTCGAAGCTGGCTCCTGCGAGCTCTACCCAGCCTCTACGAACTGAAAGACAAGAGCACGAATCTGTTTGAGTTGTACGTGACGCCAATGGCCGACCTGCTTGAACAGATATACAATCCTGTCAATGCAGGTATGCGTCATATTTATGCGTCTAGCGTTCATACCTGACAAGAGACGACCTCACAGAACATCTGCTTCTCGAAAGCCGTGGCGTCCGAAATATCTCCTCACTCGGTTTCCCGATGCGAAATGTATTCTTAGCACGAATGTGAGTCAGAACGCAGAATTCGTCGACTTCAGGCCTTTTTGTTGACATTCCCTGTAGTTGCAGAAATGTTTGCCTTCGTGAGTGGATGATTAGCGCTCGTCTCTTCCTAGGGGTTCACGACGAATCCGGATAGTGGGTTACAATTCCCGTTACCAGTGGTTGAGGGAGAAGATCCACTGCACTATCACGTCGCTCCAACGTCCTGGCAGGGAGTTCAACCGTGTATATTCGCAGTAAGCAGTCTACTCTCTCCGTCTTGCTTCTTACTAAGTCGAAGGGTCACTTCAGTTATGTCAACGCACTAAATTGGGAGGCTCTCGCAAGGGAAGTCCGTGATCACTCTACCTCAGGTTCTCCGTTCGACAAGATGGTCCAACTCTACCACGCAAAGATGGGCGAGCCTCGATTTCCTCCCCGGAGGAGCGTGCGGCGCATTATCTATAACGACGTGGATGAAATTCTAGTCCTGCTGGACCCGGATGCAGCTCTGGGACGAAGCCCCAGCTTGAACAAAGATGCAGCCCCATTCGTTCCCCCGCAGCTTCACGTGCCCGCCCAGCGAGATGGCGCTTCCATCGTCGCGGCAGACGAGCCGGCAGAAGACGAGCCGGCAGAAGACGAGCCGGCAGAAGACGAACAAGAGCACGACTTGCCAGAGGCGGACGATGAAGAGGACGCCGACGCCACTCCACCCGTTGTGGATCTCAACGATGAGTCGCTTGCATTTGATGCGCCAGACCCCGCTGCCGAGCAGCGAGCCCGAGAGAAGCTTGACGCAGCTCAAGTCATTGCTGAAGCTTACCGCCGGTATGCGCGTCACAGGGGTACACAATATACAACGCCGGCTACCGTGATCCATCTCCGCTTCGTTGAGGCATACCGCGCAGTCTATGGATCCAGGGGGTCCATGGGAACTCGGGAGGAGCGATACCGTGTGTTATTATTGGTGCCACTACCACACGCCATGGTCTTCCTGGAGCTCGCACGCAACCACTTGTACGATAAGAAGAATGAGCTGAAGAAGCGCCTCAAGATCGTCGAACACTTGGAACTCGAGGAGGTCAATAACAAGATCACGCAGAATAAGTGAGTAGCACTCATTTGTTCCTGATCACACATGTGACCCCTCTACCTAGTGAACAGCTCAAGGATGCAATCCGACTCATCAAAGTACTCGAGCCCCGCGCAGCCGTGCATGAGAGGCAAGACTACGAGGGGCTCAGAGCGCGTATGCGTGAAGTAGAACAGCTGGCGGGAGGCCTGCCGTCGAACGTGACTGCCGACTGGGATTTCTACCTGAAAACCGCTGTCGCGGGCATACTCAGTCAGAAGCCGCAGCCCACGAAGAAGCCTAAGCCCGAGTTGAATTTGATGGACGACGATATGGTGGATTACGAGAGTATCGAATACGCGGATGACGAGTGATCGTTTGAGTGGTTGCAGCCTCTGGAATGTTGTCTTGATACGATCAGTTCTCGATGTAACGAAACAAAGCACTCAGTTCTGACACAGATCTATGCTACATACAGTACATATGGTGTACAATATCTGAATGGCTCATACTCGCACATCATGATGGTTCCGAGATGAGGGTTCATACCGTCGCTGTTGAATCACCACCAGCGGTCGTCGCGAAGGTCAGTGTCTCCAATGAGCCTCGGCCAGCGCATTCCTTGTGCAAAAGGTCACTGAGCACGCGAAACTGACCAGGATCGATGAGCAGAACCTGTTCCGAGGCGTGAGCATGAAGATACAACATGCGACCAGAAGCAGACTCGGACATACCGCTTGCCATTGATCGCCGGTCTGGTCGTCTCGCTCTGTGCTTTCTGCGCTCTCTAGGATGCGAACACGAAGTCGATCTACATCGGCTTTTGGCAGAGTCAACATTACACGCATCCGGGCCCGCTGGATCGGCAGGTTCGACTCGGATTGCAGAAGCTTGATACATTCTGATACCTGGATGGAAGGGAGAGCCACAAGGAAATTAGCAATTGACATGCAATCGACATGTAAGGACAGTATGCATGCCTGGCTTTTAGCATTCTTCCCTGGACGGACGCTGAAGCCAGCCTCGACCATGGCTTTCTCGATGACACCGATCGGGTAGCGGCGTTGTGTTGCTGGATCGACGCACTTTTCTGCCACCAGTGTTGCAATCTCGCGTCGAATGGAAGACAGGTCATGTTCTCTCTCCTTCTCTCCGACTTGTAATTCGCCCTTCTTCAGGATCTAAACCAAACATGTTCAACGGTGCGGTTCTCTGGACGTCTATATCCGCCCACCTCTTTGACGATCGTGTCCAAGTCTGTAGTGCCAAACGCCTTCTGTAAGTCCTGGCTTTTGGCAAGCTCGCCTTTCGATACATTGAGGTATACATTGGCAATTTGGAGCACATCGTCCAGGTTCGTCTCGACACCGCTACGCCATTCTTGTACCTTGTTCTTGTAGCATGCTACCTGCGAGGTCATAGCAGTGATAAGTTCCGCTTCCTCCCATCTAAACAAATGACCTTGCCTCGAACCGCTTCCCGCCTTTCTTCAGCCGGACGACTGAGACGTTTGTAAGTCTATGAAGTCGTTCAGTCGTTCAGTGACAAGAACGAGGCGAACGAGTATCACACTTGATCTGATTCGAAGGTTGGTTGATAGGCATTCCGAGTTATGAGGAAGGTAAGAAGCGTTATGTTCTGCGACGTCTAAAGAGACGAGGGGGTCAAGTTAAATACGATGAAGATGCTCGTCTCGGAGCCGCAACCTAGCAGTGACTGACATTCATGATCAACTAAAGATGCTGTCGGCTTACATAACATTCCTTCCTAAGTTGTACGATGTCATCGGAGAGGTACACTGCCCATGAACCCGCCGCAGTGCGGCCGCTGCTTCACTCCTACCCCTCTCTCTCGTCTCTTCCCTCCCTATTGCTATCGGTCAGAGCCAGGATTCAGACGCACATACAGTTCAATCTACGTGAGGAGGCATATCTATACCGTAAAGATGAAGGGAATCTCGAAGGCTTTTTCGCGGTAAGTGGTGTACTCTGATTGTGGCCCTACGGTGCTTATCCAAGCGAATTGTCTGACCCTTCTTCCTAGGACTCCGCATATGTTGACCACAAAGATTGGCATGTCGAAGAGTATGCGTGATGCCGGCAGTGTTGTGGTTAGACGATCCTGACATCCCGCTTAGAGTCGACCGACCCTGAGTTCGAAGATTATGCCCGCCGCTTCGCCTCGATAGAAACCGCAACCGAGAAACTATTGAAGGACACGAAAGCATATACGGAAGCCGTCTCTAAGCTCTTCAATCACGGCGCTGGCTTCGCTCACCACTTTGCGGCTGTCTTCCATCCACATCCCGGCGAGTATGATCTCGCTGGTAAACATCCGGACTCTGCCCACACCGTTCAGAATGTCGACGCCTACGAAATCGCGCTAGAGGAGCTCAAGGCATCTATTGTTCCGGAGCTGGAACTTATCGAAAGCCGGATAATGGGACCCGTGAAGGAGTTACAAGGTGTGCTCAAGACGATCAGGAAAACGATCACTAAGCGAGAGCACAAGGTCCGTACGATAGTTGGAGCAGTCATGATGTGTGTTTTGAAGACATTCTATCGTCTACTAGCTCGTTGACTACGACCGATACAATAACTCTTTGACCAAGTTGCGCGACAAGAAGGAGAAGTCGTTGAATGATGAGAAGAACCTCTTCAAGGCACGTCATTGAGTCTTCTTTTGATTCCTTTCTTATGTACGGGGCGCCATGCGTTTGCACTGATAATAGCTCGAGCAAGATTTCGAGGTCGCATCTAATGAGTACGACTACATCAACACAACACTGAAGCAAGAACTGCCTCGCTTCTTGATGCAGTGCACTCAATTCGTTGATCCATTGTTCCATTCCTTCTTCTACATGCAGTACGTTCCGGATTTGCTTATCTTCTTCCTGATCTGTGGAAGTGAACGCTGCTGTGCTGATATTCACATTCGCAGATTGAACATCTTCTACATGATGCTTGAGAAACTCAACGGTTTCGCTGAAGGCAAATACGACGTAACGGTCAGCGGGAACGACATCGCTGCAGATTATGAGACGAAGCGTACCGACGCATGGCAGACGATCGAGGAGCTTAGCGTCACGCAGCGATTTGTCTCAACAAGTAGGCTTTCTGACGCGTGCTTGTGTTTCTCATACTGACATTCCCACCATAGCCAAGATGGTCCATGCACACCGAGCGGCGTCCGGCCAGGGACCTCCCTCGTCGCTCGGGCGTTCAGTCTCAGCCACATCGTCTACTACTTCCTCAACCTTCGCTAAGAAGGCTCCCCCTCCCCTTCCAGGCTATTCGGTGCAGGCTCCCCCTCCCCCTCCAGGCTATTCGGTGCCGCCTCCCCCATACTCACGGGGTTCATCCGCGGCGACTCCTGCCATCGTCAAGAAGGCACCTCCGCCACCGCCCATCAAGCCCAAACCCAAGCAAGCAGCATCGTATGTCGTGGCGCTATACGACTTCACTCCTCAGGCCGAAGGAGACCTCGAATTCCGCGCAGGGGACAGGATTGAGGTTATCGAGAGGACGGAGAGCGCAGAGGACTGGTGGACTGGACGCATCGATGGCCGCCAAGGCGTGTTCCCTGGTGAGTGTAGTTGTTTCGTCTTCCGGCCGGCTCGAAACTGAGCCGGTTTTGCGTTCAGGAAATTACGTCCAGGAGTCTTGATTAATCGACGAGACAACGCGGCACGTCGTATTTATGTGGACGGTGGGTGAAGTCAATAGCGCGTGTAGGTGATAGCCATGAACTTGGGGCGATATGATTCTGTGATGAATGAAACGTGATAGTTCAAACTATCTGACTCGTGGTATGTTATCTTTTGCGAATGTCCTTTGGATCTCCTCGCTATTCGGCCTTCTATTGCGGTTCTATCGACACATGACTGCTGTCGTGGGTAATCGACGGATCCATCAAGAGCAGGTCCACCTCGTGTCCAAAGACAGCACAGCGCCCGGTAATCTATGCATATCTGAGTGCGCGAGGCCTGAGCTGCCTACACCCTCCAACCTCAGCCTCAGTTCACGTCCCAACGACCATTCGGAACGTTGCTCGTGCAATTCGGTGAGACGCTGTGCGACACACTGTGCACCTGTACAGAACACTCACGTCGACAATCTCGACGGCAGCATGCTATATACATTGCAAGATTACGAACGAGAGTTGGGCGGGAAGACGACCCTGGAACTAAGCAATGTCCTACGAACAAAGTTGAAGCTAGGCAGATTGAATCGGACAATCAGGTGGGTTATGCGAGCCAATCAAACTCCAGCTTTGGCGATCGTACTAAGCATCCGTTCTATAGCCCAGAGATGGTGAGGTCGTCATCTGCCGTCGACCTTTCCTATTGTTGAGTACCTTGCGTCAATAGGACGCCATGATCCACAAGGACCTATTGTCGACGCTGATGTTAATGATTGATGGACCGAACACACGGGTCCTCATACACCACAAGCTCCCTCCAGAGATCTTGGCCGTCATATTTAATCATGTCCGCCTACAGCCCTGCATCCGGGGTACGCCCCGGACAAGCGTCTGGGACCCGCTCATCATAAGGCTCGACTGTCTCGTCCAACTGTCGCACGTCTGTCGGTATTGGCGAGAGATCATCCTTGGGACTTCAACACTCTGGGACAGAATCGACGATCCGACGCGACGCCTGAAGCGCGTTGATCTCCCGGCTCAGCGAGCTCAAACGGTGCCGTTGGTAATTTCAATCGCGGGCGAACCTACTCCTTCAATGGATGCCCTCTTGAAGGGCCACAAGCCCATCCGCGAGGTGCGGTATGATGGGATCACCATCAGTCTGTCGCAGAAGTACCTGCAACAACAGGCACCCTTGCTAGAAAGTCTCAGCTTGACGGGAACATCAGGGGAGCCGATGATGGGTCGTTCACGGAGACCAAGCGGGGGTTATCCTGTCCAAGTGTTCCGAGGGCACACTCCCCGCCTACATCATCTTTCTCTCGATTCACTTCACTGGATACCTACGCTGCAAACGTCGGCCCTCACGCACCTTTATCTCGCCGATTGCTACGGCCGCAATCTTCTAAGAAGAATACTGTCGTTGCTGTCTGCGAGCCCAAATCTGACAGATCTAGTGCTCGTAGACCGCAACGACGTCCTACACATGGAGATTCCCCAGCATGGCGCGCCCGTGCACCTGCTCCGCCTGCAGAGGCTGGTGTTCAAGGATATGTCGAGCGCGGGTGTCAAAGTCTTTCTCGTGCAGGTGCGCCTAACACCAGAGACGTGCGTCCGGATCATCGATGTTCGACCTCTCGGAGCCGACCTCCTGGACAAGCTCGCCGAGTTATTGTTGAGAACAGAGGTTACCAGGTTCCTGATTAAGGGGATGGGAACGCGATTCACTGCGGTCGGCGAAGGACCCTCCGCAGGCATCGTCATCGATCACTTCATTGCGGAGAACGAGGAATGGGGTACAGCACTGCCGCGTATACTACCCATACGTCAGCTTCGCGAACTCCATGTGGTTCTGCGGGACAGCCCTATGCTCTTTGCCAGTACGCCGACGGCAATGGTCGACTTCCTGGCACGAGCCCCTGCACTCAAACGGCTCTATGTCGACACGCAGGGCCTCGAGAGCCTCGCAGATTCATTGGAGTGTTACGGACGCAACTCACCGAAGCTGGCCTGTCCGGGCGTCGCGCTTCATGTACAGATGCCTTGCCATGGACCCAGGTCTAACTTATCCACGATACAGTCTTTTGCGACTAGACAGACGAACCTTGGCATTCGTCATCTAGTCGCAGAATACTGCCCTGGATGTCAAGGAGCGCCATACCGGCCATGGTTCCCCCGAGATGTGCAAGTCAACTTCGCATCAGTAACATCCACGCCGAAATCTCGCGTAGGACATGACTGGCGCATGCTACGTACGAACTGGCCGGCATGCTGAAGTGGGTTCAACGTTGGACCTGGGATCCCGGTGCGTTCCTGCAGCGAATAATATATCCAGTGGCACTAATTTGTTACTATCGTATGCACACAAACATGGATAGCAATGGGTATACTGAGTTGGTATTCACAGTACATAGTTAAACAAAATGCGTATGAGAGCGATAACTCTGTCTGGTCACACATGGGATACGTAGGCTTCGTGCGCGATACAATCTTATGTTCCCTCTAATGCTCCTTCACTTCTGATGACTAGCCTTTAGTGAGAAGTGAGCAGACTGAGAGGCGGAATATTCACCCGCAATTTCCTCGCTTACTTCACCATCATGTTTCGCCAGTAATCCCTCCTCATCCACCGACCACCGCATCCACCGTGCGTGGGCATCCCGCCTGCAAACAGGCGGCATGATCAAGATAGGCGCAAAGTCTCGCGAGGCATACACGATCGACGTGAAGTGATGATCGAACTCCGTCCTCTCCATCCTCGGACCTGCATACTTGCGCAGATAGTTGACTTCCACGTGCCTAAACCGTAGAATATCCTGTTGGACATCGAGCAGCGTTATCAAGTCGTCCACAGGAGGTGACCTCTTGGATAACATGATGCGCAAGTTTGTCAACTTGGGGCAGAGGGGCCTTGTGGCGGTTGCTTCGTGGTCTACGAGTCCCTCGAGGACGTTCGGCAGGACCTGGCCCCATACTACGAGCGTCTCGAGCGCGTTCATGGGTCTCAGAAGCTCTCGCAGCGTGTCAGATTCTAGTTCGAAGGGAGGTTCAGGCTGATGGTCGAGATTGATCTCATCCATGAACGCATCATTCGAGATCAGAGCCGTCAGCCAGAGCTCGCGGAGTCGGTGTACGGGAAGAACGGACGTCAGCGAGTGCAGGCTGCAATGGAGTCCCAGAGGAGTGCAGACTACGCCGGAGGCAGCGCCAACAGCAGTGAGCTGTGTCATCAGCAGCCGCGGCTCCTGCGCGACAGAGAAGAAAACGAGCGACGCGCGGTCGACCGTCTGCATGACGGGTAGTCGATACAGCGTCGGCAGGACGCCTTCCGTGAAGTGGCGCGCATCCGTGGCCTTGTCCATGTCGATGGCGGCCGTCGGCGGCAGCGAGAGCTTGGCCAATATACCTACGATGGCTCCTTCAGAGTGGGCGTAGCGCATGTGGAGCCTCTCGAGGTGCGGCAGGGACACCGAGTAGTCGGGATACGCGGTGTTGAGGCTGTCGACGTCCGACGTAACGCACGAGAGCGAGCTCAGCACGAGATCGGTGAGCAGCGGCGCGGAGGCCAGGATCCCCATGATTTTGACCAAGTGGTCGTCCCATCGACACATGTCCACGTCCAAATGGGTTAGCGCAGTCACTTGTACGACAGGGAACCAGTGGATGTGGTGAAGACTGAGTTGGTGCAGGCGAGGCGTCTGTTCACGGCACAGCTGAACGACTTTTCCGGACTCAGTGAGCGTGTACCTTCCGAAGAACCAGCTATTCGTCAAGTGGAGCACTTCGAGAGCGGGCGCGGAGAACCCTAGGTACTCTTCCGCCGTCGCCGCCGAGATGCTGGAGTGGTGCAGCTCGACGATCCGCGCGTTCTCCGTGTCACAGAGCGTAGACATGAACGCCGACGGCGTCTTATGGAGGACGACCTTGAGCAGGCCATAGCCGGAGCGCTCCAGGAACGCCGTCTGGCTCAGGGGATACGCCTGGTCGATGGTGTTCCAAAATGACGGCGTCCCTGTCACTATGTCCCTCCATTGACGGCACACGAGCATGAGTGTGTACAGCTCGCTCATCCGCGCGAAGTGGCGGCGCTCCCAGACGTCCACGATCGGGCTTTGCTTCTTGACACTCGTAATCCGGTACTGCATTGTGGGCACGAGGGTGAATATGGCCTTCATCAGTTCGATGGGCAGGCGGTGGAACGGCGCCGCTGTGTTCAGAGCAGACCTGAGCGAAACCACGGCCGAGGTAAGTTCTCGTTCTGCTGTTGTCATCTGCGAACAGAAGGCCTCCGTCAGATCCGGGAGACGCAGTTAACAGCCGGCGTTGAACAAACATCGTTTAAGCTAAGAAAGCGAATCTACATCAGTGACCACGGTGAGGCTTCCTAGCAGTGACGACGGACCTCATGTTGTTAATGTTGCCCTGCATTCTCGCGGAAATTGCTCGGCTAAGCCGGACCAGGTCTTCATCAGGAGGAGTCTGAGGCATCGGCCATACCATACTCCATGCGCCTCGATTGTTAGACGAGTACTACATAGCAAGTAGACCGTCATCAACTTGAATGAGACTTGGACGCGGCTGAATCGAATAAGAGCGTAGCAGTACCTTGCGCACGGCCTCTAGGAGTCCTCAGGCTCAGACTGCTTCCGACTTATGCACGTCGAATACATGCGATGGTCGAAGAGAGGACACAGATTGAAAGGCGCCATTTGATGTTGCTGCTTCTCGGCTATTACTTACATATGTACTCATGACTAATTCAACTATCATACTAATGATTGATGGGCGTCGGGGATCAGACTAAGTATGATATTCTCATTTTACCGCGGCCACAAATAACTCTGATGTCAGTGCTACTTCCCGCTGCTGGTTTGAGTCATGGAATCGTCCTATCAGGATGAGGTGGGTGCCTACTGGAAGCTCACAAATGTGTCGCACGTCATCAGCTCTACATCCACTCTATTAAGATAGCAAGGGTATGCTACAGGTACGTACAAAGGCCGGAGTAATCTAGTCCGGATGCGTTCATTATACGGACATGTATTGTGCCATGCTAGGCTCCAGTCAAGCAATGCTTCATCTGCCAGGGAGGAAGACTTACGGCGAATCCTTTTTTGCTTCGTCGGGGTGCTCGCGAGAGATGCGCTGCTCCAACTTCTGGAACTCATTGAGTGCAATCTCTTCCTCCGGGTCGAGGACCTGATAAAGACATTCAGCAGCCGCCTCATTACACGAAAACATACAATTGACCTGCTCGACGCCCTTCACCTCTGGGATATAATGCATGAGCATCCGCTCAATGCCGCTCTTTAGCGTCACCGTGCTCGAGTCACATCCTCTGCAGCTGCCCTTTAGCTTCACCCGCACATACCCGTCGTCCATGAAACCGCGGAACTCGATGTCGCCGCCATCCTCCATGATCGCGGGGCGCACCCTCGTCTCGAGGAGCTCCTTGATCATCGCGACCGTCTCTGAGTCCGTGTCGAGAATGCGCGTGTCCTGCGGGCCAGCCGCCTCCCTGTCTTCCTCGGTACGGAACAGCGGCTGGCCCGAGGAGAAGAACTCCATGAGGGTGGAGTAGATCTCGGGCTTGATGAGAGACCACGCTGTCTCGGAGTCCTTGCCGATGGTGACGAAGTCCGGGCCGTAGAAGATGCTTTTCACGCCGTCGATGCCCATGAGCCGAATGGCTAGCGGGGACTTGAGTGCGGACTTGATGTCAAGGAACTCAGCGGTGCCTTCATCCATGACGGGGACACCAGGAATGAATTTCAATGAGTCCTCGTTGGGTGTCGTCTCGGTCTGGATGAACATGGAACGGGCTGAGTAAGGTGAGCACTTCATGAGACAGCGTCAAAGCAAGTTTGACGTACATTGCATCGGCCGCTCCATGCTGTGTGCTTGCCTCGATGGATGCGTGGTAGAATATGTTACCAACGTGAGGCCATGATGCAGGCTTGCAAAGCACGTCGCGGAAAGTGAGAAGTGCCTCCATGCCGGGCGAGGCAAGGCGTGGGCTTTGACACGATGTCTCAGGACCGACTTGGAGGCTTGGGAGATAGAGCGCATGGAGGACGATACAAGTGTCGACGACGACATGGCGGTTATGTTGCAAGCAAATGGGGACCCGCTGCTTACGAGCGTTGACTAGTACTGCAAGTCCGACAAAGAGCGACCACGTGACTCACAGAGCGCCTGCCCACCGGGTGGTTGGGCGTCGGTGACATCATTCCTTCGCTCGTCTCGGCGTTTGCCCCACACCATGCTGCCAATGGGCGTGGCTACAAAGGTCAGCGTGCGGGTGGGCGCCGCCCCTTCATCTCCCTTTCCCCACTTTTCTCTGGATCCTTTCGGGCAGCAGCGATGGATGAAAAGTCATCTCTCACGACAGAGGCGCCGTCTCTGCCCGTGTATGACCCGAGTGTGGAGAAAGCGTTGGTGGTGAGGGGACAGCGACGCGAAGAGAAGAGTACAAGGGAGCGCTTGTGGCAGGGCGGGGATCTGGCGTGGAGATGGATCCTCAGAATGTGCATGGCGTTCGTGTGGTACAACATCCTCGTCAACTTCAATTCCCTCTTCAGACGCCAGCTCGCACCGGACGCCGGCTTGGACGTACCGATCCGCATACAACGCTACTGGGGCCAGTACTCACCATACTACCCCGCCGGAGAATACGTGCCAGCCCCACCGGGGTGTAATGTGACCCAGGTAAGGAGCAAGTAAGAACCTCTGCGGTTTGCGTATTGACTTCGGACGCCAGGTCAACATTGTACGTGGTTTCATGGAGTGCATGGTCTGGTACCTGTCTAGATGTACACCTACGACTGCTCTGTACATCTATGTCATCGTATGTTGGCAACCATCGTTCAAAGCGCCACGGTCGTGGCGAATGCGTACACCTGAAAAATGTTCGCTCGCACATGGCGCCGCAGGTGCTTGACACTGGCGGCCAAATACTTCTGCGTACACGGATACGAGACCCAGGGGTGACTATATGCACGTATTCATGCCCTGTTGTTTAGCTTCATCGTCATGGCGCTCGATACCCTTCGCATACGGACGCTCCGCAATACGAAGCGGCCGTCTCAAAGCTCGTTCAGGCTGACAAGTACAAGATACCCGAATTGAAGTTCCTCAAGAACTACGAATACGCTCTAGACGAAGACCACTTGATTCCGCTGGGGGAGGAGCAGAGCTGGGAGTCTGGCGTGGAGGCCCACGAGCGGTATACAAAGTTGGTCCAAGGCGTCAGCGACGTCTTCGTGAGGGCGTCAGACATGGAACGCGTCGTCGAGAGTGCGGGGAACTGGACGCGAGGATTCGCGGATGGCAGCCGCGGGAAGGTCAAGCCCTCTGTGGATCTGCTTCTGTCGGAGAAGGTACGCGTCACAGACTTACGCCTCGATATCGGTGATTGTGACGCTCTTCCTAGACGAACAATACGCTCAACAGCGACTGCCCGAACGCGTCAGAAGCCGAAGAAGAGATGGCGACTTGGGTGCAACGGTTCGCGCCGCCCATCGCGGAACGTCTGAACGAAGCAGCATCCGGAGCGAACCTGTCGAAAGACGATGTTTTCGGCCTGATGGCCATGTGCCCCTTTGAGAGCATGCCGCATGCGCGAGTCAGAGCTCGCGCGAGGAAATCGAAGGCACATAGCAAGTTTTGCGACCTGTTCGCTGAAGATGAGTGGCCTGCGTTTGAGTACCACGGGGACGTGGAGAAGTACTACAAGACTGGGTGCGTCGGTCCGCATCCACGCCGTCATCCATTCTGACGCCTTGCTTGCGTACAGTCCTGGCAACGCGCTTGGCCCCGTTCAAGGCGTCGGCTACGTGAACGAGCTCCTCGCGCGATTGACCGGATCGCCCATTCAAGACCACACGCAACACAACGCATCGCTGCCGTTCCCGCTGCACAAGCGCGTTTACGCGGACTTCACACACGAGAACCTGATGGTCGCGGTGTACGCCGCGATGGGCCTGTTTAACGTCGAGGAGGGCAAGGCACCGAACCCAAGGAAGATGCCGACGAACTGGGAGCGCAGGGTGTGGCGTGCGAGCCGCATGGTGCCATTCTCGGCGCGGATGGTCGTAGAGAGACTGGAGTGCGGGCGCGTCAGGGTTGAGGATGACGAGGGGTGGGTGGTCGTAGGTCGAGAAGTTGAGACGGAAACGTTCGTAAGGATATTCGTGAATGACGCGCTGCAGCCGCTCGAATTTTGTGGCGCGAAGGAGACAGAGGGGATGTGCCGCCTGGACGCGTTCGTCAAGAGCCAGGAGTACGCGAGGAGGGACGGGAACGGAGACTTCGGAAAGTGTTACAGCTGAGCGCACCCCAGCCCAGTTGTCGGTGGTATCGCAAACTGAAGGACATGCAGCAGGTAGAAATACGATGCTGTTTCGCAATGCACGAATTTCCTAGTATACTGTACAGTACGGCATTGTTTTACATATATGTAGCAGCAGATCCATTGTATACGTCGCAAGGCATACCCCGCTAGTTGATACATTTTGAGGCTAATTCACAAGTTGACGCAACTATCCAGTATCAATTGCTTGGCCTTCTCTGAGCGTGGCCGAATGCTGCAGACAAACGGTCCTGGATGGCTAGCAACGGAGCCGTCAGCGGCGTAGCTGGGGATAAATACATCCAGCGACGCACCAAACAGCTCCAGTGATGAAAGCAACATCCGGCGTAATCTCCACACTATCTGAGTTGCGTGCTTTGCCAACGTCCATCGCTGTGACGAGCCTAGCCATGGCGAGTCAGATAGTATTGTTAAACAAGGAGTAGAAAAGGAGTGGCTTCAGTAGTAGAAGGCAACTACAAGAGAGTAAGCAGAGGGACAGACCTAACTATACTCTAAGGATAGGAGAGGGAAGACTCCTGAGGCGCACC
>KV429065.1:229672-291442 GCA_001632345.1 Daedalea quercina L-15889 | reverse complement strand
GTCAAAATCAACCCGCTGGTGGGATCCTTCACCTGGGCTGAAATACTAGCCAAGGCCAGGGATGACCTGCAAAACGACAGAGAACGATCGTTCAATGTCGCCAGATTGACCGCTCACACGTCCTATCGACAGGGCAAATGGGAGGAAATGATGAAGAAATGGTTCCGTGGCTTCGGCGCGGTCCAATTCGATATGGAACACGAGGCAGTCGTTGATTGGATCGACAACTCGTATGACAGGGCTGAGCGCTTTGCGCAAGAGCTATATTCGTCCTGGACGAGCAACCCTGACCACGCAGGTCAGGTGAGCTTCGTGACACTCTTAGAGTGGAAAGCCAGGCAGGAAGAGTTGTCCAATGAAGACGACTTAGATGACGGAACAACTTTCGTCAACGGTAGTGTGGTGGGGAGCGAAGAAGCCACCCCGCCACCGCCGCAGCTTATCGCGCTTCTAGACCTGGCCGTCGCTGATGTGGCGGATCAGAGTCAGTTACAAGACGCGGAACTCAAAGAGGCGCTGTACAGGGATCGTAACCTGTACTTGCCGCCCGGAAACGCTCTGGCCCTGGGGGGTACACCCCCTCCAGGAGGATGAGCCCGTTCAATAAATCTATAAGCCCGCATTAGTTTAAGTAGCTAGGGCTCTAAACACGCAGAATTTTTAAAAAAAAAAAAAAAAAGAGTACACCTGATATTCGACCGGAGGGCATGCCGTATCAGACAGAACGACGACATAGGCTATGTCCGGGTGTTTGCCCAGGCCCGGATCGGTCGCGCGACGCACTGTTTTTGTCCGGATGGCTACAGGTCTCCCAAGTGGACGATTTCTGTCCGGATGCGACTCAGGCTTCCCCACATACTATGATCGGGGGTCCTACCATAACCTGCCAATCAGCCTGTTCACCGCCCGTTGTCAAACATTATTTTGACGTCATCCTGTGCGACGGCCAGCCATCCATTTGGCAGACGGCTCCTGAAATTCACGGGCGCCCACATGGAATGAAACGAGTTATTAAGGGAGTGCTGTCGTTGTGGGAGGAGGCGACATCATGCGCTGCGATAAGAACAAATTCAGATGATACGGCTCGCCTGAATTGACCATTCAGTTGGTATATTCAGAAGAGGCCCCAATCCGTCGCATTGCGGTGTTGCGGAAGCGAAGCCAATAAGATGAGCAGAAGCTCTGTGTGATAGGTGACTGGGGCATGTTGATTAGTATGCAGGAAAATTGCAACGTTGTCTCCGGGAACGCTCAAGAGCAGATTGCTGGAGAAGTCATGGATTAGTAGATGCCTTCCCGCAGAAGTTTACAGCGCGTTCTATCCTAAATTCGCGTCGTAGATCTCCCCGGCACGTTGGTTTGTCTCGCTTACTCTCGAACTCCGCCACCTCCATTCTAAGCCTCAATTTAGAAGGGGGTCGGACACCCCCCTTCTGGGTTGAAAAGCATGAACATATGGTCGGTGTCTTTGCATCCTCTCGTTGGCTCACGTAGCCTGTCCTATCACTAAGATTGCCTCCAACACTGTGATACGTGTTTGCATATCAATTTATGGGTCTTCGCTGCAGCTCAGCAATCCTTGCTATCCTTGCGCCACAGGCTATCAGCGTAAACCACACGGAAAGGCATCCAGTAGGCATCACATCGCTCAGGAGTGCAACACATCATGTACCGTACACGTGTATGGTGGTATGAAGGCAGAATTGAAATGGTGATGATGGATGGATGGTGAGCGGTGAAGTCTGTACGAATTCTGATATCGCACATCTGTCAGTACGCACATGTGTGGCCACTAGCATGACACAGAAGGAAGCCGGAACTTCAACAAATAATTGGCGCGTGTCATACTGTAAGCTGCAGGTCTGACTACTGTGGTCGCACAAAACGGTGAGCGAAGCGCCAATGTCACATCTTCTCCCTCAAGCTGCACTCATGGTCTGGACTATGTCCAGGCCACTGGTCACGGTGTACTTACTGATGACTGATAGACCGTCGACATCAAGCAACATACTTGAGGGCGGCGTGCATGTTACACGTCACACTCGCGTGGATGTAGGACGGCTTGTGAGAACGTCCTAAAGACGAGCTGTTGAAATAAGTTAGGTCTCTCGGGTTATCCAAAGCAATCGAAATGCCTCCTCTGGACATCTTCTTGTCAGGCTCCAAAAACCGACATGGATTCCACGGGATTTCAAGATGATGCCATGCCGAATTCCCAGTGTACGCTTACTGACGTGGCCTATGGGCGTGTGCGGCCATAGTTGCAGTACTGGATGCTTTGAGTCTGATGTCGAAGATTCGGACACAACTGACAGACGGTGACGTATGTGCACGTGCCGATAGCGTCTACGGAGGTGAAGTCGGGTGAACCAAATCAGGCGAACCAAGTTGGAGTTTTCATTCCGCCTCCATAATGTCTAAGTGCCTGGTCTTGTGTACGGTGTAGTCATTCAACACGCAGGCTGTCAATTTTTTCGAGTCACAATGGCATGTCTCAATATATCTACACCAAGCAGAACACGTTTAACAACATTTTACACCAACCGGAGCCTAGCCGTCACGCGTCACGTCATCCGACTCCTTCATCACAAGATGTGCCGATGAATACCTCCAATATCGATACATACCTTGTAAGTTAAAGAGATATGCTCGATGTCCCGTCACAAGACCACTCACTGGCATTCTACTGCAGGCCAGTACTGCATGCATCTACTTGCTGAGGTGCATCACTGTGGCCGAGGTGGTCAGCAAATCCCTGTCCGAGCAGAGGCTACTCGAGACGGCTCACATAGCCTGGCGAGTCAGGGGATGGGTTGACGGTGTCGTCATGGGTGGTCCCAACCGCGAGTCCATTGACTCCGCCGATGCTGACAAGCAAGGCGGCAAAGAGGGTGAGCAAGGCGAACTTGGTGACCTTGGGTGCGTCCATTTGTAAAGAGATCGGATTTGCTAGGCAATGGAGGAATGCGAGTGCCGGCAGAGCTGCTTTTAAATGCTCTCCATTGATTTTGACCAAACAAATCTAACCTGCACACAACAATAGCTACGTCTGCAAATTGACCGGTTTTGAACAAGAGGAGAGCTGAACATGCATGCTTCCCACGTCAGGTAGCAGTCTTCTTTCACGACTTCTTCGCTCGGAGCCATCGGGCACGTATGCTTACGGCGCTTGGCCTAGCGCCCGGGGAAGTGTTGGAGGAGAACGATGCTGATGTGTTCTGGTCTGCGTGGTAGGCGCATGATGGCTGGCTGTCATACTCCATCACGGCTGGTGCTAGAACTCAGCTGCCCAGTTGCTCTCACCGTAGACCGCCCTGGAGTTCATACCACCCCCCACTGTTCTCCTCCTCCATACCTCTCAGTACGATGCTTTGGTCGTGGCGCAGCCCTAGGACATACGCCATGCTCTCGGACTCCAGTGATGACGGCGATCACGCAGCAAGGGTGGCTATCCGCCCCTCTCCGATTTATTATCTTCTCGCTATCGTCTGCGTTTTTTGCGCAATCATCAACACAGTACTGTTCGTGCGCCTCCCTGCTGCATTGGGACTGCCCGGCGAGAAAGCGGCTGCGAGTATCAATATTGCAGACCTTCGCCGTCCCTCGCAGTACATTCAGCTCGACTTCGTCGAGCGCCCCTCGCCTCCACATCACCGGGAATTTGACAATCATCCGATTCTCGTCAGTATCATCGACAGCCAGCATCCACAAAAAGTAGGAGAGGTCGATGCCAGACGGTACATGTCGCATAATGGTATGATCTCACCAGCCGAGCGGCATGTCATCGTAACGGACACCGTAAGTCCTCGTTGAATTTCTGTCTCTGCCCCATGTAGCTCTTACAAGTCTACATTGACGTCGTAGATGTCAACAGTCATTCAGTTCCGTGCGATTGACTACGGTATGGAACTGTGCGAGATACATGTCCACCTTCCGCCTCTCTTCACGGGGCCTTCCACGGAGGCTGAGGAGCCGTCAGTGGTTGCGACGCTGTATCGACTCAACTCGACGCGCGCACTGGACGAACGCAAGATGTCGTTTGCTTCTCGACCACCCCGTCTGTTCAAGGTAGACGACATCACTATCACACCCTGGCACTACAGATTCTCCTGCACGTCCGAAGAAGTACTCACGTTTGAGCTTTCCCACCCATCGTTCGATGGCGCTGAAGGTACCCACATAGAGTGGTGGCAGGACGACGACAGGCTGCAGGTCAAACCAGGTGAGCTCTACTTCGAGCATCGCTAGCGGTAGCATGGTTGACTCGTTATATTCCAGCTCTTTTTATGAAGCAGCACTCTACAAAGTAATCAACGGAATTATCCGTCCCGATCTTGCTCTCCTCAGCATGCCTTCTCCTCAGTATGCCTACCGCCTACTGTGATGGTCTTATATACAGTAAATTCACATCTCGTCTATCAGTTTGTAACGTATCCATATCTTAACATTTCGATATATGCCGACCGGTCCGAGTCACCTCAAGGATCGCGCCATGGACTCCGTGAGACAGAGTTCAACACTATGATAACATTTCATTTGCCATGAAGACCTTTTGGTGCAATAAGCTCAGGTCCAACCCATTTAATGTTGTACTCTTCCCACTCCTGGTTCTTCTCATCTAGTGCCGCAATGACAGCCATCCAATCCCTGCACACTAGATCTCCGCTCATCCTGTCCATGCCGTAGTCTCTCGACATAAAATCACCCTCCTCCAGTGTGTCAACTGCGTCGCAAAGGAATGTTTGTCGGAGATAATTGAGACAATGCTGCCAGTGGTAATGGTTGGATTCGTTGATAAACCCATATCTACTGAGGAGACCCATGTGCAAGTATCGCAGGCAATGGAGCTGGTGTCCAAACACGGTGGAGAGGGCGCGGAACCGCGGGCCCAGTTGGGTATTACCCCAGTGCCTTCGCTTGTCCATGGTATCCCACTCCTTATTGGATATATCGTCCGAGAGGTTGAGAGACAGGTGAACCGACTCGTGCAGAGTCATGGCGACAGGTCCCTCGTCACCAACGGGAAATTCAGTTGGGTAGTCACGACCTATATAGGTGTGTATGCTCGCGAAGTCTAACCATTCCGTTAGCGTGATGCAGCTCTTATCGTTTGCAAGTATCGGAGATGTCACCTGCGTCTGAACTATCATGCAGGATGACCCTCGCAATGAGAAGAATAGTTATAGCAGCTTGCACAAACGTTGTAATCCATATAGCCCTCTGCAGCATGGACTTCATTATCGTTGATATTGAGAAGTTGACTCGGCTGATAAGATGATATCCTCAGCCTTGCGAGCAGTGCAAGATACGGTAGACATACGTTCAATGAAAGCGAACAAGATTCGGAAAGTCTGCTAAGAGCGATTGCACGTTGGGTGGAAAGCACCAGCAGCACGGCTGCAAACGAGTTGTATGGTAGATATGCGAGCGCTACCGTTACATTGGTCGCGGTCAGTCAGCAGTGCCTTCAGGTATGGGAATAGTACTAGTGCCTGCCATTGTTTTGCACATACACTGTGATGCCATCCATCAAGCAGCACTGCGTACAATTCAATTGCCATTCATTGGCAGTTCCTTATCCTGATTCATGAGCGAGAGCGGCGTATGTGTCGAGTTTAAAGTTACCACGTCAGGCGCTTCTGTGCCCTCCTCCACGCCGCGATCAGATCGGGTTTTCGAAATTCGTACGCACTCTGCGACTGCAGGATCCCTCTGAACTCGAGTCATGCCCGAGAACTCCGCAATTTGCAAGGCTAACTCAACGGATCCTTTTGACACATATCACGATGTAGGTACTCCATCTGAGAAGCTCACATTCATCGCCGCTCAACGTCAGACATAACTCGGACCTTTCGGCAGTGAATGCGTTCTGCCATTTTGTTGGTGTAAGTAATTCGTAGGACCGGGGGTAGTTGCACATCCCCGCGTCAAACTTGATACTTCAAGTTGAGTATAGGCAGATGCCCGAGACAGAACCACCCAGATCTCTTCGAGTCTGACCTGGCCTCAACATGTGGGTGCACTACAGAAACAGAATCGCTCTCGCCTCTTTCTCATTAGCATCCCTCTTCGTCGTGCTAGTAATATGCAGTACATGGAGCCACCCTTCCTCTGACAGAGTGCAAGCTATGCGTGCATTCACAAAGAGAAACATGCCACCTCCTAAAGGTAGGGCGCAATGTGCTATCTGACATCGCCATACTATACTGAGACACTGACGGGAACTTGTATTTAGGCGGTCTTCATTTCTCAGTGCCAAAGTCGTCTCCCGTGGCGATGACCATCGGGGACACCGTACGATATCAACTCGAGGACGGATTTGCGGCAGAGGAATATGCTAGGCTGATGCCTTCCGGAGGACACATAGTATATGTCGCCGATGGGCCTGATTCCTCACGTGGCGAGGGGGAGAAAGGCGGTCAAGGTCCCAGAGCATATACAGTCGCATTGTTCCATCAGCTCAAGTGTCTCGACATCATCCGGCGCGATTTGACCAACTCCAGTCTGACGGCGCCTACCCAACTCGCCAGTCATTGCATGAACTACCTACGGCAGATGATACTGTGCAAGGCGAATACGCGGCTTGAATCCGTCAAGCACCCCCTTGGCGCTGTGGAGCGTACGTACGACGCAACCTGTAAGGATTGGGAGTTGGTGTATAGGGAGGCAGAGAGAAACTATCACGCCTTTACGGGGTTGATGAACGGTACCACTACCGAAGTCTTGTAACATAATGTTGGATCTGTGATTGGTCGGGATAATATTACTTAGGAATGACATATTCAAGGGGTTTCAATTAATAGCTGTCGAGTCCAGTGCCACTAAGTACATTCAACGACATCCCAGCGAAGGACGTTTGGCACCACGGCTCCACATGATATTTGTGAGCACAATCCGGACTCCAGTCGCATGTCAAGCTGTCTTCCGGAATGGATATACTGTAACAATACATGTCCCTCCTACGTATCACCAAAAGTGCAGGTACGTGATCTGCAACGAACGGCGATGATTTTTTATAACTAAGCATTCATTACTTGCCTGTAAAGGGGTTGTCAGACAATGATCAGCATTGCCAAGACAACATTCGGATGTATACAGACTTATCAATACAGCAATTTCAGAAAACCTTGCCCGAGGCGCCCCCCTCGCGCGCGTAAAAATTCAAATAAATCGAGAAAATGCCGAAAATGCCGTAAATTCGAGAACGCGTCTCCACGCGCCGTAGTGCTTGTCAATTGCGACATGTGCACTGTGAAAGATGTTTCGGGTGTCTGGTATACGTAGGCTGTGGCGTAGTAAGGTTTAAGTGGTCCTCGTAAGTAGTGCTCATTGCCTTTGTCACACGCAGATATTCGAACATCTTCGACATCCCAGAGTCCAGACGTCGCACTGAGCATGGAGGCCCATCTCGTTATAGCGTCTATCACCGTGACAATGTGAGTCGAGACTGGACAGTTTACTGGCAAACGACTAATACCTCATGCTGTCGAGTGACAGCACGAGCTTCTCATGATCATAATCATCATCTGTGGTTTGATCCGTGGTGTGCTGCATGGCACTTGCCATGCTTTCTGATATGACGTGACCGCTCGGACAAAACGAAGAAATGTCTGTCCAACGTGAAAAGACCCACGATGAGTAAAAAAGGTTCAATTGAGACACAGACAACAAATGAAATTCAAGTTTATTAATTGGCAGCTTAGAGCGACTATCAGTGCCAGTGCAAAATCTCCGAGTGCGATCACTTCGCCCTGCCCCCGGCTGTCTGGCGTTTTAGTCATGCCAGTGCTACCCATGTGTCGCACTCTAAGCAGTCACGGTAGATAGAGTTCAATCGCTTTCTGACCTAGTGACATGTTCACCGCATTACAGTAACCACATTTTTGGCTCCAGGCGGCGCTGTCGTCCATCAAGCGCCAGGGCTTCAGGGCCCCGCTGGCGAATACATACACGGTGCGATTTGTCCCACCAATTCGAAACGCCCAATGCGTAGACGTGAAGTTGGGTTGATTGACCTTAAGTTCTAAAATCGCTCCCCACTTCACCACCGCGCTACGTCTCTTCCCATATTTTGGATCCCTGGCCCTGTGGGTACCTTTTACTGCCATACTACTGCGTCTTTCTGACATCCTTCGAGTCGAAGACGATGCCGAACCCCTGGGCACCGAGTGAAAGCGCTGCCACTCTCTTCGCAGAGCGCTCTTGGCTGCAGGGTGCTCTCCTCAGCAACATCTTCTACGGGATGCAATTTGTACTGTTCGGTATATGCCTGGATATCCTGTCTCGCCAACTCAACAACACGAATCTCAAGCGGCACATGATGCTCATAGTGTTCCTGGTTGTTGTGTTCATATTGAGCACCCTCTTCATGTTCAGCTCGGCGGTCTTCACTGAGAGAGCATTCATCGACGACCGAGACTTCCCGGGTGGTCCAAATGGCTATGAAACTGAAATGTTCGAGATACCGGTGGACGAATTGGGTAACGCTGTATTCATGATCGGACAATGGGTGATGGACCTCCTGCTGGTATGTAGCAGTAGCATTCTTCAATTCCACGAGATTTTGCATCACTGACAGCGACTTCTAGGTGTGGCGCTGTATGGTCATCTATGGAACCTGCTCAAAGGCCGTGCAACGGCTTGTTACGACCTTGATATGGCTGCTGTGGCTAGCCTCGCTAGGTGTGTCACTGTGAACTGTGTTCGCTGATATCAAGTGCTCAAGTTAAATCCTTAGCCCTCGGAATCGTCTATCTTATTCAAAGTCGAAAGTCATCGCTATTCTCCGCGGCAAACTTCACTCTGGCTAGTGCCTGCATGTCACTCGCCATCAATATCGTCGTCACGGTTCTCATTGCTGGACGGCTCCTCCTCTTTCGCCGTCGTATCAAAAATGTTCTTGGGTCCAAGCACGTAACGCAATACGCCAACATAGCTGCAGTCCTAATCGAGTCGGCATCTATGTATACATGCTTCCTACTGGTGTTCGTTGTGACGCTCTCAGTGAACAATCCAGTGGTCAATGTTTTCACACAGTGCGTGGGGCAGGTGCAGGTGAGTTGATGCTTCGAAGTGTCAGTGGAGGGTCGCTCATTACAATCACATGTCCTCGGCATAGACAGTTTCATCATTCCTTATCATCTATCGTATCGCATCGGGGAGCGGATGGACCGCCCGTACTGGGACTGATATCCTTACTCAGGCCGACACAGATGCCATAGACCTCAAGAATCTGTCACCCATGCGCTTCCGTGGAACCGACTTCTCCACAGCGCACGAGTCGACAACTATTGGCTCAAACAGAGATTTGAACAAATCTGGCATGTTGGTTTCGAAGGAAGTCTTACATGATCAAATGTCGAACTCGAATGTCTGAAATAGGGTAGAGCTTATAGGACTGAGCCGAAAGCTGGCTGAAAGAACATGTATTTCCAGTTCGACTGCCACAAGAGATGTATTCTCTGATTTACAGTGCATGTAACATCTCTGCCGATGATGATGAACAAGCAGCCGTCAGCAATCGGCGCTTTGTGGCGCCTGCCGGATGGGCTCGACTCTGAGTTACCTGTCAATATCGCCCTAGGCGGCCGCTGGAATCAGTAGGCCACTTCCCGAATACAATCCATACGTGTAAACGCAATGCTGTATAACGGAATCAAGCCAGAATAACCACGGGCATGTATACATCTATGCGCCAGCTCGGTCGCGATAGCACCTGACAGAGGATAAGAGGTAGTGGGGCACATCATGGCCGTTTAAGGTTTGTTCTCGCATTGATCGCTTGCCTGTGCAACTTGAAGTACATCCTCACTGCAAAGACATCATAATTTCGCGAAAGAAATGCCGCTTTTCTTGCGGAAAACAGGCTCCGGGACCTTTCCTCGCTCGGGAATGACGCCGCGCGGACCACTTTCCTGGTGCATGAATGTATGGGAGGAATTGTATCCATTCCTTTCAGCCTTCCTTCTAGCCTGAAATCATGGTTTCTTTGTAGTGCCTGTGGTCGTGAGACCTCGTACATACATATGACTCACAGTACATCTTCCTCGTATGAATTACATCCACGTGCAAGACTGTCATCAACCAATACGATATCAGATCTCAATTAGACTTCAATAACCCATGCTGTGCGCGGGCGAAGATATTAGAGTCAGTGCCGATGATACAAAGCGCGGTAGATCGATACCTACACTCAAGCTGCAGCTAGTGCAGGGAGTTCCCATTCTCTCAGACTTCCGTCATCCGATGCCGTTGCGATGAACTTGTTGTCGCGCGAGAACGAGATAAGGTTCACGTTGTCGGTGTGTCCAGTGAATTGCGCGAGCTCCTGCCTTGTTGCCATGTCCCAGACAGTCACGGCATGGTCCTCGCCGCCCGCAGCGAAGAGACGGCCATCCGCGGAGAACGTCATGCTCATCGCGACCTTGTCCCCGCAATCGATGCTATGGAGAGGATCTGCCGTATACGAGTCCAACATCTTGATCACCCTCTCGCTTCCGACATAATAAAGCTCCCTCCCATCCGCCGAGAACGTCGCGGCCCAAACTTGGCCGCCCTCGCCCTCGCTCAGCACCATGAACTCGTCTCCGAGCAACGCGCTCCAGACTCTGGCGGTACCATCGTCCGAGCCTGTCACGAGCCTCCTCCCATCGAAGGTATACGCCACCGTGTAGATCACACCTTCGTGCCCGCGAAGGTCGCAGATCGACGACGCCGTATGTGTACTCCAGACGTGTGCGGTGCCCTCCGCACACGCGGATACGAAGCGCTCGTTGTCGGGAGAGAAAGCAATCGCCATGATGATCCCGCTGTGTTCAGACGTCTGCGCACGTAGGTTTCCTGTCTCCGCCTCCCAAAGCTTCACGATTGAATCGCCAGCCGCGGAGGCAAACAGCTTTCCGTCTGGTGAATACGCGATGCAGTCTACGGTGCCTTCGTGGGCCTGTACTGATTTAATCGAGCCTCCCGCGATGAGGTCCCACATGATGACACGACCATCGCGCCCTCCGGAGACTAACTTGTTTCCGTCGGGAGAAAAGGCGAGGGAGGAGACAGCGCCACTGTGTTCTTGGAATTGGTATCTCACCGCATGGTTCATCGCATTCCAGACGACGATGGTGTTGTTTTCGAATCCAGCCGCGATGTCCCTGCCGACGGGGGAGAACGCGAGGGCACAAGTTCCACCTCTGCGTTCGCCACCAGCTGCCCCAGGCAGAGGCAAGACATTCGGCCGGTCCGCGAATTTACCCTTCTCGTCAGAGCTGCCCGGCTGTAAAAGTCCGGGGTCTGGTACATTCCTCCCAGAGTCGGGTTCTGTGGCGTCGGACGGCTCCTCTCCCGGCATCGGCTCATCCTGCGCTGAAGGTGTTTCCACGTTGACCTGTGCGCTTGCCGCGATATGTATCTCGGTTTCTTCGTCGGTTAATAGCAACATGCCGACTGTATACAGCTCAGATTTGATGCGGACCATGATATGTACCTAGTAACACTCACGTCCGTCCTCGGTGACTTCGATGAGAGGTTGGACGTCCTCAAGAAAGCCGGGTATATCATCAGGGATAGGATATTGTCCGTCGTTCCGACTCTGTGGGTTCCAATGGGCACGTACTCGACGAGATCGACGAGAATCAACCTACTTTGCACACACGGATAAGATCCAAATCGCTGGCGATTGCAATGACGGCATCAGAGTGCTACATCCGGCGGTCAGAACTGCTGACTACCCGCCGATATCTGAAACTCACGGCCAGTATATAATCCAAGACATAGGTAACAGGGTCGTATGGCTACAAGGGCAAGGCTTTAGACATGAGCCCGGATGAATGAATTCACTCATACCGTCTCTCTCGGAGGTACCTCATCTATGACTCCCGAGTCCTCGTCAGCATCACGGTCTACCGACGGATCCTGAGGTTCAGCGGCAGCGTTGATCCATCGTAGGAAAAGACGCTTCTTCAACTTGAAGTAGTGAAGGAAGATGCATTGGTCCGACGGGTAATGTTCCGGTGCCCCAGCCTGGCCGCCCCATTGCAGGCTGGAAGGGCCGACATCCATCTCTCTGGATCGTCGCTGCTCTGTGTTATCGGCACGTCCCTTGCCTTTCTTCTTTTTACCAGAGCTTCGTGGTGGCGGTTGCAAATAATTTGATGCACCATGCCCCTCCTGCCCAGGAGATCGCGCAGACATACCGGTGTTCAGTCTGGGGCGATAATCTGGTCCGATTCGAGGAGTGCATGAAGCAGCTGTCTCCCTCTGCATTTCAATGCGAAAGGCAGCAGAGACTGGGAGATTCAAGTCGCCAGCGAACGTCAGCCTCGTATGTCTACTGTTGCCATAGAAGGCCACGACTGCCCATCGAGTTGTTTTGATCCAGCCTCGAACAAAGAGAATCTCCTCGATCGGGAGCCCAACCTCTGCCTCTTCCGATGCGAAACGATGCCAGCTGTCCATATGCTGCTTCATGTATTGCCTCATTCGGCGATCTTGATGCACGAGTTCGCGGTTGCCTGGGGAGCCCAAAATAGCGACTGCGCCTTGTGTGTCGGCGCACTCACACCCAAAACCGAGTTTGAGACCGTGGCTGTTGACGGCGACGCCGATGCAGTCAGTGAGACAAGCGTTCATCTAGCAAAGGCTACTCACCTGCCAGCTTCAGCGCCCACGTCGATGCGGTGGACGGTCTGACTGAAGAGTGGACCGTCACTGACAACGTTCTGCGCAGGTATCGGTTGCATTCGGCCAAGCTCTAGTTTCGCGAACTCTGAAGGAACGCCGATATGTTGCAGAGGGTCCTCAGCGTCCTTCATTGCGTTAAAGAGCCGGTAGAACCCTCCTTGCCTAATATAGCCGACGTCTCCAATCGTGACCTCGCCTTGACCCGCCTTTGGTTCTGGCTCCCATAGCGGATAGCCGAGGGCGAGCTTGAAGAGCTGCTTGGCATATACTTCTGATGCAGGAATTCCGGCGTTCATGGATGTAGTAGGTCGAGATGAAGGCCCAAAGACAAGATCATTCAGTCAACAAGAAAGATGTGGCACGAGGCGGTGTACTGTACGGCGCTTTCACCAAGATAGGTCCTATCGATAGACTGCATACGGCCGGTCCGTGGGATTGAAGTCGGTTTAAGTTTGCGCTGGACCTCGTAAGTGGATCACAGCCCTAGACGGTGGATCAGTGCGAGCGCCGTCAGGTTCGCCAAATCTCGTGGTAATGCCACCGAATACTGTCGGTGGGCTTGACTGTTGTGCTACAATCCTGCATCGAAGTTTCACTCCATGTCATAAACAGTTATTCAGACACGGTGGTCAAGGTCCACGTCCCCAAGCATGGAGCGCATAGATTGGGAGGAATGCCCACCGAGATCCAAAGTGTTTTTTGAAGCGTTCGACATTGCTTCCCTTATTAACTCCTTCGCCATACGACAAACGGAAGAAGTAACGGAAAAATGGGTAGCATTCGAGATGCACGGCACAAGGGGGCTGCACAGCCCCAACGAGCTAGGCTGCAGCATGCACAACACGCTGGCAGGTTCCAAGGGAGACGAAGGCGCGATTCAGAACTTCAACGTGAGAAGACAATATTGGCAGTAGGGACTGTCAAATTGAATTACAAGCAGTATGTATGTATTACGTAATTTGTTATCCAAGTCTCCCTGTCGGGGACGCATGACAGAACGACATGCACTAGCATCGCAGCCGGAGCACCGTGACATTGACAGCAATATCGAACACAGGGTATGTATGTCAGTACTACAAGATTTGTTCGTCACTTCCTGTACAATTCTACAATACAGCTGCCATGGTGAAAAGGTTAACATACCAAGCGGAGATAGGGGGCCTCAGAATGACATTGAACACGGTTGGTACAACGCACATCGATGAACCCAAGCGCACACCATCTTCACAAACGGTGGGCCAGTAAACTAGGTCTTAGAGTCGTATTCGGCAGCTTCAATCTCGGACTCTTCTTCGGCCTCTTCATCTTCATCATCTTTTTCAGCCTCTTCAGCCTCTTCAGTCGCCCCGGCCTCCGATTGCTCGGGAGTCTCAGGGACAGGGACGTCACTCAACCGCCAGAGTCGTACCCGACCGTCATCAGCAGCTGAGGCCACGCGTTCATTGTCCGGAGAGAAGCAAACACGGGTAATGATATCCCTATGCCCCCGAAGGATCGCGACGCGCTTGGTCGTCTCCGTGTTCCATATCGATAAGGAGTAGTCCTCGCCGCCGGCAGCGACGAGTCGACCGTCCGGCGACAACGTCGGCGCACTCGCGAACTCGGGGCCGCCCTCGATCGTGTTGAGTACGTCGGCACTGTACGAATCTGCCACTTTCACAGTGCCCTCACTGGACACGGACAGCACGCGCTGCCCGTCCGAAGAGAACACAGCCATCCAGACCGATCCGGAGTGCTCGCTGAACATGAACTCGTCTCCCGTTTCAGCACTCCACACCCTGGCGGTACCATCGTCAGAGCTCGTAACCAGCCTACGACCATCGGGGGAGAAGGCGACTTCGTAGATGACCCCATCATGTCCCTGGAAAGTGTGAATGACAGATGCGTCTGCCACATTCCATATACGTGCTACTCCGTCTGCGGCACCGGAAAGAACGCGCGATCCGTCGGGCGAGAAGACGACTGCAAGGATAAGGGCGTCGTGATCAGTTGTCGACGCACGCTCGGTGAACTCTTCGGTCTCCCATAGCTTCACGGTCGCGTCGACGGCGGCGGATGCAAGGGTCCTCCCATCGGGCGAGAACATGACGCAGTTTACGAATCCTTCATGACCCGTCAACGTAGCGAGTTTCTCGCCAGTGATGACATTCCAGACGATGATGACCGCATCGCGATATCCGGCCGCGAGCCTCACCCCGTCTGGCGAGAAGGCGAGGGCGCATACGTAGTCAGTGTGCTCGACGTCTTGAAGCTGGTGCATCACCTGGCGTGTGTCTGCGTCCCAGACCATGATCGAGGAGTTTTCAAAGCCAGCTGCAATGCGGTTCTCCCGTCGCGAGTACTCGAGTGCCGTTATGCCCCCTCTCCGTACATCTCCAGTGTTTAAAGGAAATGGGAGGACGGCAGGATCGGCATCCAAAGCCTTCAACTCAGCGGCCAAGTCATAAGCCTCAGGAGCTTGAGCAATATCGAGCCCCCCGAGCGTGTGCTGTAGAGGCAAGTCCGCGGATTCGTCCTGCTGCGTATCGAGCTCTTCGCCTTCTGCCTCCAGTAGATCTTCTTCTGTGGCACGGCCTTTGCCTTTATCCACTCTAGACGGCTCTGATTTCCACGGATGTGCAGGTGAGTTTTACGTAGTGGGCGGGCGCAAGGTACGGACTAACGTTCGTCCTCGCTCACATCATCGTGAAGTTGAACACCCACCACTTGTTTCGGAACATCGTCAGACATGATTGCTATCATATCATCATCAATCGTATACCGGAAGCGTAAGGACAATCACTGACCTCGACTATAAGCTACAACGGCTAGCGATACGATTTCGAGAGGGCTGCAGTTGGGTATCTGGTGAAGAGGTAGATGGGGGTCGCGATAAAGAAATCAAGGTTCTGGACATGTGCAAGTGCTAATATATTGACATGAGGCACGACATGATCAGATTGTGTGGTCCGCTGTGAGATTCATTCAAAGCTGTGTATGTTGTCGAACTTACCAGCAGGCGTACAGACGACTAGACTTCGAAGAACGAGCCACAGCCCCCTGCTCTGCATAGGTACACATAGCCACATCGACACCTGCCACAAACTTCTCGTACTGGATAGTCAGTCGACCAGTATTGTCACCACAACGTACGAGCGGCTGACTTGAAAGCATCCGCAGGCTGCACAGCCGCGCGCTGTTACCCCACAGTACTACTATAGGCGTACCTAAAAAGTGAATCGTAGCACAATTTGAACAAACCTTCGATGATCATAGGTTGGGCGGTTTTTTCCAGCTGCATTCGAGGGATAGCTGTACTTATAGCGAGGACGAGGAGGAAGGGGAATAAGAAGCGCCTGTACCGCTCATCGCAGAAGACTTAGGCGCCCGTAGGTTATCCAAAATGGATGTGTGCAGTAACTATGAGGGTTAGCAGCTAGCTACGTCTGCGACCTCAAGACCTATCCGATGTTTCAGACACCTAGCGAGAAAGGGGAGTTATACTACCATTTTTCAGACAGATCAACATGAGTAGCCGGATTCTCGAAGCAACTTACGCCCCTACAGCCGCGGGCTGCGGCCCCTCCGGTGGCAGTGTCCAAATTCTGACAGTTCCATCATCTGAGGCAGATACTAGACGTTTGTTGTCGGGGGAGAATGTAATCCTGTTGATGTTATCCCTGTGCCCGCTGAACTGCCCGATACGCCGTCTGGTTTCCGTGTTCCAGACAGAGATGGTGTGGTCCTCTCCGCCTGCAGCAATGTACTTGCCGTTTGCCGAGAACGTCGCTGCATTCGCAAGGTCGTCACCGCCGTCGATGGTGTCGATAAGCTCGGCACTGTACGAGTCGCAGATCTTGACCGTCCGCTCGCTGCCGACAGACAGGACGTATCTCCCATCCGCAGAGAAGACCGCAGCCCACACGGAGCCCTGGTGCTCTCGGAGCGTCATGAACTCGTCTCCGGACACCGTGCCCCAGACCTTCGCTGAGCCGTCATCCGAACTCGTAACAAGACGTTGACTGTCCGGCGAGAAGGCCGTCGAGTATATGACTCCCTCGTGGCCGTGGAGCGTGCCGGTACGCTGCCCATCGACAGTATCCCAAAGGAAGGCTATGCCTTCTGCACTCGCGGACACGATGCGCCGGCTGTCGGCAGAGAAAGCGACGCTCATCACCATCGCTTCGTGCCCCTCCGTCGTCACGTGCTCAGTTCCGTCCGCTTTCCATAGTTTCACGGTCGAATCGACGGACGCCGAAGCGAACAGCTGTCCGTTAGGGGAGTACGCCACACAGTTGACGAAGCCGTCGTGGCCCCGCAGGACCTTTAGCTTGTATCCGTTCACGGCGTCCCAGATGATGACGAGGTTATCCCTCGAGCCGGTGATGAGCTGCGAGCCATCTGGCGAAAATGCCAGCGAGCAGATGGCGTCTTCGTGCCCCTCGAGTGTGTGCAATAACAACCGATTGTCGCCATTCCAGATAAGGACAGTGTTGTCCTCGAATCCGGCAGCGACCCTATTACCAGCATGCGAGTAGGCAAGGGCGAACACCCCTCCTTTCCGTTCGAGGTCCCCACCCGTCGGCATCTGCAACAGAGAATCACTCTGCGAGAAGTCTACTGTCTTCTTCTCGCCTTCACCGCGGGAACTGTCTCTGGGATCGCCCTGCGTGTTGACGTCGTTGTCAGGAGGGTCGTCGTTGGCAGATTCCTGACCATGGTCCGCAGTGCCCGCAGAGTCATCAGCATCAGTCTGACCCTGCGGATCAGCGTCAAGACTCGGAGGCGATTCAACCTCTTGCTCCGGGGGAATCTCTTCAGCATTGGCGGGGTTTTGCGCATTCTGCTGCGCAAGAGCGGCGCTCTCCGCTATGAGTTCCATCGTTATGGCATCGTCGAAGTGCAACATGCCGACTAACGAAACTATCAGACCAACTCGGCCCCACGAGTGAAACGCACTCACGTCCGTCGCTGACCTCGATTTCGGGCCGGACGCTCTCCAGGAGCGCAGGTATGTCGTCTGGGATAGGGTATTCGCTTGGTTCATTGTTCTTTAACGGAGTACGTCAATCGTCGAGAATGGACGCGTAGGCACACGCTCCCTACCTTGCACAACTCCAGAATATCACTGTCGCTTCCGATTGCTTCCGATGCTTCAGAATACTACAGAGGGTATCTAAGCGTGTGAGGCGTGGCATTCCCCGGAAAGACATACCTTCAGGATATAGTCAAGCACATAGTCGACTGGATCGTATGCCTAGACAATCTTGTCAACGAATGAGCCACACACATGAATCAAGTGGATGTACCTTCTTGGGAGCGGGAGCCTCCTCGAACTCGAAATCGTCGTCATCATTGGATGGGAATCCATCCTGTGGTTCCGCCGCCGCCTCTATCTTGGCGGGCAGAACCAATCTCCTCTTCATCTTGAAATAGTGCAGGAATATACACTGGTCTGGCTTCGACTCAACTCTGGAGATGGAGACGACGTCTGCTGTATCGCGGTTTCTTGCCCTCCTCTTATTGCGGCTGCTGGTGTTCTGTGGCGACGGGCTCTGGATCTGTCGGCCTCCCGGACCAGTATGGTGATCCACGGAGCTAGAGGTCTTCTTAATCTCGAGGCCGAGAGAGACATCCGCGATGGAACTGAACCCTCCGCTGACGGCTACTTTCGCGTTTCTCGCCCGATCGACGAACGCGAACACCGCCCAATGTGTCGTTTTGACCCAGCCTCTAACGAACAAGATATCTTCCATCTTCTTCTCCATACCGAGATCTTCTGTAGCGTAATTCACCCATGCATCGATGTGTTTCTTCATGTATGCCTTCATCCGGCGGGCCTGATGGAGCTCGGCACGCGGAGCAGGGGCGCCGACGAGGATGCATGCACCCTGGCTGTCTACACATTCGAACTCGAAGTTTACCCCGGCGCCGTGGCTGTGGCGAAGTTAAATGTTCGACAACTTTGACTCAGACGGAGACGACATACATCGCAGCTCCGGTCATGCTCCCGACGCTCTTGACGCTCCTGCTCAGCAAGAGACCCCCATCAACGGCGCATGGTGTCTTCTTAGGCGACAGATCCACCGCGAACTTCTCGAATCCTTTGGGCACACGGTTCGGTTTGTTGTTCAGATCATGGTCCTTGTCGTTGCACGCGTTGAACAGACGGCAGAATCCGCCCTTATCCAAGTAGCCAACGTCTCCGAGTTGTACTTCCACATCGTCCTCTGTCGCCTCAGGTTGCCAAAGTGGGTAACCTTTGCCACATTTGAAGAGCTCCTTTGCGTAGACATCATCTGAAGCCATATCGGCAGATCGTCAAAGGCCCGGTCACAGCCTGCAGTGTCGTAGTTGCCGATGGAGAATGGCGGTAGTACTACAGGCTTGCTAAGAGATGCGGCGCAGACCACAAGACTACAAGCCTAGTGCATTCAGAAGTCGTGTACCTATACACGCGGCTAGGCTGTGTAGTTCCGGGCTGTGCAGCGACGACTGCTACTTAAGGCTGCGATATGGTCCGACCAGCGTCAAGCCTATCAGGGTTCCACACAACTACATACGTGAACCAGAGCTATACGGCATCGGTTGAGACAAGTGCTTTTAGACTCGGGACGCACCAGACCTCCAGATCACATAGTTCTCCCTTCGTGCGTACAGTGGGACCCAAGTTCCCCATGCGAGTCGGCGAAGCACCTAGCGAAGCCCTGGGGTGATACCTGGCACTAGGAGGACCTCGTTGCAAGTGTAGCGTTAAATGGTTCAGACAGTTCGTGGAAACCACACGTGGGATAGCCATGTACGTTTTCTGCTCGTATGTCGTGTGGAGTAACGGCGGTTCGGTTCGTGCCAGACATTGTGGCCATTAGAGATGAGTTGATATAAACGTAAGGGATCTGCGAAGGCAGTCCTCGGCACTGCTGCTGATAATTATCGGAAATGCCCAGAATGCGATCAGCACATAGCAGTAGGCAGCAGCTCGCAAGTTTGTAACTTATAGGTGGTGACCGCAATTGGCAAGAGACCCGGTATGGCTGAAGCGCTCAAGATCGCCGTCGGCGTCTCGGTTACCAGTCGTCCGTGCCGGCCAGCAGACTTTCAAGATCCTATTCTAGTCATTTCACGAAGAACTTGCGAATGGCCCTCTCGGTCACTCTCACTGCCACTGTCTTAGAAGACCGTCGATCCCACCTGCAAAAGTTCTTCTCTAGGGTCTGCTCGGTGGCGAGACTAAATGTCTCTCAGGCTGAGGCTGTGGCTCCGAGTCAGGAGGCATCGTGCGACGTGCGTATGTCATAGCCTCTGAATTGTCCTCCCTCGAGTACGAGGGTGCTAGGCATCTCAAAAATAGCGTTCACAGCGACAGGCGACCGCGTGACACGAATTGCGCTGTTATCAGACCTAGATCTTGTTCGTTGGCAAGAAAGGTGAAGCGAGATATTCTGTGTCTGCCTTCTGCAGGTGCGGCCATCATCTTTGTCCTTATATGCGCTATATCTGGACTGTATGCTGATTGTGCAGGGCACATCGGGTTCTGCAGGGATGATATGACCGCCTGAAATGAAAGGTAGATGAACGTTGTGCATTCACCTCCGAGCGGACGTCTGACGTATCTTTTTGCAGAATTAGAGTGCCTGTCGTCTTCGTGGTCCGCATTTAGTGGAGATGCGTAGAGTTCGGATTGCTCGTCAACGCTGACGTTCAATCCAATGCTGCACGCCAATTGCAAGTGCTGGCCAGCGGCCAACTGGGCTCGCGGGGGGTATCGGTGCGCGCTCCAGCTTCTTCCGAGGGTGGCCGGGCGACGTGTCAAGTCCGATTTAACTCCTCGCCTCGAGGACGCAATTGTGGGCTCTCTTCGGCTCCCTTGACGCGCGACGTCGTGCCAGAAATAACACTCGCGCCGATAGTGATGAGAGCAGCTGACGGCAGTGGCCACGACGGTACTTCTTGACCGAGGAAGTATTTTGGCTCGACGTCGTGGTATAGCCCCGTTAAGCAACAGCGACGAACTGGTGTCGCGTCTTCTCCTTACAACGACTTGCACTGCTCCCGAACGTCTGCCTGCGCATCTGTCTGTCAGGCTGCCACTGCCCCGTCACTCTGCTATCGAGTAAACGCTCACGCATATGTGCGTAATGCGCGCTCTGCGATTCGCTCCGTGGCCACAGGCCGTCAGTGCAGCATCCAGACGCGGCCGATGCATGGCTGAACAGGCTCGTCCTCGACGAACCATCCGTTGTCTCTTCCCACAAGACGTTTGCGACAACGTCAGCTTGGTAACATCCCATCATACTCGCGCCGACGCCGCTGATCGTGCGTGCAGAACAGCGCCTCGACGTGGTAAATATAGCTTATCGACGTCGCGCCAGCTTCTTCTCTTCTCCGAGCCCGGTTGGGCGAGGCGGCCTATAAGTACGCGGCCATCGCGCGGCTCCTCTCCAACAGCGACTGTAGAGGCGTCCCAACCGACCAAGCCTCCGCGCACAGCCGGGCCCCAGATCCGGATTCAGGACGAGGCGCAGACGAGATTGAGGTCAGCTGCTCTCGATCGCGCCGTGCCTGATCATGACTTGATGGATTCTGCCCCCGAACAGTGCTCGCGTGCGCGTTGCTTTGCAAGCCGAGGCACATACCGTGGCCTCTTTGGCACTGTTCCGGTAAGTGCTTGTTGGTCCCTCTGTCCACGGTCCAGGTACCATGACTGAATTCCTACTGTAGTGCGGCTGTTGGGCTTGGCCGGTGCACGTTCGAGCGATCATCACTCGGCAGAGGGGCTCCGGCATACATTTTGGCATTTGGTAGGTACTTCAGCTAGATGCAGAGGCACATCGCTGACGGAACTTTGTCTCTATACAGTACTACGCTCCCTTCCGATCGACTGTACTCTAGGCCACCATCAAATCGTGATTTCGTGGGCACGCGGTACATAAGAATCAAGCTGACCATAGTAACCCGTACTGGTCCCTCGGGTGACTGCGGACCTATTCAACTGCTTCCGTAAGTCTCATTCGTCCAAGTTGACCCAGCACGACGCTCACCACCATCTGCTACCCAGCAACTAATCCAAACGTCCCTGATCATCGACCATGGGCTTTATCACTCCTAAGAAGATGCTCCGCCGCCTCGCGCGTGCGCTCAAGCCCAAGCATAATTGTGCTCCTCGCACTTCACCCACTCACGCCCCAACAAAACCGACTATGCCCTCGCCCCCGGAACTTCCACTCGACATCTATGAGCTGATCATCGACTTCGTCTGGCCGGACCGCGACTCGCTTATCGCCTGCGCGCTCACCTGCCGCGCGTGGCACCAGCGGAGCCGGTACAACCTCTTCTACCGCGTTGCCCTCCACAACCTCGACCAGCTCTCGCGCTACGCGAGCCAGCTCGCCGCGGAGCCCGCGCTCGGCGCCGCCGCGCGCGAGCTCTTTGTCACGCCGTACTACTCCCAGTCGCAGCTCCTCGGCACGTTCCCGTTCGCGCTCGCGGGCAAGCTCCCGTGCGTCGAGCGGCTGCGCCTCGACATCCGGCGGGACTTCTACCCGTACATCCACCCGGACTTCCACGGCGCGTTCGCGAGCTTCGCGAGCGTGACGACCCTCGAGCTCCGCCGGATCCAGTTCCCGACCCTCGGCGACTTCGCGACGCTCGTGTGCGCGCTGCCGAGGGTGCACACCCTCGCGTGCTGGATGGTCGACTGGGTGAAGAAGACGCACGACGTGGGCGCGCTGCGCGACCGCAAGCAGTGCTTGAAGCTGCGCTCGCTCGAGCTGCGCGACGTGCCGTGGTCGGACGCCTTCGCGGACTGGCTGTTCACGGCCGCGACGGTGCAGGACTTGCAGACCATATGCGTGTCGGGCGTCGCTGCGAAGGACGTCGGGCACGTCGAGCGCTTGCTGGAGGCCGCGGGCTCGTCTCTGCGAAGCCTGGAAATCGGGCTGGCGCCGCGTCCCGCCTCAAGAGCCAAAAGCAAGACCGTATCCGAGTGGGAGGGCGACGTAGGTGAGTAGTGGACAGTCCAAGCCCGCGTGTAGACCGTCAAGTGAGGCTAATTCTTACCACAGGTAGCTACCCTCGCCTAGTTCACAACACCTCTCTCCGTTCGCTCTGCCTCTGCCTCGCCCAAAAGAGCGAGTGGGTCCCGGGCCTGCTCTCCCAGGCGAATTCCCCCGCCCTCCGCGAGATCACCGTGCAGCTGCCGCGGCTCCCCAAGCCGACCAAGGTCAAGCACCTTCGCTTCGACGCGCTCGACGGCATCCTCTCGCAGCCGCAGTTCGCCGCCCTCCGCAGGCTCGTCGTCGAGTGCGACGCGGGCGCGGCCGCCGGTGTGCAGGCGGAGGCGTACGAGGCGGAGATCGCCGCACGCCTGCCGCTCGCGTGCGCGCGCGGGATCGTCGCGGTCCGCCCGAGGAAGGTGTCGGTGTCGATGCCGGTGCCGATGCGCGCCGTGGCGAAAAACACGACGGAGGGCAAGCCTGAGCTTTGGGACCCGTACTGAGCTCCGCGTCGGCGCAGTGAGCGTAAGCGGGCGAGTGACTTGGAGACAATGGGCACCTTGGACTTTCTGGACAAATGGACCTCTCTGTTCTGCACAATCGTTTCTGTACAACTCAACAATGGACAGAAGGACACTCTTGTGCCGCATGTAACGACTAGTAGTAGACGATACTGTATTTTGTAACGATCACTGAGCTCGCGTGTTGTATTCAGGCGTGGCATCATGTCTGGTTCTTCTAAATCGATGAAGCCTGTGGCATGCTAGGTGGAACGTTCCGCCTTCTGGGGAGAGATTCTACGACACAAAGTCAAATTCGAGGTAGCAAGATGTATTCAATCTGGTCGGGCGACCTGCCAGGACCTGCCTCGCGCCCCAGACACGCCCCACGTGGTCGTGTGCGATGAAGGAGGTCGCGGATCTGAGCAGAGTCAGGGTCTCGCTCACGACATGCCCTTCGCTTCGGATACGTGAATTGCTTGGGACAATATCTGGCACAACATCTGCATTCATAATCTGCATTGCTTGCTCAATCGCGTGAAATACTAGTCGTCCGTGCTTGCATCTAAGCTACTAGACGACCAGTCCTTTGGATTCATTGGACATCGTTTTGGACCTGTGGGAGTACATCAAGATTTCAAGAGTCTACCTTCTTTCTTTCTTCTGCCTTGAATTTTGGCATCTGTTGTGCGAGAGAGCACATCGACCCGTTCACGTTGGACTATCTCGTCGGACGTCCAACACGCGACAGGACAAGCCGCCATACGATCACTTTCCGCGCATATCATTGATATAGACGAGGAAACAGGTTCTCAAGAGGCTACAATCGTGCGTGCATGCTCTTGTATATACTGCATCTCGATCATTGATGAGCTAGCTCTTAGTTGGAAAGCATCGCACTGCCAATGAGTCTCAGGCGGTATAGCAAGGCTGTAGACGGGACAATACCCGTCCAGGCCTTGCTCTATGAGGACGAAGAGCTGCTGTGTTCCCAGGACAGCATCGGAATATACGACGGGTAAGTCTCGTGTTCACTACGTTTAGCATCGTCCCCTTGCCGCGATTGCGATCCTCCTTCTCTAACGCCCCGAGTTAGAGCACCGTGTTGATGCCCTTGTTCCTCTCCACCTCTCAGCACCGAGAAATCCGCGCCTCACCAATCCGGCACGGCGTACGCGACGACCCACCGCCTCTTCTACATCGACGCGACGCACCCCGAGACGCGCTCGTTCGAGATGGACCTCGCGCACGTCGCGCGTACGGAGCACTACGCGGGCCTCTTCACGAGCTCGGCCAAAGTGACCCTATACCTGCACCCCATCGACTCCCCCACATCTCCGGTTGACGGTCCGTCAAGCACTGGTTTCGCGGCACCCGACGACCCCGCCTTCTTGTCGTGGACATGCGACGTATGCAACTACCGCAATCCACCAGGTCTCAGCCCCGCCGCCTCGCGTATATGCGCCCTCTGTGGCGTCCCTCGTTCAGCCGTGGCTCCCTTCGACACCGATCCATCCCCATCCACTGCCCAGCACCTCTCCTCCTCCCTCCCCTCTTCTTCTATCCACCTCGCAGGGGCAACGTCGTCGTCGTCGTCGTCGTCGCCCCGCCCTGCAAGCCCCGGCGACGAAGTGGCGTGCATAGTGTGCACGTTCCTGAACCACTCCGCGCTGACGATGTGCGAGATGTGCGGTACGCCGCTCCCGAAGCGCACTGTTCCGCCGCGCGCATCTCAGGCGGTCCACGCGAAGTCGGCGCCGGCATCGCGCCCGACGTCGCCGATGTCGGACAAGGATGGGCCCGGCGCAGGGATGATCAGGCTGAGCTTCCGCAAGGGCGGGGACAAGACGTTCTATGCGGTCCTCCGTCGGAGTCTGCTTGGGAAAGGCTGGGAGGTATGTGTCTCGACATGTCCAATGGTGACTTGGAGGCCTAATCCACTGTATAGGTGAAAACCGCTGGAGCACCAGCGACCTCGCATACACGCAACAAGTCAGCCCCCGGCCAACTTTCCGGAATCAGTGCGTTTTGCTCGTTCGATGGAGCCGTAGCCCCCGCTAATTTCCCCGTCTTCAGATGGCATCCTCCGCAACGTCGAGACCACCGCGGCGAGCTCGCAGACCGACATGGAGGACGCGCTGAAGGACTTCGAGGCGCTCACCGTGAAGTGGCGCGACATGGTCAAGCTCGCGCAGGACCTCAACGAGCGGCTCACCGCCTCCTCTACCTCCACCACCCCCGCGTTTTCCCCCTTCGTTTCTCCCACACCGACTGGGAATGCGGAGGTGCTGACAACGCAGGCGGTCGAGCCGGAGGAGGCGACGTTCATCCGGTCCTCGCTCGCGCAGCTCGGCCTGCAGATGGCGAACGCGCCCGTGACGCTCGACATGATCCGCGACGAGCGGCGCTGGGTCGACGAGCTCGCGCGTGAGCTTGCGGGCGTCCTCCAGGGCCTCGGCGGCCGGGACAGGGACAAACGCGAGGGGATCATGCGCCAGCGCGGGATCGTCGGCCTCGACGAGGTTTGGGGCGGGTGGAACCGCGCGAGGGGCGTCGGTGAGTCGTGCGGTGACTTTTGGCGGGAACTCGCGTGCTGACTGATGTGCGTGGGCAGCTCTTATACCCCCGTCGACGTTCCTCCAGGTCGTCCCGCAGCTCCCGCAGTATACGGACCCCCCAATACACATGCGCACCTTCGCGCCGTCGGGGCTGTCGGTCCTGCACACGCCGCCGTATACCAAGGCGGCGTTTGCTGCTCGCCTCGTCGGGCTTCTCTCTCTGGGTCCGTGTATCGTGTAGTGCAAGCTCTCGATGTTGACTGACTTTTGCCCTCTAGCCGGTCCTCAGACTGTGGTCCAGGTAGCGAGGGAAGAGGCGCTCCCCATCGGGCTCACACAAGAGATGGTGACCGAAGTCGAGGAGGACGGCGAGATCTGCCGAGACGAGGGCGGGTCGGGCTTGGATGTCGCTGCTGGACTTGCGGGGAGCGGTTGGGCGAGCTCAGGTGGGGGTGAAGTGAGGCTCTGGGTGAATATATTCCGGGGGTACGTTTGGGACGGACAGGAACCATAGCGCTGTGAGCAAGGACAGACTGCTCGACGTGCAATGTATTAAAGAGCTGTATCGAACGGACCATCCATTGTATTGTAGCTACACGAACCATTAGAAGCTCATCAATGCAATCGACTGTAACGTCAAAAAAGCAGTGCATTTGACTAGTGGTAAACAAAAGCGGTCAGTTAGCAGATTTACGGTACAGCTCGACCACGAATATGCGACAGCTATATACAAAGAGTGAAGAACAAACGCGTCTGGCGCGCATAATTAGGCGAAGTAGTAGGTAGGTATTGCGTGCGCAAAGCATACACGCGGAGACAATTTTGCGGGACAGGCGCGAAATAACGACAGCGATTACTGTATAGATACAATCGAGGGATTCCAGAACGTTCAGATTTGCGAGCGCGAGATGGGAGCGGATTAGTCGACTGATGCGTAGAATAAATTAAGCTTGGGTTTGTAAATCCGAAAAATTCCGTTGTTCACATCAGGACCTGCTGGGGGTCGCCGTGTGCGAATGCTGCGTAGGATCCATCCGAGACCGGGCCTTGGGCGACGTACTGCTCGCCTTGCTGTTCCGGGAGACCGTAGAGGCCGGCGTACATCGGCACCTGCTGCCCGGCGTCCTCCGTGCCGAGCATGTTCACGAGCTCGTACTCGTTCCCCGCGGTCGTCGCATACTGCATCGGGGAGTCCGTGCGGAACGGCGCGCTGTACGAGGTGAGCAGCGGGTCGCGCATGAACGGCGCCTGCGCGTGCTCCACATCCATCTCCGGCTGCTGTTGCTGGAGCGACATCATCTGGCGCATCTGGTCCTGCAGCTCGTTGCTCGAGCCCGAGCCCGCGCGCGAGTGGGCGCGGCTGAGGCCCGCCATCGGCGGCGCGGCGCCGCCGTAGCCAAGGGGGACGGTCGACGCCATGGGGCTCGACTCCGCAGAGTACGCGTGCGCGTAGGGGTGGTACGGGCGGCCGACGGGGACGCCGTGGTCCGAGGCGACGCTGTACGGGCGGCGGATGTTCTCGCCAAAGCGCGCGGGCGTCACGCTGCGGTGCCGGCGGATGGGGCCCGGGCCGCCCACGTCGAGCTCCGGGGGGTAGAGCGCGCCGTGGTCGAAGGTGGCCCTCTGCGACGGCGCCGAGAGCGAGAGGCCGTAGTCGCCGTTGATGCCGAACGTCGGCGGGGACATGCGCATCGGCTGCTGCCCGCCGCCGTTGTACGACATGCTCGAGTGCGGCCTGAGGGTCGCCCACTGCGAGCCCGGCGAGCCGTCGGCCTGCATGTTGTAGCTGCCCTGCTCGTTCAGCGCCTGCGCCTGGTAGAACCCGTCCTGCATCTCGTCCGACGGCGCGACGACGGGGACGGCGCCGGCGGCCATGACGAGGCCCTCTTCGTCGCCCTGGACCTCGTGCACGGGGCCCTGGAGCTCGACCTCGTACAGCTGCGGGTCGCCCACGCTGACGTCCGCGTCGCTCTCGTCGGGGTCCTGCTCGCCCTCCGCGAGCGGCTCGCCGCCGTCCTCGGCGCGGAGGTGGGTGCGCTGGTGCTGCGCGAGGTTGTCCGAGCGCGAGAAGCGCTTCTGGCAGCGCGCGCACTGGTACGGCCGCTCGAGGGTGTGCGTGCGGAGGTGGCGCTTGAGGTGCTCCATCCGCTTGAACATGCGCCCGCACGAGAAGAGCGGGCACACGAACGCCTTCGCGCGCACGTCCGCCGCGCCCGCCCACGCGTCCGCGTCCGCGAACGGCACGCCGCCGCCCGCGCCGGGGAACGGCTGCGAGAGCGAGCGCGCGTGGTGCGGCAGGTCCGCGTTCGGGAACGTGTGCCGCGTGTGCGGCGCTGGCCGCTGCGGCGGCAGCTGCCCGGGGAACGGCGCGAGCATGCCAGGCTGGCCGCCGCCGCCGTCCATCATCATTGACGACGCGTGCATGTCGTGCGCGAGCGCGGGCTGGGGCACGCTGCCCGCGCGGGCGGGGTCCATGAAGCGCTGCCGGTGCGTGAGCGCGAACTGCGCCTCCAGCGCGCGGCGCTGGCGCTCCTTCTGCGACGCGACGAGGTCCGGGTTGCTCTGTCCGTCAAAGTCGCCGCGCGCCTGCGCCACGAAGAGCTCGCTCGCGCTCATCCGCGACGCGTCCCGCCCGAAGCGGTCGACGTGCGGCTCGCGCATCCGGCCCGTGACGACTGCCATGTAGCCGTCCATGCCGCCGCCGCCGCCGCCGCCGCCGAACGCGTCCGGGGGCGTCCGCCGCGTGCGGTGCAGCTTCTTCCGCCGCTGCTTGTACGTTGGCGAGCCCTCGAAGAGGCTGAACATCGAGAAGAACGGCGACGCGGGACCGAACTTCTTGTTCTTCTTCGTTGTTGTTGTTGTTGTTGTTGCCTTCTTGGAGGCGTCGGACGACTCGGGGTCGGAGGGCGCGGACGCGCTCGCGGACTCGCCGTCGGACTCGCCTGCGGTGCCTTGCTCGGCCGCGTGCGGCGACGGGCCGTCGTCTTCGCCGTCGTCGGAGTCGTTCTGGGGCTTGCTGAACTGCTCGTAGAGCGACCGCTTCGAGTCGTACGTGAAGGAGAGTGCGGGCTCGCCTACGACGACGGTGGTCGGCTCCATGCCCATCTTCTCGCGCTTGAGGTCGCGCTCGAGGGCATCGAGGAAGAGGCGATCGTGGGGGACAGAGAACCTGCACCAAGAGTGAGCGGGGTGGAAGAAAAGGCACTGCGACAGTCGCACGTACCAGTAGAAGACCTTCTGCTTTTTTTGCGTGCGGATGCATTGGAACTTGAACAGCAAGTCAAGAAAGGGCGACTAGAGCGCGCACAGTCAGCTTCTGTCCGACTAGACCGACGCATGTTCGTATAGTGATGAAGCGCATGGGACATGGTGACTGCTCTCGTACAGCGTCTCAGAGCGACTCAAAAGGCCACAACTTCATTGGCAAAGGGCCTACGCATTCTCGAGAGGACCGTCGGGAGCACCGCACGGAGAGGGAGCACCGACGAGGACTCTAGCCCGCAGAACAAACCAAGCGATGCTTAGGAACCATCTCCCAGGCAGTCACACGAGCCGCTCATTGCACTGTGCGCATGGCCTCGCAAGTGTCGCTAGGACGGGGAGTCCGGCGGTGATGATCGCAGAAGATACCAACGTATCTGACGATGCATCACGACGTCCGGCCACGCGGTTGTTGTGCATCTCCCAGATCTCGACACCGCAGGCCCGTGACAGCATCTGTACACATACGTGCGCATATGCGCGCGCGGATGCTGATGGGGACGGACGGCGGGCAATCCCATCAGCTGTTCGTGCACGCGCACATACATCCTCACGAAAGCGGCAAAGACGCGCACCACCACACGTCCGCGCAATGCAATGCGCAGAAAACAGGCCAGGCAGAAGGGGGCGGGCATTCACCTTGGGCTCCTCGAGACACGCGTCGACGCCGGGCTTGAGGTTCCTGAGGTCGCTGAAGACGCCCTCCTCGAACTTCTTCATGTTGCGCACGGGCCGGCCGAACGCCTCGAAGCGGAACACGAGCGCGCGCACGATGTCCGTGCCGGTGATGTGGTAGAGGCCGCCCCAGAGCACGCAGCTGACGTACTCTGCGTTCGGGAGCAGGAAGCGGTTCAGCGCGGGGTGCGCGCTGCCCGGGTGGCCGATCGCGGCGGTGTGGGCGGCGTGGGCGGCGGCGGGGTCGTCGGCGGACCAGCGCGAGGGCGCGGTGGCGAGGAAGTACTTGAGGCGGTCGAGGTGGTTGATGAGCTCGCGCTCCTTGTGCGTGAGCGGCCGCGTGAGGCCGCCGTGCGGGCCGGGCCCGTGGGTCATCGCGTCGGCGATGGACTCGTGCTGCGGCAGCGCGGCGGCGGAGGCGGCATGGCCGCTGGGGTCCCCCTCCGCGTCCGCGGGCAGCGCGTGCTGCGCGCGCGAGTGCAGGGGGTGGGCGGTCTGCTCGTCGGGCTCGGGCGCGTGTGCGCCTGCGGCGGCTGCGGTGGCGACCTGGAGCGCGCGGGGGTCGGGCTGGGGGGCGTACGGCGGGCGGAGGGCTGCGGGCTGGTACGGGGCTGCGGGGACCATGTCCATTATGAGGAGTCGTAGTGTGCTGCGGGCGGGGAAGGGAGCGTGGCCAGGACGTTCGTGATGCGGCTATAACTGGGGGACACGCGTGAGCGGGCTGGCGGCGCGCGCGGACGGGCACAGGCATGGCATGGGAGGATCGATGCGCGAACTCACGTTATGGGTCGTGCTGGCAACACGCGTGCATGCAGAAGCGGCGGGCGAGCGAGCGAGCGGGCGGGCGGGGGGCGTCGTCAGGAGGGGTGTGTGCGTGCAGCGGGCGGGCGGCGGCGGCTCGGCGTGCGGCACGGGCGATTATCAGGCGGGCGGTAGAGATAGGTAGTACGGGGGCAGGGCCGGGGACGGATGGACGGAGGTGGAAATATTAGCCTCTGGCGAGGAGGGGAGGTAGGAAGTCGAAGGAGAGGCAGAGGGATGGGTGTGGTCTTCAAGTTATGCTCGCAGGAGGCGCTCCGGCGCGGACGCCCTCCGTCCGCGCGCCTGGCCATCGCTGGTGGGTCTGAGTGACGAGTGACGAGTGACGAGTCGTCGCGGGCCACACAGTCACTCGCCGTGTCACGCATCACGCCCGCGCACCGCCCCCCTGCCCGTCAACGGTCACCCCACATCAGCCATCCGTCTGCCCGCGACGGGTACGTATACGGCCTGCTCGACGGCCTCCAGCGTCCGCCACGCAGGCCAGGACACAGGCACAGGGCGACGGCCCACTGGCAGCGGCCGCGAGCGCTCCCAGCCCGCCTCATCAACAGCCCATCACACAGCCATACGCCAGCAGGGCGTCTCTCGCCACAGCATTACCACCCGCCAGCCCCGCGGCGGGACCGTGGTCTTCGCAGATGCGGCCCCCATCTCATCTCCTCCTCCGCTCGCCCGGACCCTCGCCGAGGCGTCGGCGACCGTACGCACTGCTTACACCGAAGACGGCCCTTCGCGCGCACGCTGCAGCGGCGGGCAACGTGCAGAGATGAGATGTATTTCCGCTGTGCGGCCCATCTTCAGGTTCAGAACGAGGGCCCCTCCCTCGTTCCTTCCGCTGCCGGAATGATCTGCATCTTCGCCTTCTCGCGGGGCTTCGCGACTGCGCACCCAGCCCGCGTCACTCGCACGTCCGCAAACAACCTCCAATTCGCGTCTGCCAGCTGCTGCTCTGTTACTTACCGTCTGGCCGCACAGGCGCCAGCCACGCCGGTGGCTGCCTGCTGCCTGCCACTCCGCCTGACTTGGGCTTGGGCCGCCGCCATCGCGGGCAGTGCGCAGCCGTCCCCGCGCCACGCCAACTTGGGCCGTTCGCGCGGGCACGCCAAATGCCCCGTGTCCACACCTCCGGGTCGGAAAGATCGCCTGCCCTGAGCATGATATGATGGCATCGCGCGCCCACATCTCGCGCGTGGCTCTCGCGTGCCCCCTCCTCTCCTCCCCACTCGCGACCACACACCGCCCCCGCCTACGCGACGTCGACGCCTCCACGCCCCCGCTGATCAGAATCGTACTCAACACCCGCCCGCGCACCCGTCCTCATAGCATCATCTGCGGCAGCCGTGCTATGTAGAACCCACCCCCCTGATGGCGGCCTGCAGGCGCTAACCCCCTCCGGCCGCATCAGCTAACGCGACCTTAGCACCGTAGCGGCGCGCGTGCCGCTGCCCCTAACGCGCCCTATTATAATAGAGGCGCGGGATCTGCGCAGTCTGCGGTGGCGGACGCGCCGCGCTCGCTCGGGGGGAGCGCTGTGCCGCAAAAAGGCTGGTCGTGGAAGCGCGCGCGCGGTCGTCGTGAGTCGCGGCAGCGAATCTGCATCTCGCCCCCCGGCGCTGGGGGATGGTTGGATCGGTGCGCGTGCTCCGCTTGGATCGCCGGTGGGCCCGGGGCGAACAGTCTTAAGTATACGCATCGCGAGCTTCGACTTCCTCCCTCCCTGCGTACTTACTTCGCGTTCCTCCCCGGCTCGCCCGCACTCCATCTGTATACACAGTACTCACCCTTCTGTTGGTGCGCAGGCGCCGCGGCCCACGGCCCATCATCGCGCACAATCTCAGATAACGCCGCCCCTGTGATACCCATCTTGATCCTCTCTGTCACCCGCGCGATGGTCGCTGCCGCCCACCACTAACCTAATACTGTACCTTCAAGTTCCACCATCACGGAAGCTGAAGAGCCGCGCGCAGCCAAGCTGCACGCGCACGCGTCGTCATCGACAGCCACCCGCTAGCTGCTACTTAGCACCCGGTCTGTCGTGTGGGCACGGCACCGGCGCGCCAGAAGCGCAGCGTGTTCGCCATAACTGCTCCCTGGACGTATGTACGAGCCAAGAATCCGACGGCGCCCTGGCCAGCTTGAGCTCGTCCCGCCAGCCAACGTACTTGGTCAACCACTGGAGACCGCACCGCACATTACGCATAATACGCGCGTCTTCACACCAAGGTCCGTGACGGACTCCCTAGTCTCCATACCATCACCCGTTCATATCGCGACCAATCTAGGAGGACGAGCCCTTCGCGCCTGAGGGCTCCGAGCCCGCGCCCGGCCAAGCTCCAGTGGCTCCCGTCGCCCCCCTCCCCGCACACCCGGGCCAGCACCGCCACCCCGGTATCTCGCCGAGCTGAGCCGCACCCACTCGCACGCCAGAGCCCATTCCAGCGGGCGCGCGGGCGGCCGCGATCAGTAAGTAAGTACGCTAACACTCGGAGGCGCAGTGCCAATCCGCGCCCTCGTCTGCGGCCACCTACCTAGGCGCAGAAGCCAGCCAGAAGCGGTTACTCATAACTGGACTGGACTGGATTGAGGAAGGACGCGGCGCGGCGCCCGGCACACCGATCACATCTCGCAGCGCGGAATCCAATCTGCGCACCGCGCGCCAGAGTCCTCCCGCTGGCCCCTGGGGTGCTGTTCTCCCGCGTGACGGCGGGTGCACACACGGTGCTGTGCTATGCGCCCGCCGCTCGGCAACGGGGCGGAAAGAAAGTGGGATGTGACTGGAATGACTGGAAGGAAGCCCGGAGAAGGGCCGGGGCGGTTCCGAATGGTTGCGGGACCTTCAGCTTCATGAGTTCGTCTGGCGCCCCGTCGCGACGGGGGCCCCCTGCGCTTCGGAGGCGGGACTAGTTGCAATTTACATGGGGACCTTGGGGGTCGGAGCGGAGATGAACCGCGGTCCCGTGCGCGGCCGTCGTCCCGCCGGTGCGTGACCGGTGACCACCTGCAGGTGCCGTGCGAGTGGTCCAGGGCGCGCGCTCGCTCGCTCGTATAACTTCGTCCACGCCCAGGTGGGCGTGCACCTGCGCGCTGGGTGGGGATCTGGAGAGACGGGGCTCCGAGGCTCGAGCCCAGCTGCCTGAGCTCCCTCCGACGCGGTCGGAGGACGCGCCTGCCTCTTTCGTGCTGCGCGCGCGAGGAAACCGGGGGAACCCACGAACCCACGCACTCACGGAGCTGCGAGGCTGCGAGGCGGAGGCCGCGGCGAACCCGGGCACCTTCTCCGCGAATCGGCGTCCTAACTTTTGTGGCGAGTGCACCCGCTCGACGGTCGGCGTATTTAGTTGTGTGAGCCGCCCCGGATGCGTATGAGCGTTCTTCTCTGCGTCGCGTCGCGTTGGTCGCCGCTAGCCTCCGCCATCTGTGAACTGCGTCCGCGCGTTCGGAATAGGTGCCCTTGCGAGCGGACCCTTTCCGAAGCGCACCGGTATGCGACGGCACATACATAACTTGGGACGAAGGCCGCGCGGACAGTACCCTGCCGAAGACGTCGCCGTCGTCTCATGCTCATGAAGACCCACCCCGTCCGACGGAGCTGAGCAATATACCACAGTACGCAGTACGTCTCCACCGTCGCCACGAGCGGAAAACAAGACCAATCTGACAGTCGCGCAGAGCTTCGCGCCGCCGCGCCTCTTGTCATTATGCGCAGAAGCGCGCCACTCTCCGCGGTGGCTATGCTACATATATGCTCGCCGACGGAGTTCTAGGAAATGCTGATTGACGTCCGGCACTGGCGCGGCGAGGCTCCGCCGCACGTCCGCGAGCGTGACGGGCCTGTCGACTGACAATGTCGATCAGGAATGATGATGCTGGGAGATGCCGCGCACGGATCGCGAGCCCGGGCACCTTGTCCAGCCTCTGTCCACAGCCCAGCGTCGATCTTCGCCGCCGTGTCACCAACGAGGTCGCACCGCCAGGCAGGCGGGTCGCGACGTGGCGAGGGCCGCGGACGCTGCGACGCGCGAGTGTGCTCCGAGCGGCACTCTGCACGTGACCACAGTAGCCAGAGTGTCGCCTGTATACGCAGACCACCGCCCTCATCAAACCTCGTTAGACATCCCCGATTCCTGCAGCATCACCCCCCGCAGGCCGCTCCGACCGCCAGGTCACCCGGACACCATATCCGGCGGGCCCCAGGCCCATCTGTCGCTGTCACTGTCGCAGTCACCGTAGGGCGACCGCATCCTGACAAGAACTTACTCTGGCATTGCGTCCGAGTCGCTGCGGGCCTGCAGTGCTTATTCCACGACGGGCCGGGCCGGGCCGGGCCAGGGGCGCGGCGACGGCGTGCCCCCGCCAGAAGTGCCAGTTGCCAGCCAGGCCAGACTCGGAGTGATTGACAGACAGCGACGTGACAAATTATGTATGGCCAGATGGGCCCCACGCCGATTAATTTATTAAGTTCAGTCCCAGCGAGCTGGCTATTTGTCTCCGTGGCCAGCCGCCGGCGCACGCGGGGCAGGGAGGCGCTGCTGCTGCCTGATCAAGGCCCCACCTCCTCCGGACTGCTCGTGGGTCGTGAGTGGCCATTTTTGATGGCTCGGCTGTTTGCGGTGGACGCGCGGGGGATCTCGAGTCTAGTTGTGAGTGAGTACGCTGCGTGGTGTTTGCATCATATTCAGCCTTTACAGATTTCCCCCTGCGTATCCCCACATACCTAGCACAGAGGACATAGCTCGACGCCGCGGTGTGCGGTGGCCTTGTACTCGCCGGAAAAACCATGCCGGACCTTTTTCTTTTTCTTTTTTCAAGATCTAGAGGCACGCGGGGACGCCTGCTCCGATGAATGTCACAGTGGCAAAAGCTACCGCCCAGGCCCAGGGTGTCGCTCGCAATCAGGCCGAGTCGGCAGTGAGTCCCTCGAGCAACGCTGCGGTGTACGTCCAGGAACCCATACATACACAAGTAGCATACGCGCACAATGCACATGTACGCAATCAACGGCGCCGCGGCCAGTCTGTCCTCGTGGCGGAGCCGGCACTACGATGGCTCGGTAGCACCGCGAGGGGACCCGGTGCAATTTTTTGCAGAACGCTAACGGTGAGTTGAGTGGGTCCGACTGACACGTGCTGACACTTAGACGGCAGGCATTTATCAGGACGGAACTTCTGGCCTCGTGCGGCCATTTTGCATCAACTCGCAGATTCAGAACCTGAAGACAGTTAGACGCACTCAGAGTAAACTAACAATGTGATACAGTCCCGCTCACTGGTGTAATTTCTTGCAGTGAATCGGAGTACGCACACTGCTTCGGATTCACTGCAAGAATCCGTAGTACACACACGTCCACACACCAAGTCTTCGCCGCTACAAACCACGATCGTTCGCCCTCTTTTGAGGACCGACGGTATATAAAGAACTGCCGGCCCGCCTCGTCCCGATTGATCAGGAGGGTTATCCATTCAGTTACGCCATCCCGCCCCGCAATTTCGCGACACTAGCAGCGCTTCCTACGCTGGATGAACAACAATTGCGATCTGAGAAGAAGCGCGCGCCCTCCGTTGCACACAATCCTCCGCAAGCCGGTCCAGGCAAATGGGTATAACATTCTGTTATTATGTATGGCATCACGGATTTATCACACTGCGTGATCCGACCGGAAGACTCGTCTGTCAGGCTGTTCATCCCGAAGGCTCAGCGTGCCCCCAGCGACGGTGCACGGTCTTGTCGCTTGTCGCCTGTGAAATGTACAGAGATCTCACACCGCGTCAACGTGAACTCTGGCATGGGGTCGGGTTCTCGATGCATTTCAGGTCCGCTGGCCCATGTTGAAACGTTGAATGTCGGGTCTAAGCACACTGGCAAAAGCTGGCGATGTACTACGTACTCTTTCCCGTAGTGCTCGCCGCAACACCCGAGACAAGGTGGTCCGGCGGCACGTCATCACGACCACCAGAACCTGAGGCGATGCGGATCCAGTATGCTGGTTCTCCGGGAACAGACCCAGGATCTTTACCAGAAAGCCAGACAGGTGCGAGTCACGGCTCGGATGGGGGTAACAAGAGGAGCCCCTGTCAGACGGAGCACCATATTGTTAATAGGTTACATCGTTCGAACTACTCGGCAATGCCTATGGGTCTTATGCAGCATCTTGCTTGTTCTGCAATCCCCTTCGACGATTGTGTATCGAAACGCGTAGTGAGTAGGTAACTGCGTGCAGCACGGGCACCCACTACTGGTGAGAGGCCGTAGGTCAAAGTCTCCGCCCCGCTGCTCAGCAACTAGTATGAGAGGGTATTGATAATGAATATGCATTTTGCCAGTCTACGTAGAGTGCATGCCATCTATGAGAAGAACTAGCCTAGGACAGAACCAATCGAAATCATTCGAGCGTAGCGCATCGAGGAAGCCCAGCGGCGTGCCTATGACGACAACCTTGAAGGACCTGCTTCGGCGTTTGAAGATGATTGTTGAGGTGCTCGTGACGTCGCATGCAAGGAAACAGGTGCGCCTTCTGTATGGTTTTCAGCAGGAATTAAGTATTCAATGTCCTCGTAAAGATGAGGGAAGAAGATGGCCAGCATATCATCCGTCCTGCGTAACTCTCAATTAACCAGACACCGAAGAAGTAATAGCAACGCACTTGAATACGAAATCGCCTTTCTGCGCCTTCTTGGTAGGTGAGTCGATCGCATTCTTCCCAAGCGCCAACGTGAACGTTGACGTATCCAGAGTACCTGCCGCATTCTCTTTCGTGTACAGTGATTGGCCCCGTCGAGCGGCCAAGTCTAGAATATTGCGCTCTACAGTGTCTTCGGCGAAGTAGCAATATACTAGTAGACACGTAAGATACGAATGATAAACGTATAACATGGACATACCCTCTGTCGGTCTGGTCTGGCCCATACGGTCGATCCGGGCAATCGCTACCAGAAAGCTTCAGCCTGAATTCAAGTCGAGGGTGTGCGCTACTGACCTTGCAGCTCGAACGCGTGATGCACAACACTCTCGACCAGGAAGACGCGAGACGCGCACGTCACGTTCAGCCCTGCGTTTTCACGCTCCCTGTCAAGCCACATCATGAACGAAATGACCGACTTTGCGGCAGATGACCGGCATACCCATGTAGTAGAAGAACAGCTATATCAGGATCCGATCGGAACCTCTTCGCCGCATGCTGCTTTCCCTTCTGTTGATCGATTCGTAGGCAGGAAATGCCTGAGTCGACCGTCAGTCTGTGCCGGAAGGTTCGAGACGACCAGACACTCACCATTCTGGGTCAAGGCATGCTGAATAACTGTGTGACATGAAATGAAAAGAAATAAATTATAAGCAGCGGAGAACGAAGATGCGCACTGTGAAGCGAATCGGCCCAGGCTGAGAATACAATGCTCTTTGAGCCCGGATCTGCGATCTCAAGATACAAGAGATGTCGCAACAACGTATTGATCTTGCTACCATAGCTCCCGGTTGACTCCATGGTCTGGATATCTTCAAACATGCTGGCAGGGATATAGTTGTAATCGATCTGACGTAGCGATTTCGGAATGACTTCATTCTTGCGGATGAGCGACGGTGCTATAGGTACTGATTCATCCTTCGGCTTGCGTATGGAAAAACGCTGCAGCTGGTTGGAGTTGATGGCCACCCGGCAAATAGGACAGACTTTGCCTTCCTTGCGTGAAATCCACTCCTTCAAGCAAGCCTAGATGATTGACGTGTTTCAATATATATAATACAACAGACAATCAATGTGCCTACCTCGCAGAAGACATGTGCACTGCCATGGTCAACGTGTCGGTGAAAACTGCAGTGAACTGAGATAAGAAAGAACATACCATTGTGTGATATATCCACGAAGAAAATCACACCGGCAGAGAACACAACAGCGCTCCTCCTCATCCGGCTCGCCCTCGTTGTGTGATTGGGCTAAATAATCTAGGTATCGTTGACGAGCGCGCCAAGTTTCAATCTTCTTCTCCAGCTCTACCTGCTCGTGAGCCAAGTCAGCCAGGGTATCCTCCACGCTGCCCTCCCAAGTGGCTTCCTCAACCGTGTCAGAGATCTCTTGCAGTTGACGGAAATATCTGGGGAAAATGTCAGTGTAAAGCACGCGTCAGAAGGTTGACGCTCACGATATGCGTTCATTGAACGCTCTCCGTAGATGGGTCACATCACTTTGCAGTCTCTCCATCAGTTTATCTACGCAACGTTGAGCAGGCATGCATAAGGTCAATTTTAAACTGACGTACTCTGGTCCGCAAGCAGTCCCCTCAGTCTCTTGGCGGCCTCGCGAGCCAGTATTTTCTCGGGATCAGTGTCTTTGGTAATTCGAGCCGCGACATTGTTGAGGTCTACCAGAACTGATCTTACGGCTCTATCACTGTCGAAGTCCTCCAATATCGCCTTCCGATCCTCGTGCAGCGTCTTAAGAAGGACTTCGTGTTCTGGTCGTTGCTCTTCAGTATCAAGTTGGTCAAGCTGGACGACATCCTCAGGTTCCAAGGCGCGTTGGGCAGCTTTCGTGTGTCGGACATGAGCCTCTCGAACATCGTGCACAGCGAGTAAGGTACGTTCTGCTGTCAAAGTCTCCCGGCGATCAGCCATCAGCGCAGCATAGGCCTGCAGATATGCCTCCGCCTCTCCTTGAGTTTCCAAGTTTCGAGCATATTCTTGTCCATCTGCACCATCTTCCTGGGAAGTCAACGGCTGTGTGAGTAGGGCTACAAGCTTTCCCCTCCATCTCCAAAGCAGAGCAGACTGGGCATTCAAGACTTGATCGATGATCTCGTGCACTTCCTCTATCTAGGAGCTTGGGTCAACAGGGCTCTGAAGAGGACGTCGCCGGCACTTACTAGATCGGCAGATCTGATTCCGCCGGGCTCGCAGTAAGGCAACGTGATGTATAATTGAGACTCCTTGAGAGTTTTGATCGACGAAGTGTCCGTCAGATGAGTCATGGCTTTTGCAGCTGTCTCCTCGGTGCCTAACATGATGTTCTCAGTGATTTCTGCGGATCCTATCTACATATGCTCACTTTTAAGCAATAGACGCCTCAGCTCCTCTGCCTTGGCATAAGATTCCTTCTCGGCATCGGAGTACGCGTCTCCCAAAGTGGAATACACGTTACCCTTCAGGAAATGCACCTTATGCAGTGAGATGCGGGCTTCTCTCAAACGGAGCTGCAGTGCGAGCATCTTCGAGGAGTACTCTTCTCCGGCGACATTTCGAGGTAGGCCCTGCTCGTCGTCGTCATCGTCCGATACGCTAGATGCTCGTTCCTTCCCCTTTCCGGCAGTAGTGGACACGGTGGCTGACGTCTGGCGGCGTTCCTCCCGTAATCTCGTGGCTTCTGCTTTCAGTCGTGTGCCCTTCTGTGTGTGTTCGACAAGTGCAGCATTTATCTCTTCAGTCAGTTGACACGCTTCCTTCTCGGCAGCAAGCAAAATGTCCAGCGCAGACCGGTACCGGAATTCGTTCACTTCTTCTTGTTGCCGTAGCTGTGCGCTTGTAGACATCAACTGAATCTGGGGTGAGCGCAAACAATTAGCCAACTAGACTCGAATGTACCACAATCATTACTTCTTACCTTGTTACGCCGGTCCTCCATGAAATTCCTCCAGTTCTGCTCCCTCATACTCTATTAACGACCACGTCACCATGATGATCTTCACCAAACATTTAACGAAATAGCACACACCTCAAGGACTTCCTCCATAGATTTCAGCACACCTGGCTTGTGCAGTTTGTTTCCGGGATTGAGCAGTTGACCGACTTGCGGATGTGTGCAGATACCGCGCAGCCTCCTGAGCCAAGAACGCAGCGAAGCTGTGTCCACCTCCCAGTCAGCCCTCACGGCGACGCCTCGAATATCCAATCCCAGCTCTAGCAGCGCGCGATCCAGGGTTTGATCATAGACCTGAGGCACCACTACGATTAGCCATTTACCAAAACACGAGGAGAAGTTCCGTACATGACGCTCAACACGACCCAGGTCGATGGGCACAAGATAGCGAGTCTGCTTCGGGATCGTAAGCTCATGTTTCACTGCTGATTTGACCGTCCTGTGTATTAGTATCACGGTCAGTTGTCTGTATAGATGCGGCTTATGTTCCATGATATGCACACCTACCGAATGCTATACTTGCTGAAAAGACTGACGAAGTCACTGACGTAGGGTGCCTTCAAAAGCCGAGACCAGATGCGCGAGTTCTCCGTCACAGCGCGTATTCGCAGGAACCTGCCTTCTTCGTCAGACTGCCCCACATCGACACAGCTGACGGTTCCGAGAGCGCACCTCAATACATGGACGAGGTCTGACACCTGCGCTCGTGCAGGAGTACCCGATACCGCAAACGAGGATAGCCGCGGAATCAACGAGACCATCTCCCTGTCCCACACAGTGAATACAACTTGATCTAGAACGGCTTGTATGCGTACGTACTCGGCTTGTCCACCACCAACCATCTGCACCTCGTCCATAATGACTCTGTACCACTCGCACATGACCAACGGGCTGCGAGCGCGCTCGTTGTCAGAGTAATTGACGTTCGCACGCCGCGGACGCGTCGGCGGCGCCCGCGCGACGCATAGATCGTGTTGTAATACGTTGTAGGTGGTGATACAAACGTCGAACGTATCGACATACGAGCACCAATCCAGCACATTGTCATCCTGTCGATTGCTCTGTTCGTCATTTTGGTCGAGGTTCGTGTCAATTTCTGTATCAATTGTCTGTGCGCGCTTGCCTCTGCTGGAGCTCGAAGCGCGCGAGCTAGCGCGTGATGTAGCCTTGCTTTTCTTGCCGGTCCTGGAGGATTGCTGTTCGCGCTTCTTCGCAGCCGCAGCAGCCTCCGTGATTGGCACAGGAATCTTCGACCACCCGTCGTAGACAAGTACTTTTAGTGATGGGGCATGCAATGCGAATTCGTCAGCCCACTGCTGTGCCAATGAGACAGGTGTTACGATAAGCGTGGTCTACAAAACGGCAACCCGTTAAATTACGGCCACAAGGATATAACACATGACACTTTACTTTGATCTCCTTGACGTGAAGTTTTGCCTCGGGGTCCCATCTCCTGTTTGCAGGTCCTCGGCCGATAGAAGGATTGAGTAGGATGAGCGCGATACACTCGAGTGTCTTGCCTAAGCCAGGTTCCTCTGCGAGAATTCCTCCGAATGGATCCATGTTGTCCTGAGGCCTCTCTCTGGACAGGAGTCCTCGTACTCGGTTCAGGTAAAATATCTGTCCTTCAGCCTGCACTGCATCCCACAGCAATGGGGGGTTCTGAGCAGCAGGTACATCCACTACATTCCCTTGCGCATCAATATGCTTCCCTTCGCGAGACAACATCCAGGCCACACTACGACGCTGGAACGGTAGGAGTGTCGGAAGGAGCTCCTCTGGCTGTATGCCCTCCTCTTGTTCTGAGTTTGTTAAGTGGGGGGCAGGTCCGAGAACAGAATACAATAATGGAATGTCCACCGCACCCTGGAACGATTCACGGGGTGGCGATGGATAGGGAAAGTACTGCAGCAGAACGCGACGCTGTGCTTCCTCTACCTCGGTTGGGCGACCATTCACAGAAGACGGGAATGGTCCCAGCATCTTCGAATACACGAGGGCTGCATCGACGTCCAGTCGTAGAGTGAATGGAAGCATATCATCTTCGATATCGGGAATAGCAGGGTCGTGGACATCGACGTAAAGGCGCGTGGAAATAATAGCCCGACCGTCTCTGCTAAGTGCCTCGAACGCGAATAGCAATTGAGATAGATGAGCTGCTCGAAGGTCGTAGTCTGTGCTGTCAGAGCCTTCAGCCGCATCAGGAAGCTTCATAACGCAGAAGCGTTGTGGGTACATGCTACATACTCGCAGGTCTGGGACGGTGCCACGAGTCTGCGGCTTGTAGGCTTCGAGTTCGACCTCTCCAAGGTCAAGGGTAGTTGCATTATCTCCCGTACCGTGCTCCGCTATCCAAGACTTGATTCGGCGTTCTGCCTCGCTCTGCTTTGTGTCTGCTTTATCCCCAACGTCGTCTTCGCTGTCTTCATCCTCCTCGTCCGGGCGCGATGCCATACTAGAGATCATGTAGACACGAAAGACATGGCGATATACCCAGGTCGTTGTATCACTGGCAGAGACATCGTCTGAGTCTGCTACCTCCTTCGTTTCTAAGCGCGCTCGTTTGCGAGAACGCGGGTCGTCCGGACTCGCGGCGCGCTTTTTGCCTTTCTTCGCAATGCTTGCTTTGAGCAACCGTTCTAAGATAGATAGATCAACAGTGTTTCGATGTTTGAACGTATTGAGAGCGACCGTGCGATGCGTGTGGTAACTCAGACTGTGGTCCGACATGGTGGTAGAAGGTGAAGCGAGACGCGTCTTGGATCACAATCTCATGCGCGTAATGTCACAGGTCACCTTTTCGTGACACAATTCTGCTTGCGTAAGCACTCTCACAGTTCCCCGAAGCAGATTTGCACCAGATCACACCTCCCTTGCTGTAGCTAAACATTTGTGGGTTCTCATCAGCAAAGGTCATAGTTATGAAGGTCTCAATATTCCATTAGAATACAAAGATTTTGGCAGAATATAGAGGGGGGCAGACAGGGATGAGGAAATGTCACACTGAGCCGTCCGTAACTGTACACATTCCACAGCAGTGGTGTGTCACCGAGTCAAGCTGCGGGTCAGCAGCAGATGCAAGGGCTGGATTCCACAGCAAGGCGAAACCGCTCTCTTTCCAGACGCCGAATTTCAATGTCATACCGCTCCATCAACCGCTCCTTCTCTGCAAGAAGGTCACGAATTTGTGCAGCACAGGCAACCGCCGTCAACCTGTGAAAGCGATCAACATCTAGACGATTCGAGCTCTCCTGCTCTACCAGTATCTGGCAACCATCGCCAGAGTGTTCGCATCTCAGGCTGTCGATTTCTTCCGTGACCCGCGCGAGCTCTTGTTCTACGCCCCGGAGCTTATCGCGCACCAGGCGAAGAGTATCGTCTCGCTCCTCGATCTCCCGTTGGGACTCCTGATGCGCGACATGGAGCCTGTGAATCTCCTTCTCGAGGGTAAAATTTGAACTCTCGAGCTCTTGGAGTGCAGATGAAAGTGAAGATTCCGTCTCAGATAGCTGCGTTTGCACTTCCTGGAGCGTCACCACCTGCTCCTCGCACTGCACCCTGAGAGTATCGGCCTGTGCAGAGACATGCTCGTACATCTCTCGAAGCTCTCGGACTTCTCCGTGACTTGCATCGCATTGACGCAGAAGTCCATCGCGTTCGGCAGCCAATACTTCAATCTCCTCGCGACGCGCAGTACGAATGTCCTCTAGCTCGTGCCTGTGATTCTCTTGTTGTGTCTATAGCGACTATGTTTAGAGGTGTGACAAAACAAAGGGACGGAGTGGGGACATGCCTGCAGCATCGCAACCTGTCGCGCAGCTTGTTCTTCCGATTCCTGTATCTGTCGCCTCTCGCTCTCTTCGAGCTGGCGAGCGTGTGCTTCGGCATCCATATGAGCCTGCGCCATCGCCAGATCGAGCGCGTCAGACATTCTTGAGAGATCGACTGTAAGCTCTTCAATCCGCTTCGCCGATTCGGTACGACTGGTATTACGATCCTCGCTGAGCCGGTACGTTTCGTCCCTCGCCGCCTGCAACTCGACATCCTTCGCTTCGATAGTCTCATGCATCTTTTCTACGTCCGCCTGAAGTGCCTTGAGACGGAGGAGGGAGTCCTCGGTCTGTCTGCGCAGTTCTTCCCTTGCTTTCGTGGCCATAGATAGTTCCACTTCCAGCTCGGCCATGCGCTCGGACTGTGTAACTCGTTCGTCTTGTGTCGTACGCAGCTCCAAGACAAGGCTCTGCAGCCGTCGATCCGCATCTTGCAATGCCGCGTCCTTGGTCGAGATGACTACTAGGGCTTCATCGCGCTCGGCTCCAAGTTGATCGCGATCTTGCCCAGTGATCTTCATGCGTTCTTCCATAGAGACCCGAGTGGTACGTTCCGCCTCAAGTGCGGACTGAGTTCTATCAGCCTGTGCATTCTAGCTAAGCGTGCTTCAAGGCGTTGGCAGGCCAAGTCGGACACACCTGTTGGCGGGCTTGCTCCATCTGAGCCGCTTGCTCTACATACTCCGTTCGAAGTCTCTCATGTGCATCCTCGACTGCTCGCAGTGTGCCGTTTGCCTTGCTCGAGTCTGCTTGAGCCGTCTCCAAGGAGGCAGACAATGTCCTGACACGCTCTTCGAGTGACGCGATCGTCCGTATCCCGGCGTCCAATGCCGCCGTTGATTCATCAAGCTAGCAGACCAATACAGCGTCGAGGTCTATTTGATATAGTAGAAAGTTAAGCAAATACCTTCTTCTGGAGTTCGTCAACCTGTTTGGAGACATCTGCTTTAGACAATAGACTCTGTGTATCCCCTGCCAGAAGTGAGCTGGTCAACCCGCCGTAAAGTAGCTCATCGGTATGCCTTGCTCACCATCGGCGTTGTACTGGTCATTACCTCGCCTCCATAACAGACTACCGATGTAAGAATTAGAGCGGATCGGTTGTTTTGGAGGCATGACGGTAGATAGCAAAGCTTGAGTGTGGGAGAACCGGCTGAGGTTGAAGGAGGGCACAAGATTGATATTTGCCACGAGCTTCGCGTGTTACCGCATACGATTAAAAGCGTCCTGACGAGTGTGAAGGACTGCAGTGCAGTCCTCGCCCTCCCCAGGAGGCTGCAAGTCACTTGTCCCGCTACCGATACTTGGCCGAAATTAAGGGAACGTGTCGTTTCCGCTCAAACTTTGTATACACATGGTCTGCGTGAGCTGCATCACATTAATGATATGGATCGTGAAGACATCGCTGACTTGTTCTCTGTGACTGATGGTTCGAACTAGATGAGCACATGCAGGTCACCTTTACGAGGCACAGCCTGGCATACGCTAGCAAGGTAAAGAATGTGCTTCATTGTCACTTCGTTGTGATATCGGACGTAGCACTAGGGAATTCGTGAGCGTAATTCGGTGGAGTAAAGGGACAACCACGTCTGGCTTCTGTACCTGGCGCAAGATGCGGGCGACAACCAGGAGACTCGAGATTGCACAAGACATATGATTCTGCATCAGAGTCCTCGTCTAGAGGAACAGCTTCCCGTGCATTCAGTTTGAAGTGAGAAGATTCACAGACGGTGAAAGGAATGCGTTCTCTGAGGCTGCTGTCCAAGAAGCGGTTGTTTGTCGTTGTTAAGATCAGAGGCTTTTGACACACAAGGACAAACAACGCCTACGCGTCCCGTGTACTAAGCGCGTGAGTAACTTGAGTATTACGCGTACACTAGTTACCTCTATCCGTCCCATTCCCTTGAAACATGGCTGCTTCAATGGCTGTCGACAAGCCCAAGGCACCAAAAATTGACGTTGACGAGTATCTCACGCTCGGCATATCAAGTACCCCGTCGGAGCTGCATCCGTTCTTCGAGTCGTTCCGGAACCTCTACAGTCGTAAGTGCGTAGCTTTCCCCAGAACCCAGCAGGCAGACAGTTTATTGCTACGATAGGCTATGGCACCAAATTACTCTCAAACTCTTTGAGTTCTTCGACCACCCATTGTCAAAGCCATACCGGGTGGATGTATACGACAAATTCGTGCGGGATTTTGACTCGCGGCTCAACCAGCTGCGGCTGGTGGAGATGGGAGTGAAGGTGTCGAAAGAAGTTGACAGTGCGTATTTGCTTATGGCAAAGCAACATTTTATCATTGATGAACTCGTGCCCCTTGCAGATCCTCAGAAACACTTAGAGTTCTTGACAGACCTACTCTCTCGTGTGGATACTGAGAAGTCACCAGAAGCTCACGTCCTTCTCTTGGCGAGCATTGCGCATGCAAAACTGCTCTATGGAGATCTGGAGGGCGCGAAGACCGACATTGACGGGGCATGGAAGATCCTGGACGAGCTGACGGGTGTGGACAACTCGGTTAACGCAGCGTACTACGGTGTTGCAGCAGATTACTACAAGGTGCGTGTCAACTCACACAGCGTTCCTACAGATTGTTTAATGCACTCCTCGTTGAATTGTTATCCTCTTGATCACGTTCTTTCCTGACATGTTCTTACTTTTAGACAAAAGGAGGCTATGCTGCTTATTACCGCAACTCCCTGCTTTATCTGGCATGCATCGACCCTGCCAAGGACTTGACGCCAGAGGAGCGCCTCGTGCGTGCACACGACCTGGCCGTTTCAGCATTCCTAGCAGAGACGATCTACAACTTTGGCGAGCTAGTGCGTACCGCAGATCGCTTCTCTGGCAGCCTCTCTGACGTGCTCATGGTGACCGATCGTAGCTGATGCATCCAATTCTCGACGCGCTGGACAACACGCCTGTGGAGTGGACGAAGAAGCTACTCTTCACGTTTAATGAAGGGAACATCGGCAAGTTCGAGGGCCTGTCCCCACTTTTTCCACAAGAAGTGCGCGTCCGGTCGTAATATCGGTACATGCGTCATGTACTCATCTCGTAATGCAGCCGATCTTGCAGGAAAACTACTCTTTCCTGCGGCAGAAGATCTGCCTCATGGCGCTGATCGAGTCAGTGTTCAAGCGCAATGCGAACGACCGGACGATGTCGTTCCAGACCATCGCTGAGGAGACACGGCTGCCTCTGAATGAAGTCGAGCACCTGCTCATGAAAGCACTGAGGTAGGTACAGTGCTTGTCTGGAGTGAATGACTGCGCTGATGTGATTTGCATGACAGCCTGAAGTTGATCAGGGGCTCGCTCGACCAGGTGGATCAGAAGGCATATATTACGTGGGTGCAACCGCGGGTGCTCTCGCTGGAGCAAATCGGCCAGCTCGCGCAGCGACTGTCAGCGTGGGGGGACAAGCTGCACAAGGTGGAGGAGCGGATTGCGCCCGAGGTCCTCGTGAGCAGCTGATCCACGTCTGCACGTAGATGTTGTATTGTATTCGCATTCATGGACTTAACTCTGCATTCGCTTGCGCTCACTAAGGATACGAGCTATGATTCAGTTGAAGACGGGATGCAGCCGAGCAAACTATCGCTAGACTAGACTTGTCCGACCTTTCTCAGCCGACTCCCTGACCATCGGTCAATGCTCGACTGTATCCATACCTGGTAGAGCTGGCACCACGAATATGGCTCTGGGAGAGCAAGTATTGGGTGCATAGGCATTAGATTCCCTTGCGCTCTGAACGGTCTCATGATAACTTCCGGGATCCGTTCTGTGCGATGGTTGGTTTCCGGAACGCTGTCTTAGAACAGAAACAGACAATGACGACTATTGCGCAGATGGATGAATCCAAATTGGATGCCCCTCTCACGATCAAATCTGTGCGCATACATCGGAGTGAATGACAATGTCAGCAGTCCTGTCTCACTACCGAGGTTGTCTCTGTCGAGCCGGGATTCCGGTAGGCTTTAATTGCTGCTGCTTGTCCAGTCAGGCAGCTATAAACTCGAGAACACGGGGACACAAACTTGGCTTCAAAAGTCTGAGAGGATGATGCACAACGCTTCGAATGCTCGAGGTGGCCGAGACGATCATGACTCGCTACATGATTATTACACACGAGTACGACTTCAGCAGACACCTCGCTGTAGATTGACCTCCGGCCTCAATGTAGTCCCCCTACATTGATATTGTCCCCTCTGTTTCTTGTTGGTATCTCCCCTCTGCGCAGTGGCCTGATGGTGTGCCTCGACCGTGACGATGACGGTTGCTCTAAACCTGGGGTAGGCGCAGTAGCTCGAAAAGGCAATCGCCGACATGCATCAAGGATCAAGCCAGTGCAGCCACCACTGGCACGACTCGTGCATGTCCTCGAGGATAACGCATGCTCGTCTCTTGTGTCTGGCCTCCACACTCGTGTGCCGTGCTCAGTGGTCGACTTACGCAAGAGTCTAGAGTTCGACAACGTGTACGCAATCTGCGCTCGACTCGCGGCCTCCTGCACTTCATATCCGACTCGCAGCATCGTCAGATCGTCTGGTGACGACAGTCCGGGGAACATACGACATCTATACCTACCACAGCCATGGCGGCTTCAACTGAGCATGTCACTCAGCTTCCTTCAAGTTCGACATTCTCTTTCAGCGCACCGTTTCCCCTGCCGACCCCTGCATCCGCGTCCCCGGTATCATCTGCACTTAAACAGAGACGTGTTTCGCTTGCATTGCCATCCTCGCCGCGTCTGTTTCCTGCATTCCATTTCCGTGACGACACGGGCGTCGGAGTCCACTCAGGAGAGTCATCGTCAAGCCTCGGCCCGGAGAAGAAGGGCAAGATGAGGAGAATCGAGAGTGACCGCCTGGACGAGGAGGTTGTGCAACTGACTGGACCATCCGAGAAGAAGATCAGGAAGAAGTGGACGACAGAGGAAACTCAAATGCTTGTTGATGGCTGTAACAAGGTGCGTTGGCCGTTTCGTCCTGAGGCCACACAGGGGAACTCGTCTGAACGTGTATCCGGCAGTGGGGCGTTGGTAACTGGAAGTCAATCCTCAACGACCCTCAGTTCAAGTTTGATGGTCGGTCACCTGTGGATCTTAAAGACAGGTATGTATCCATTATCAGTACCTTTTGGCGGAGGCGGGGGCTTGAACGCTCGTCGGTCGATTGTGTACGTGTGGCCACGCTCGGGACGTCTTTGCAGACATTGCTCGGTGGTGGATGCGGCTCAACTTAAACGTGTTTGCTGCGACCAACTAGGACAGTGCTTCAGTGATGCACGCATATTGTCCGCCGTTCATACATGTCATCGAGCAGGCGCGCGCAAGGCATCCGGCGCGGTCGTGGTTAATGCTTCGATGTGGCGCAAAGTGTTTGCTCGGAGAGTCGTGTGCGGATTGGATACACCTGTGATGTATTGGAAGTGCCTCGAGGCAACTTGAGGTTAATGTACTCGTCATGAGTCTACCCGAATACCGCGCGACTCCTCAGCGTGTTAGGTCTCACTTGGATGGTCGCTTTGGAGTACTATCAGAAGCTAACATCGCGAACCAGGTTCCGCACATACTTTCCCGACGCGTACAAGCAACACTATCCCAACGCAAAGACACACTTGTCGTCTAAGATCCGTTCTGCTCTACCCGACGGCAGTTCGATCTTCGAGAAGACGCGTAGCAAGAAGCGAAGACCCTTTACTGAGGAAGAGGATCGAGCACTTAAGGCTGGTTATGACAAGCATGGCACCGTCTGGGCCACCATAGTGAAGGACCCGATCTTCCAGGAGCAGAACCGGCGGTCGACCGACCTTCGGGACCGCTTCCGAAACGCGTTCCCCGACCTCTATGAAGCGGCGGGCTACAAACCACGCGCGTCCGCGAAGAAGAAGAAAGGGGACATGCCTCACCCTATGCGGGCTGCAACTGATGATCAAATCTCCTTGGCCAGTTCGACTGGCCCCATCAGGAAGAGGCGCCACACCACTCAGGGTATGTTCCGCGGCGGAACGAAGAGTGTCCCGGAGAGCACGACCTGTTCGGAGGACGAAGACAGCTCGGATGAAGACGAGATGCCTGGTAGCGTCATGGACCAAGGCACGCAAACGTCGCCCCCTGAAGACACTGCGTCCATCTCTGCTGTCGAAGGCTATCCCGTTGAGATCGACATGCAAGCCGACGCTTTCGCAGACACATCATCCATTCAGGATTTCATACCCGGTTCTGAGCTTTCGGAAATCACAGATTCCTCACAATCCCAAGCGTGGGCGTCTGGACTGGACACACCTCTGCATTCGGGACCGTGGTCCTCCGCGACGAACGCCGCGTCACCGACATCTTCACATCTCTCTTCGGACTATTTTGTCACTCATTCCCCTTTCCATCGTCGGCCTGACGGTGCACATATCATGATCGGTAAATCCGCATGGGGCCCGCAGGACTGGCTTTCTGCCAATCCACGTCTTGACCCTTCTGCCGCTCCGAGCAGCAGCTCGTCTTTCCTCGGTGGCGTATCCCCGACCCCCTCGTCTCCTTTCTCTTTCGCTCACCTCAGTCACGGCGTACTCGACCGCTATGACCTGTTCCCCCCGTCGGTCGCGCATGACTTCGCGTCCGAAGCAGGTGTTGGCGATACGCATTCGACGTTCTCCGACCCAGACATGTTTCCGACGAATAGCTTCCGTGGCTTCACGCATCACTCGAACTATGCCGGAGATCTCATCTTCGGTGCTCGGACGCACCAGCCGCAACAGCCCTTCGACTATGGACCCGGGTTCGGCTTTGGGAGTGCAGGTCTCGGGCTTTCAGGCATGCAGCCGCAGCCGCATGGGCTACCTCTGCATGCACATACACCCGCCCTCCCTGGCATCGACGAGATCGAATTGACGTCCATTACGCTGGAAGACCAAGCTGATGGATCGGCGCCGATGGAGACGACCGAGACAGCTTTGCCAAAGGACGACTCGGCGAGCGTGATGGACCTCAGTGTATTCGGCCTGCCGCCGCAGACGCTCGACGAGATCGTGGGGCTGTCCCTTCCTCAGGAGTTCAACGCGACTCCGCCGGGTACGCCGCAGACGACATCACGCTCCAGTCGCTCACAACCCAACACGCACTACAACTCGTCTCACAACCGCTCGGTGTCCGTGCCACCTACCGAGCATCGCGCCGTGATGCCCCGTGCGCCGCAGACGCAGTTGCTCAAGTCCAGACCTCTGCAGCCACCTCCGCGGTCGACTTCCGTCATGGATGTCATGCCTGTGCAAGGACCGGGCGTCGACGATATGACCATGCAGCATGCACATGCGTATCCGCTCGGCCCTCCGTACCAGCCTGATGGCTGGCGGCCTCAGGGGGATATGTATGATCTACCCTTCCTGGATTTGCACTACTACACGTCGTCTGGTCATAACCCTGCGATTGCTGGGCTCGACGGAAGTGATACTGCGCAGGGTGGGCTAAAACCTGACGTGGACCTTGCTCGTCAAGGTCAAGCGTTGGACCTCGCCGAGTCTTACGCGTCTTCGAGGGCCTTGGGTGTTATGCCTTCGCTTACGCAGCAGATGTCGCTGATGTCGCATAGCGCAGCGAGCACCCCTCCAGCGACGAACAGGATGATTCCCATGCACCACCGTGGACAAAGTGCTGTCTCGCCGCAGGACCTCTTGCTTCGGAAGAGCAACGACAACAAGCGCAAGCGATCGAGTTGGGATGGCGGGGCACATTGATGTGGTGTGGCTTGCTGACTGGCATTTTTTAGTTCTGAGACCAATGTGAGGAATTGCTACTGTTATTGGAAGGGACTTTGCATGCATCGCGCGTGTTCGTTATTCGCTGACATTCGCCCGACTACTGGTGATTACTTTGGATTATTCGCTTTCTGTGCCATCACATTTCCGCATCATATCATGCTTCCCTCATACTGTACAATTGGGCGCTGCTCGTGTGGTTACCGTACCGTGAACTCTGGAAGGTCAATATCAGTCGTCTCCAGAATCTGAAGATGCATCCGAGCGCAAGTTGAGTGAGCGCAATAGCATGACACAGAGTTTCAGGATTCAGTTGCAGGTACGTACTGAATAATCATTAGCCTCAGTGCAGGCTTCCCTTGCTTCGGACATTACGGGTATGCGAGATTGATGCCACCCGCCGCAATCTCTGCGAGGAAGACCTGGTCGCCAGCTAGTATGACGAGGTTCCGGTCTCCAGCAAAGACCAGGTTGCACGAGACTTTGCCAATGAAGAATTTACCTATAAGGATACCGTAACGGTTCCAGACCTGCTCCCGCGGTAAGCCCAGAGAAGCTACGTGAAGTACGAGACGAACAACATACATGGACGCCGTCTCCGCAAGATGAGTAAACATTACCGAACTTATCGACCTGAATGCCGTCTGGTACGCCAGCATCTATGTAGGCAAAAACACGCCGATGCTCGAAGACCTGGGTTTTTGGATTGACGTCAAATTCGTAGCTGTAAATCGCGGGTGTTCCCATGAAAAGATGGGTAGTGGAATGAAGGATTGACAATATACATAGTTGCGGGTAGGGTCTGGTTTCTTCCCAGGAACCCGATAGCAGCACCGGTGTCTGCCCTGCAGTTGTGATCCTAAGGAACTCCTCACAATGGCAATGTTTTGCGAGACTTACACATATGCGGTCTTGCCGTCCGCAGAGAAGGCTAGCCCGTTGGGTCTTACCAACTCGTCAGAGACGACCCTCACGTTGCCGGTATCAGGATCGAAGCGGTAGACTTGGTTGTGCACCATGGGCGGTTCACGGAAATGCTGATGGAAACCATATCTGCACGCGTCCATTAGTGAGCTGCAAGCTGTGCTGGTCGAATGCATACGTAGGGTCCGTGATGAATATCTTGTGGCTCGTCGGATGGATCTTGCCGTCGTTGAGCGAGTTGAACTCCCTGCCGTAAAAATTGTCAAACAAGACGGTGACATTATACGGCGGCGCAGGATTCATGAGCGCAAGTGATGACGGGCGATCGACGTTCCCGGAGTTGATGAGAATGAGCGAGGACTTGTAAGGCCCGGTCGCGCCCCATGTCTTCTGCCGGACAACGGGAGTGTCGAGCTGAGCAAGTCTTAATATCAAGGAGCGTCACCACTACGAGTGCGTGTACTTGTCTCACCTTGGCGACGGTAACATTGAGCGATGCGATACTGCTGCCAGAAGCCCGCACACTGTCCTTGACTTCTCGCATACTGATTATTGAGATGAAGTTATTTCCGCTGCAGTCACGCCAGCCCTTCGGGCCATAGCAGTGACTCCCGAAGAAGACTTCATCGGTTTCCGGGAACCATACTGGAGCTTCGTGGGCAAAGATGGTTTCAGGGCGAGATGCAATGGATCGGATGGACGGTCGGTCGCCTAGGACTCGCAGGAACTCAGGGTGGAACAGTTGGAAGAACGGCGGAGCCGTGTTGGTAGGGTTGAAGAATTCCGTGAACGAATCCTGACGATAGTGACCTCCCTCGCCTATGACGTTGAACATGAGTGGATCAACAATCTGTCGAGGCTTCAGCACGGCTCATGTTGGCTGGTTTCGCGGTAACTTACCACGGTCTGAGGGGGAACGGTTATGCCATCGAGGGTAAAGGTGGCATCTTGCAAAGAGCTCCATCTCCAAGCGGCAAAGCCAGCCAACGCAGCCAAGCTCAATTGCCAGAGCATATCGAGAACACAGAAGAAAAGTATCCCGGACTTTCCGTGAGCAACGAGAAGGTCTACAACCTGAACACAGGCGGAATCGGTGACTCCCGATCAATCGTAGACAAATGACACAAGCTACGTACCTAAGCTGCACTGTCTGCGCGTCCCCGTTGCAGGACGCAAGGAGCTGAGACAAAGTCGAACAGCTGGTGTTGGGCGTCATGATATGGGGGCGCACAGAGAAGAACCGAAGCAACGCCTTGCAACAATGACACAAGCGAACCTTGTACGCTATCCCTCAGCTGACTGTACGACGGCGGACGTGACGTTCTCTCGGACGGCCGTGAGATGCGCAAGCGTCATCTTCCGGGCGCCGTGTTACACGACGTATCGGGGATACTACTGGAAAGTGGGTTTCTATCTTTAACTGCTAAGTGATGGACCACAGAATACCGGTTTCCGGGCGCGCAATCTGCTTTGGTGGAGTATGTAGTCAGAAGAGCTACCAGACGGCCGATTGGGTACTCACCGCGATGCCGCGACAGTGTACTTGAGGTCATCGTTCAACTGAAGCAAAGCGACATTGCTGCAAGGAAACATCAATCGCGACCGAGCCTGAAGGGGGGCCCGCTCGTCAAGCTCATGACATTCAGTCTAGTCTAGAGCAACTCTACAAGAAGGGACGACTACAACAATTACAACATAACAAAATTACTCCAACCTACTTGAGCCCTCCGTTACCTACCTTACCCAGGACTTGGCAGCAGCTTAGCTGGACGTTCGCCCCCTTGGTTCATAGGGAAGCAGAAGCGCCAACAGCCCACTGCCTATGATCAAGGCGCCCGAGACATATACGGGTGCCGCCGTCTCGAGGTTGGCGTACATCGCAATGACAGGGGCCTATCAGGTCTGTCAGATACAAGGGTCACGTTAGCGAGACTGACACTCACTATGATTCCGAAGACGCGGGTCGCCGTAGCTGTCAGTCCATTACCTGTACCTCGGTCTTTCGCAGGGAACACCTCAGGCGAAATAGCGTACAAAACACCATACATGATCTGCGAAAAGTGATGCTCAGCCAATTCTGTAACTCTGTATCATGGAGGCTGTGCTTACGTTACTCGCAAAGGCGTACCTATACATTGATGAGGACCTCTCATCAGCATTCAATGGACTCCCCCACACTCAATCGAGAACACGCACCCGCAATTCCACCCCAGCAACGCACCTGAGGTGCGTGAGGTGGTACTCGCGAAGAGAAAGACACCAGTGAGCCCTGTCTTTCGCCGGGGGTCGTTGAATAATGTCACTCGGTGTCAGGAAGGAAGTACTCGCCCGCCGAGATCGCCAACGTGCCCCTCCGCCCGATGCGCGGCAGCTCCACCGCCCACCCCGCGATCAACGCACTCGGGACACCGATCGCACCAAGGATGACTTCTTGTCGGTAGGTCGTGTAGTAGCTGCTGTCTCCGTAGCCGGCGTCGCGGTGCGCGAGACTGTCGGCGGGTCAAATGAGCTACTGTTCAACGGTGGCGGAGGGGAGTACATACATATATGGCAGGAAACTGTTGTAGAGCGTGGACGCGAGACCGATTATGCCCCAAATGAGGATCAGCAGACTCGTCGACCACGCCAACTTCGCAGTCTTGAACAAGCTCCGGATATGGTACGCCGTCCAGACCGACGTCTGACTGAGTAACTTGTGCTCCCCAGCGGCACCGGTGTTGGCCTTGTACGCCTCCGCAGCGCGTTCGCCGGCAGCAACTAGCTGTTCCACGGTCAGGCTAGACGTGCGCTTGTTGTATGCAGCTATCCTGTGGACAACGGCGACCGCGTCGGCATCACGTCCGCGCCCGACGAGGTAGCGCGGGCTCTCCTCGAGATTAAACAAGAAGAAACGGATAGCCCAGAGGACGAGAGTCATGCCGCCGAGCGTGAAGAGCAGGTATCGCCAGCCCATGTTCTCGGACTTCGTGCAGGTCGTGGCCGTCTCAGGACACGAAATATTCGAAATGAGTGGCCAGGCGATCTAAACTAAACTGAGTGACACTAAATTGGGGCGGCGATGCGATGACGTACCAAGCTCGCGACCAGCTGCCCAATTGCCCACCATATGGAGAGAACAGTCAATAAGTATTGGTGGCTCCCCGGAACAAAGTCTAGGATAAGTTGTGAGTTACACAATGATCGCCGGCGTTCACCCGAGCTCACCTAGGAACACGGCAGAGTCAACGGGCATGTTACCACCCACGCCGAAACCCACCACAGCGAACAGGGAGGCCAACGTGATAAAGTTCGGGGCACCTCCTGCCGCGAGGCCGAACACGCCAGCAATGAAAAGCGTGAAGTTGAACGGCCACCTGAAGCCCATCTACGTTAGAATACGTTCCACGGAACTTCAGAGGGCACACCTTCGACCCCATATATCGCAGCCCAAAGCCCAGAACACTGCACCAGCGAACAGGCCGATATTCAAAGCTAACGATAACCATTGACTATCGACTTCGAACTCAGCCACGACAGGGTTGAGGATAAGACCTGCTACGAGCTGGTAGATCGTGTCACTATCAGGCGTAGATCACCGAGAGAGCATACTACACCACTCACCGGCCACACGCTATCACTTAAATCGGTAGCTAAGGGTAAGAATACAGATTAAAGAGCAGGAGAAGACCATGACGTACGAGAACCAGCCAAAGCCAGCTACCACGAAGAGATACCACTGTTACAAGTTCGCTTTAACGCTTCACTTTTCCAAGGTAGACGACACGGCCACGGACCTGGTATCGCCCCATCCCAATCTCCCTCACAGCGGCATTCAGCACACGGGCCTTCGCTTGGTAGACAGCATCGACCGCTCCCTCTTCGAAGAGGTCCTCTTCAGCGTACGCTCTAACGTACAGATCCTGCGAGCGCGACTCCTTGAGCACGGCAGCATCCTTCTTGTCCCAGTCCATCGAAGATGGCGTAGGCTCGCTGCCAGAGAGCGTACGAGTCGACATGACGGTAATGGTGGTGCGACGGAGAGACGTAGGAAGTTCTGAAGACACGCCGTCGACGTGAATCTTGGACACAGCGGTATCTGGAAGGTGGAGGAATCGTCCGACACCGGAGGGAAACTAATTCGCGTTTATGGACAGTGGGCCCGCACGCTCCCGCTCTAACACCACTGTGCTCGACATAAATAGAGATAGGGAGAGCATTTTCCGGAATGCTGACGAGCTCAGATGATTCATCATGTAGGAAAATGACACTGCTGACTGGCCAGCGTTTGGGACGTCCATGCGGGCAGCGCATCGGCATGAGAAATTCGACCCCTTTCTCAGTCTCATCGATGGGTAGCTCGCAGGCACAGCAGGCACCGACCAGCATCGTCCGTGCACACACAAGAGTATAAGGCGAAACATGTCTATTCCATCGCATGGGCTAAGGTGTAATACACGGGTGGTAGTCATACATACGAATATCATTAGTGGCCGCTAAATGGGTATGGGAGCCAGCGGCCCCGTGGGGATGAGGTATAAGAGCTAACAATACAGTGTGAAGCAGGAGACGAACCCGGATGATAACGGCGACAACAAGGAGCGAGACAATCCAAAATCCAGAAGGTACACACGATGTAAGAGGAGGGATGGGAATTGCGGGTTTTGTCCAGGTCACAGACGATGTTGCCGGTCTCTATACCTCAAACCATGTCGAGCGTGTTGTCGTGCACCGACGAGGGCACGTCCTGCGGCGACGCGCGCGTAGGCGAGGCTGGGTCGTGCACACGTGCGGGAGGCGGCGGCGGCGGCGGGGGGAACACGAACGGGTGCACCTTCTCGGAATCCTTCGCAGACATCGGCGACGAGACGTACGTACTCGAGCCGGCGGAGTGCTGCGAGGGCGAGTACGATACCTTGAGCTCGTCCACGGGCGTGTCCTCCCCGATCGAAACTGACGTCGAGAGCCGGTCCGAGAACGAGTCGAGCGAGTTGCGCCGCTTGTGCTGCACGAACGTCGGGATCGTGATCCGCCCGAGCGCGCTCGTCGTCGGCTTCGACCCATTGAGCCCGTACGAGCCCGTCGTGCTCGAGCGCGTCAGCCAGCTCGTCGACAGCCCAACACGCTTCGCCATCGTCGTCGCTGCCATTGAATAGTGCTTCCGCGCCTCCTCCGCACACCCGAAGAACGCGAAGAACACGAACGCGCAGATGATAATGTCCCAGATGTCGAAGATGATGGCCGGCTTCGTCAGCGGAGCGTTCAGCCAGATGATCGCGGGGTACTGGCCGATCCGCGAGAAGTCGTAGTGCAGGTCCGCCAGGCCCTTCCACACGTACAGCGGCGAGCGTGACTGCATGTACAGGTTCCACGACGCCAGCGGCACCGTGCACGCGATCTCGATGCTCGCGAGACCCATCAAACGCAGGTACCGGTTGAACGTCAGGTTCCTGTTGCTCGACATGAGCTCCCTGAACTGCTTGCGACGCTTGAAGAACGCGCGCAGCGTCCGGAAGCAGTACGTGGCCGAGATGCACCCGATGACGATCGGCCACGCAGTGAGGAGGAAGTAGGACAGGATGGTGTTCGCGATCTCGAAGAGACATCCGTAGCCCTCGTATATGTCGAAACGGTGGCCCTGGATGAACCAGACTGATTGAACGACGTATGAGCGTGGCACGACAGAGGAACAGCGAGTTGATACTCACAGAGCGCGACGCACACGACCGACGGAAGGATACCGATAGCCAGATCCACCCAAATCATTCGCTTCTTGTCACTTTGCGTCATCGACACCGTCGAGATGGTTGCGATCTTGTACAAGCGACGATTGATTACGAGCGACGCCGTGCAGATACCGATGCTGCTCGCGATCCGGAAACGGGTGACGATGTCGCACCAGACCGGGACCCATGCGATGACATTGTCTCGCCAGATGTTCATGTTGATGAACTGAATGAGGCACTGGGTGCCGCACCAGAAGATGTAGACTACGCAGCCGACGTTCCAGGCTGGCACCAAATCAGCTATAAACTCAATGCAACGAAACAAACGACGTATCCACATACCTTCCAAATGCCAATAGAGGGGAATGCTAACCAGAACAAACCCAACGAAGGAGAGAGCGGTGGCAGCATGCTGCTGCACGGCCCACGACGCCAGTTGTGCGTCCATCGCGTGGGGGGGAGGGGTTTCCAAGTATAGAACGCGGTGAAGAGAGGTAGCACAGGAGACGCCGGGTGGGCGGGAGCGCGGGAGCCTACAGGGAGGAGGGTGACTGTGGCAATGCACAAATGGGTGATTGCTGGAGGGGTGCTCTGCCAGCGCGCGCATGAAATACTTCACCACGTCTTCTCCCCTTGTGTACAAATTCGGACGCTTGCTTGTCCCTCGGCTGCCATCTGGGCACCATCTCCATGCTCTCGGAGGTATACTGTGCTTCGCAGAATTGCCTAATATGGGTGTTACCTTGTTCTCCTTCCAGATTGGGAAGCCTTGATCAAGCGACGGAGGCAGATCCCGGCAGGCACACATGGCATCACATGGCTCGGTTGCCCAGGTACCCGCGTCTAGACAGTCGTGCCGAGATGGCCAGGTCGCTAACCAAATAGGTACGAAAGGGAGTTCCTTAACAGGCGCGGGGAAGTCGTCCTGTCGAAAACGCATTGCAAGCGGCCCAGAGCGCTCGGGGGAGGGGGTGACATTGCAGCAAACGAGTTCGTCATCTCCACAGAAAGCGGACTCCGGGCGAGGTCAGAAAATCGGCGATGAACTGCGAAAAGACTCTACCAGGCATTTGGAACGAGTAGTGTTGTGACCAAGATTTGCACGGTGCATGCCTTCATCATCCACGCGCCTAACGAAAGGCACGAGCAGGGACTCCGATATCGAACATGGGTTCCGCGTCAGATCGAGAAGTCTGTTGTACACAAAATCGCGGGGGATTGCGGTGTTCGAGCTTGCCCTTGTATGGGACCCTCGGAGGACACGGCGGAAATCCGAGGTCACACCACCGACGCGCGAATGGCGAGCGAGATACCGCTGACAGTCTCGGCGTTCCGACTGTAGAAACTCAGAGAGTAATAAGGGACGAGCGGGCGCAGCCCAGAGCAGTATCTTGGAATATCAGGTTCGGTGTAGTAGCATGTGGGGACTCTTGAGGCTCGAGATGGCTGAATGGTTGAGCCACCCATGACAATGAAAACCAGGCGGTTAGACACGACCGGGTGCCACGAAAGTATAACGCTTACCTCTTGCGTGCGCGAAGTCATCCGGCATGTAGCTTGTTGGACAATGAGGCGACTAGGTCTCATTGGTTGACAAAAGCACAACACCCAGGCCTTCGAACCAGTCCTGTGGAATTTGTGCGCAGTAGTACGAGACGTTAGCATGAAAGGATGATAGGCCGTTCCAAACCGAGCGTATACAATGACAGTCCAGTCGCTCGCTTGGCACTTCCACGCCGATTCGCCTTCACTGGCAGCGCCGCACACACGCAGACGTTGAATGCCTTCATGGAGAGAAAACGGCAGGTGTGTCGCCATCTCACCATCCGATATGATCAACCGTTTCTTGCTCGTGTTTTGAAATCGCCGACGTACCAGTCAATTTTGGGCGCATACGTTCGCTCCCTCAGGAGGACACAATGAATTGAACCAGGCAAAGAATACCCGGCGGCGTCACTGCCACGGGTCAACCTACGCAGCATCTACAAGGTCGGCATGACGTTGAGCTGGACTACAGCGATCGACTAGATTACTCACCCACCACGATTGTCGTCTTGTTATATTTGCTTATGGCCCCGCGACCAAAGGCCTCGCGTACATAGGCATCGCCACTAGCACCGCTGAACCACGTAACACAGCGCTATCCCCAGGAGAACAACGGACGGCGGCGACCGCGCGCTGTCGTCCGGTATCGTCATCGGCATAGATTTGTGCGGTTCGTCCGACCCGGTAGATGGAGAGTATGCCAGCACAGGGAGGTAGAATGAAAGATAGAGGGTGCAGAGGTGACGCAACATATGTATGTCTGCCTTCGCTCTTTTGTCTCGGTAGAGCGGCTTCGCATCGCCGGCGCTTGCTGCCGTCTATTGTCTTCATCGCGATTCGTTCCTTTTCCGGACAGGCGCCCAGCCACACTGCGCCGGTAGCCGCCTGTTTCCTGACTTCTGGTGGACTTTTTTTTTTTTAAATTCTGCGTGTTTAGAGCCCTAGCTACTTAAACTAATGCGGGCTTAATAATATTATTGAACGGGCTCATCCTCCTGGAGGGGGTGTACCCCCCAGGGCCAGGGCGTTTCCGGGCGGTAGGTACAGGTTTCGATCCCTGTACAGCGCCTCTTTGAGTTCCGCGTCTTGCAACTGACTCTGATCCGTCACATCAGCGACGGCCAGGTCTAGAAGCGCGATAAGCTGCGGCGGTGGCGGGGTGGCTTCTTCGCTCCCCAACACGCTACCGTTGACGAAAGTTGTTCCGTCATCTAAGTCGTCTTCATTGGACAACTCTTCCTGCCTGGCTTTCCACTCTAAGAGTGTCACGAAGCTTACCTGACCTGCGTGGTCAGGGTTGCTCGTCCAGGATGAGTATAGTTCTTGCGCGAAGCGCTCGGCCCTGTCATACGAGTTGTCGATCCAATCAACGACTGCCTCGTGTTCCATATCGAATTGGACCGCGCCGAAGCCACGGAACCATTTCTTCATCATTTCCTCCCACTTGCCCTGTCGATAGGACGTGTGAGCGGTCAATCTGGCAACGTTGAACGATCGTTCTCTGTCGTTTTGCAGGTCATCCCTGGCCTTGGCTAGTATTTCAGCCCAGGTGAAAGATCCCACCAGCGGGTTGATCTTGACAAAATCAACAATATCGCTCGGTTTCCAGTTGCGCTGGAACCGAGAATAGTACGTAGCCATGTTCTTCTGACGCCACCCGAAGGGGCCGATGAATGGCTTGTGGGAATGCGGCTGGATGCGAATCCAGAACGGGCACTTGAATAGCTGGTGATCCCGGGTATCCAATTGATCCCCGAGGCCGCATGCACATCTGATCGGTCCTTCTTTCTTAAACCGACGTCTGTATTCCCCAGAAGGGAAGTGATTAGTGAGAATTCGCGCTACCTGGGCAGCACGGCTCTTCTCATGCCATTTCGTCAATCCTCCCCTCTTCATTAAGAAGTTGGAGTTTTTGACATTCGATGGTTTCA
>KV429065.1:195561-228800 GCA_001632345.1 Daedalea quercina L-15889 | reverse complement strand
TTGTCAATGAGCCTGTCCCCAGGGCGGCACTTGGGATGCAGGGAGACAAATTCCTCCGTGCACTCCATCGCCATTCGACCATACGCCCTCAAGGGTGTTCTGGAGTTCTTTCTCTTCCCTTCCGGGAATGGGAACGTTATGTTGTTGGTGTTGATTGTCCAATCGTCGTTGAGGAGTGCCCGCGTGGGATGACCCTCATGTACGGTGCGAAGTCGAAGCGCGTAGCGCTCCATGTATCGCGTGATGTTAATCTTGACAGGCACAAGTCCTGCAAGATTATTCATTGCTCCGACGGGTGTGGTGCGGAAACAACCACTGATCCATCGGGCCGCTCGGGATTGTGCAGTTTGCATCTCCGATGCAATCCACTTGATCCCCTTCCATCCTGGTTTCCACCAGAGCTGCGCTCCGTAGCACATGAGCGGTATCACGTGTGCTATATAGAGCTGTCGTTTTAGGGTGGGGGTGAATCCCCGCACCGAGTTACCCAGCATGGCCATAGAACTGACCGTGCTGGCAGCTTTGCACGCATAGAATTTCACGTGAGTTTTGAAACTCAACTTCGGGTCAAGCCAGAAGCCGAGGTATCGCATGCTTGAGGATGGGATGACTTCCGTCTCCCGTCCTCCTAATTGGACTCTAGCAGACGGGCCGAATGGCCTATCTAGCCGCCAGGGTTTCCTTTTCTTCCAGAAATGCATCATTTCCAATTTGTCTGCCTCCGCGCCCAATCCTAGGCGCGTGAGGTCATTCATCAGTTGATGGAATATGAACTGGAGCATCTCCACGTTCATTTCTATCTGCGACTTAGGCGATATGGAGAATCCTTTGGGGATTGCTACCATGATGCCTCCATCGTCTACAAAGAATTGTAGCGTGGCATTACCCGGCATGCGTTCGCCTACCGGATACAGCTTGTGCAGGACCGGGGCTATGTATAATCCCGATCCTACCGGTGACAGGGCAGAGCCCTGTCCCAAACCGAGGGGTACCTCGGTGCGGCCAGTGAGTTTCCCATTGAACAGATACCGTGTGAATCTGCCCGTGAGATAATCGGCAAAGAAGTCACAGAGGTCATCTGCGAAGCCTTGTTTGCGCATGATGGCAACCAGCATAGCGTGGTTGACAGATGGATAGAACTGTGACACGTCCAATAATAGCATGGATGGCGTCAAGTCCCGGGCCCAGGCTTCGTGCACAAAGTGCACGACTTGCATGCCCGCATCGGCAGTACTATGTTGTATAGTACCGCCGTATTGGCACGGATGGAACACGCCGGCTCTCTGGCCGTCGAATTGCATACGCTTAGCTAAGATCTTTTCGAAGAGCTTGCCAAAGACGCTCAATAGGCATATTGGACGATACGCCTTGGCTTTGGTGTAATCCGGCTTGTTAGGCTTGGGAATTACCACCGTTACTGAACGCTTAAACGCGTCTGGGAACTTGTGCAGTTTAATGCACGCGTTGAAGTATGTCTTGAAAAAGACGTATACGTGTGGGCCCCAATGGGTGTTGCCATTTTTGCCGTACTCCACCATATGGAAAATGCGCTTGGCCCATTCCCAATTGATGTGGTCTTCCCCGCCGACCGAGGTATTACTCGTGTCAGCAAGGTTCTCGGAGATCTCCTCGGTGGAAATCTCGGGGAAGGTCCGCTTTTCAAATTGGCGGAATTCCTCTACGATAGACTCATCCACCGGTTTGGGGACCGATGGTGTGAACTGTTCGCGGAATTCTTCCTGCAACTCCTGTTCAGAGGAGGCGAAGGATCCATCCGCTCGTTTGATCTGCATGTTCGCAGCCTGTTTGCGAGGCTTTCCCCAGTCGACAAAACCGGAGATAAGCCTCGTATCCGCTTTTTCGAGTATTGCATCGAAAAATTTCTTTCGGGCTCGCCCTGAGGCGGCCCTTATCCATGCAAGCGCTCTACGGCGCCTGATATCGGAGAATTCTTGGACTTCTCGATAGGCGTAGCATTGTGTCGTGTTGTATCCCACGGTTATGCCCGTCATGCGAACTAGTTCTCGCATCATCTTGCACTGCTTCCGTGCCTTTTTGAGCGCTAGTGCAGCAATGCTGCACTCTGCGTCCCACCATGTTTTGGAACGCCCCACCTTCTTCGGCTTCGAAGAGTGGGTATTCCACGCCTTTTCCATGATTTCGAACAGCTGTTCGCCCGTGGATTGGATCTGCTCAGCATTTTCCCAAGAGGTGGGTAAGCTGGCTATTCCTTTTGCGACGTCGATGCAGAATAAAGTAGATTCTTTACCGACTCGCTTAATGCTGGGGCTCGGTTCGGGGGCCTGGGTCGAGCTAATTTCCCACGTTAGCGGAGCGTGATCGCTCCGGTGACGTGCGCTCATGTTGACTTTGAGATACTTCTGGTGGACTTCGATGATGGTTTTGCATCTCTTTTCCAGTCATTTCCGCCTAACGAAACACTGCTTGAGACGAGCTAGGCAATGTCTGCCATGCTAGTGAAATGAAGAATGAATGTGAAGTCCGGGTAAGGACTCGTATAGCAGACACGTATGTACCACTACAAGTCTACCCGCGAGGCTGCCAGTAGTAATCTCAGTAGAGACACAACATACGCCTCGCATAGGGCAACTTCGACTTTTTCTGAGGTGCATAGAGCTTGACAGAAGCAATTCATCGAAGCCAGACTGGTACGTAGCCACCCTGCTGCATGCACCATCCAGTGGATTGCCTAGTCGTAAGGAATCAGTATGTTCGCACTAGCGATGCAGTGTCATGCACGAAAATCTGAACGTGCTTGGACGCCATAGGACTACTTGGGATAGTTAATCTCGAGTTTATTTGGCTGTGAATCTTACGACGCTCTTCTGGTCGCCATTGTTGCTTCCTCTTGTCTATGAATCACGATAGTGATCCGTGCAAGACTCGTGCAAGAGTCAAGACGCCCCTTCAAGCTATCCGATCAAAGCCCTTCCCATTTCCGCCCCATGACTCGAGGTCTGTTCCCATATGCGATGCTGCCGACGGCTCATCTTGGTATCATCCCCACTCACCTTCGCACGCGCCAGCCCGGAGCGCTCTGCCGGCCACGCTCCTAATTGTTCTTCGCTTTTGGTCGTCGCCTCGCCGCGAAATTGGTAATGCTCTCCACGGATGCCTGTTGTTGACTGTATGAGTCGCCAGGATGTACTGCGGTGAGTGGATGAGCGGTCGTCTTCGTGACTTGAACTGCACAGCAAGCTCCGTGCTATTCTTTTTCTCTACCACCACCGCTCACGCTCATTTTCTCTACCGCAGTAAGCAGGCTATACCGCGCTGTGTGCTTAACGACACCTCCTAATTCTTGTGAGTGGAGACCAACACAGTATAAAGCTGGAAAAGCCCCTGACTTGACAATCAGCTTTAACCTTCGCATTTGCGGTACTTAACGACGAGTCGCGCGCCGGCCGCCAAAGGACTTCCTCCTTCCCTCCGCTTCCCCCCCTCCATCGCAAGCGCATTCGGGCTAGTCATGGACGACTTTGTCTTCCTTTCCTCACCCGAGCCTACCGCGGCGGAGTGTACTGCATCGACGCCTACGACGCAGGAAGATCTCCTAGCGGACTTCCAGCACCAATCGGAGTCGTGCTCCAGCGGAAACCCGCTATTCCAGATATGCGTTGTTGCATGAATCCATCTGCGTCTGCCTCCGGTAGGTCACCAGTCGCCGATGGCCTCAGCGAGAACTACAGTTGACTTTGTGTACTAAGTGGCTGCAGCTCTCAATCGATACACCAGTAAATTTTGGCCTTTGGCCATTACCCATCCTCTACTACATCTTTGTTCATACGACTTGCTGGTATCCTGACACTCAGTGGGATCAGTATGCCTTGCCCACACTCTCTTGTTCTCGGACCCCGACGCTTACCTTGATGTATCTCTTTACGATATGACGTTCGTTCGAGCATTCTTGTGGAGTTAATGAGGATGATTGCATTAGTTATATTGTATCATACTTCATACGATGATCGTTCTAGCGTGATCCTTATGCAGGTTTAAGTACTTAACGTACTTAACATTTAACCTCCGAGTCGCTGGAGGCGCAGATCAATTTGACTGCGAATTTGGCCACGGATCTAATCAGCGGGTCGGCCGTTACCGTTGCGCGCGTCATGCGACTGTCGACGTCGTGTGAGGCTTGTCTGACATCCACGCGACTCTACTTACTTACCGCTGACGACAATCACCATATAGTTAAACGTAAGTCCAACATGCATTGCATTCTCTGTGCCTGCTGAGATAAGTATGCGAAAGTGATGCTGTCCATGCGGACAGCACGCAGGTGTTGACCGCAGCGGAAGTGACCGATCCAGCCTCCAGGCGGAACGGAGCCAGCAACCTCGCCCACTCCACGCGACGCAACCCTCTTTCTTCTGCCATTCACCATCTCATCTCTTTGCACGACAATGGCGACGCAAGCTGCGCAGGCAGGGCCTTCTCAGCCGGTGAGGACGCTTAACGGGGATTCCGGGCAGAGAGCGGCCGTACCGCGCAGGGCCGGAGGGGCGTCGCACGAGGACGTTTCCGACTACGAGGACGACGATGACAGCGGGTCTGGGAGCGAGGAGGAGATCGCCTACGCGACTGTGAAAGGCAAAGGCAAGGGTCTGGCATCTCCGCCATCCCACCAACTGCAGAGCACTCGCAGCACGTACCCACGCGAGCGGTCGGGCACGTCGTGGGCCGACTTGGACCTATCCATTATCGTGGCTTGCGTGTCGCCCATTGGCAACTGGCTCACCGGAGGGGACCACATCAAAAATCTCTTCCTGATTATCCTTCTCATATTCTACCTCCACCAGCTTATCGAAGGTACGTCATCTATGCAACTCCGTTGTTCCCTGTACTGAACGCGCACATCATCTAGTTCCTTGGAAGCTATACCAAGCTTCCAGGCCTCGAAAGTCCACTGGACCTCACTCTGGAGAGCCCGACCGAGTCACCAAAGTCGCTGCGACGGAGCTTCGACGGCAAGAGCTATTCCTGCTCCTCGTGACGGCGGCATCCCCTCTTCTCGGGGCAACGTTCTTAAAGCGCGTCCTCTCTGCGCTCGGCGAGGCCGATTCTCTTTCTTGGTTCAGTACAACGCTCTTCGTACTCGCCACTGGGATCCGGCCATGGACTCATCTCATCTCCCGCATCCAAGGGCGCACCGAAGCGTTGCACGATGCCATCCACTACCCTCCCGAGAAAGTCCAAGTCGAGGACGCATCCGCAACTGCAGCGCTTGTTGCCCGCCTTGACGCTCTCGAACGCGAGGTCATAGAGTTGAGGGCGCGCACCGCACTCGCCGATAGGCTCCAGGAAGTCTGCGACGACCTCAGCGAGGCTCTTGGAGACCTCGAACGCGACGGAAAACGCAGTGAGCGCAAGGCTGACATGGCCCGTCTAGCCCTGGCCGCCCGCGTCGTGGCACTGGAGAAGGGTCTCTTGCACGTCGAGCAGAACAGGAGGATGGACATCGATGCACTCAGGCGTGGCTATGTTGCCCCGCTGTACGAGCGGATTTATCAGCGTGCTTGGGGGTATGTGCGCCCTCTTGTGGTGGCAGTTCTGCGTCTTCCGAAGACGGTGTGGGCTTTGGGAGCGCCGGACTCGACGTATGAGAGATGGATGAACAGAAGATCGTCCTCCCCGACACCGTCTCCCCCACAGGGTAGCTCTCGGAGCTCCAACGGGAGCGCTCGTCACAGGCTATCTTCCAGCGGCGCCCCAGACTCACGATTGCCGACCATTCCTGAGTCTGCGCTGTCCGACGGGGAGGCCGGGCCTGACGCTGAGGCAGACGAAGATTCAGACGGAACATACGTCTCCGAGAAGGACCACGAATCTACGGTAAACGGCACCGCCAACACCAATCCTAAGGTTCACCGTGTTCGAAGCAAGAGTGGTAGTCGTAGTCGCAGCCGGAGCCACAGTGGGGGTAGCTCGGGTCGTAAACGCGAGGTTCAAACGGTGCCTCTGTCGTTCCATCAATGGGCGTTCGAGTGCGCGCAAACCATCGTACTCTGGCCTTATCGCGCTAGCGTCAGGATCTTGGCTACGCTGGTGCCCCCGTTGCGGAGCGTCCTCCCGAAAGTGGCCGTCTGAATACCATGGTGCTATAAGAGGCAGTGGTGAGATACCGGTCTGTATCCGTATGTATACCTGCCCGACTCATGCTGGGGTATGTAATAGCTGTCAGTTATTGAAACATGTCTGTGTCTTTTCTTGGCGATGTTGTATTTGATTTCCCCGTCCCGCTCCCTGCTGTATAGTAATTTATGCTGCCCTCAGATGTAGCCTCTAATTTGAGTAACGCACTGGTTGTGTGCGTCCAGCCACACATTCGCTTCCTCACCATGCTCTTCTCTGTAATCCATACCTAGCTACTTTAATATCTTATCCCTTGACGTAGTCATGGAAAACAAGGAGCAAACGTTTGGTTGACGTTGACTCTTATTCAGGAGGAGTACGCACCCGCGAGCTCCAGTAATATGCCCAAACAATGTCGCTTCGAACCACACAAGCGGCGACCGCTACTAGCGAGGCTAAATTCCCAAGTTATGTTCCCAGACCCGCAAATTCACTATTACGCATGGGTGCTGTATAACTCACATAAAAATCCCTGTCTTATCATTTGTACATCCGTGCATGCTGGATAGTTGCATACAGTTGTTCCACATGGTGTCAATACGGGGGACCGATGAATGTTGCCGGGCGCTACTCCCGCTGTGACGCGGTCACATGATCGCGTCCATAACAATAAAGCACACCGAACCTGGAGGTCGTGAGGCGCAGAGCGATCCGAGGAATACCGTAGCGCGTCTTTCTCTTTTGTGTACCATCCGCGCTAGCCTACACCGCGAGGCTGAACGTGTGCTCATTTATGCGTCGTCCATGCTAAGTTTCCACACCTGGAGGCATGGTCATGAGCCGGGGCAGCGCCACTGTGCTCAATCATTCATGTTTGGATCTGTACTGGGACATCCAGGATGCTGTTGTGTTCAATTTAGAGACAAACATAGAATATTTTGGTCAAAATCTGAGCGCGTTCAGTCCAGCTTGTCTCAATAGATGTGACGCCAAGGGCGCTCGACTTGGACTCCGTGCCAATCGATCAGTCAACCCACGTCTCGACTCATCCATGCGGGAATGTACTTGAAAGAACAATAAGAGGTGCGCACGACCTCTGTTCACCAGACGCCCTTTCAGCGCGTGTCATACTCTTCAGTTTCTTCGGCATACCATGCCCAATCATATCTTGCTGTTTCGGCTCTGGGACGTCGGTATAAAACGATCAAGCATGCGGAGAGCAAGGTCGACGGCTCAGCACTTTGGCAAGAGGCATACCTTGAGGCTCACTGCAGCTCTCAACCCATTCTTCGCAGCCATAATAGCGATGGACGCCTTCTTCGACATTGCTGCTCCCGTCCCCGCCGAGATCGAGAGCGAAGGCTCTCGCATTCCGGCCAACTACGACACGTCGAGTGGCAGCGGGAGCGGTTCATGCACCATTGTTTGAGACGTTGCCTACTGTGAGTACGGGTCTTTGTACTAGTGCACGACTTCTGACACCTTCTTTAGCCTGGACTCGACTTTGCGACACCCACCTTTCATACTCGCAAATTGCCAGTGACATGATCGCACGCTTCGTTCTTCGCAAACAACGCAGCTACTATATGCTAGCGCTAGAACACCATCATTATCGCACACTTCGTTCACGATTAATCCTAAGTTATGCATTATTAGTAGTACGGAGGAGCTCGGCGAGTGTAGGCTAGAGGAGAGGAAGATGGCGAAGTGGAATCTCTTGTATGAGACTTGATAACGCCCCAATTCAACAAAAGTAACAAGAGACTACATTGATTCTTTGTGCTAGCAATTTGACCTCAATAATGCCACTGTACGCCCGAGACAATGACTTACGGAGGATTGTAACAGGGAAGGGAGACGATGTTTGACCGTTCGGGCGCGCTCTGGCTGACATTCGAAAGAGATTGTCTCATTCGCACGTCCAGCGAGACATCTTCTCAGCAAATGCTGGTTGCAGCACGAGGTCCTAGATCAGTAGCGAGTTCGCGGTGGTTTGGCACACCAGCACTGGAGAGATCTGGACTCCGTGAGGATGATCAGAGCTCCTGGTCTAGACTCGCAAGTCGCTGTATCCTGTCCATCGGATGCTCGAGGATCACACCCACCTTATTACGTGCCTGAGATTGCACCATACACCCAACGCTTTCATTTCGATATTCTGGGCTTCTTCAGTTCGTGCTGTCAGGAAAGAAGCCCGAGACTGAATAACTCACGTGACCTATGCAATACAATTACGCTCACTCCGCGCAAGCTGGGAAAGTATCCATGGCAGAAACAACAGCGTGTGCGATCTCGGGGCCGTGGTTGCAAATATGTTACGCGTTTGACCGCGCTAGGCACGTTGCGTTTTTGTCTCTGCAGCGGCACTTTCGGGCAACGCTGCACTCGTGCCTTAGCGCAGAGGATGAGAAGAATAAAGGAGATGGATGCTGTACGTACTGCGCGCCGTGGTCAGGGGTAATCTATGCACCGGTATGATGTTCTTGACAAACTCGCGCGACGACAGGAATACCTCAGAGGCGAAACAACGGCTGAGTGCTTTGCTACATCGAATCGTCAACTGCTCTGAACCTACGCATAGCGAAGCGCAGTTCGCGGGGACAGCTTGAGCACTGAGATTGTCTATAGTTACAGAAGACATCATCTCAGAGACAGGTTTGTACACGATCGAATGGATGCGGTCTGAACAATTACTCACCGGGCTGTGTCTTTGGACTCGCTATGTCGCAACCGGAGCCTGATTGCGATCGCGATTTAGCTTCCAAATCCTCGTTCGCTCCTTTTTGTTATTGTGAGTGCAAACGAGGAGACCCACTCAATCTTCTATAAAGGTACGAGCGACGTCTGCAAGTCAGCAGCAACGACTTCGCTCAGGCATCCGCCACTCTACCGTGTCACTCTTGGCCGCGTGCCACTCTTCGCTCATCTCGCAGCATTCCAGCGCACCTGTCGTCGCCAATGGACGCATTCTTCACCATCGCTGCACCCGTTCCCGTTGAGGAGACCGAGGCGGAGGCCTACCAGGTGCCGAGCAACTACGACCGTGCAACCGGCAATGCTGCATTTTCTTGCACAATCTCATGAGGCGAGGCTCATGGACCAATGAGTCGGCGACCTGTTCGCTGAACACGTAAGTACATCAAATTTGAGCTGGTTTTATTGCGGCCTCTAACGAGATGTGTTCAGTGCTTCTCGCAGAATGTTCAAATCCATACCTTGCCGTTTTCGGATTCCCTTCACGCTTCGCGGACTCTCACTCTCGTTCGCCTGATTCAGCGTTCGCTTGCAAATGCGCACACTATCCTTATCGACCTTTTTCGTTCGCGATTGCATGGCCATCGCTTTTTGTCATTTGTATCCCTAGTTGGATGGTCTGGACTGGTACTGTACTGTGTATTGCACATGGACGGATGGATGGCTTGTACCTGTAGCCACTCAGATAGATATGATGGGGCGATTATGAGTGCAATTGATACACGGTTACATTGCGCAGACGTACTATTTTCCGTGAGCGCAGTAAGTAAGCAGTGAGGGCTTGGGACGACATACTAGTAGCCTGCAAAGGCAATCCGCTGCTCCTATTGCAAGATATGAATAGCCAGACGTGCACCATGCTGGCACAGTGTGCTGTGACAACACTACCACAGCGCTTGATTGATTTCACTATGATACACCGCTAGGCCATATGAAGCCCGATCCGTGCGAGTCCTAGACTGGAAGATGTTCAGTAATGTCAGCAAACCCTCACGGAGAGAACTTCATGTACGACGATCTTGAGGTAAGCAAGGCAGACTGCTATTGTAGCGGATGCGAAAGCCCGGAGCTCTGTAGTTACATAAGACTGGCACAAGGTGGTGAACGGCCGTGCGATTGTCGGTGGGTACGTAGCTCGTGAGCATCACAACACGATTCAAGGGCTTGCATCACGTTTGAATAAGGCAGGAAACTTGACCAGCGGACGGAAATGAGATTGCTCTTCACGTTCGAGTTGAATTCGAAATGAGTGTTTGGAGGTTCGTGAGCATGCTACGTCTTGTAATTACACTGGTTATGTGCGCCATTCTGAGCCACAACACGTAGACAAAGATACTTAATCAACGAGTCTTGGTGCTCACCCATTACTGGTCAATCGCACCACAGAATGGTGCCTTAACCGAGTCCTGTGAGCACTGAGACTGCCATGGCCCATGCCATGGCACCACATAACTTGGAAGTTCAACTTCGGCGTTGGCACTGTTACAGTGGCAGTCGCCCTTAGGAAGCCCAGAACTTACCATGCCCTCTCGGTAAGACAGGTTAATTAAATCTGCGCTCCTATGAGATCACGACGTTGCCGCCAGCTGCTGGAAGTTGTTACAGAATGTTCAAGTTGGTGAAGCCGCCAGGTGCACGTGAAGATGGACTTTAATTGTGGCTGAATTACGTACAGAGTATCTGCACCCGAAATGGCAATCGCAAACTCGAGCGTAGCGGGCGCCTCTTTCAATAGTACTTCAACGACCGACTTCGACGAGCCTTAAATCACTGAGTATTCAGATGCTGCAGTCATCCTAGGTTTCCATCCTAATGGTCACAAGAAGGCCATCTGGAAGAAGTAAACTATTGTGCGCGAGCTGTCGCCATGTAGCACCACCCGTGTTCCACACAGCAGTCATGAGTAGTGACTACGGATGCATTAAATGTTCTCAAACCGACAGCCTAGGTGCAACTCTAGCTAAGCCACCCTTAATTTTGATAGATTCCGAATCAAATGGGCTTTAGCCTCCTGGAGCTACTTACCACATCTCTTCACTCCTGTTAGGAACGTGCTTGTAAGGAAGTCCGGACGAGGTAAGTCCGAAGTCCGAAGTTTCCGGAGGGCACAAGAGAGGACCATGGCGAAGGTATAGACAATGCCTTGAGAGGCTCGCCTGGTGTCCTCGATTTACTGGACTTAGACGTGGTGTCAAAGGTCAGAGTTTGGAGGTCCGGGGATAGAGTCGAGAGGAGATAGGAGGAGAAGATGAGAATGAGTAAGAAGAAGAGAGACAAGGAATAAGACTTGAAGTGTTGACGGAGACAGAGTTGTGCAGAACGGACAGAGTCCAGAGTTCAGAGTGAAGGGTGTCGTTTTAACAAGTATAACGAGTACAACGAGATATTCAAACTGAAGTACAAGTATACTACAGCTCGGCTTTTATACGGAGTAAGCTAATTGTGAGTCGTGGACAATAGGAGTCCGTAGCATGTGGAACGTAATAATAATGAAGTCCGGAGTTAGCGAAGCTCCGAGGTAAGTACATGGAGTTTGAACAATAACTATTGTCTTGTAAGAAGGTGAGCGCATGGTACATAATTGTCCTGAGTGAAACATGGAACGGAAGATAGATGAAGCGTACATAATAAGACCGGAGTTCAGACATAGAGAAATGGATATGGAGACTGGAGAACCGGAGTTGCGAGACTTGGTGGCACAGATGTGACAACTCCGGCTCTAGAGTCAAGCTGAATTTTGTTCAGCACATCAGATGTGGAATCATCAGCAAAAGCCGGAAAATCCAGTATGCCCTTTCATGACTTGCCAAATCACATCACATTGCAAGGGTCATACAAGGGTGATATAAGGCACTTACAAGCTCATGTATTTGCAGCACAACCACATATCACATGCATAAGCATATTGACCTAATACATGCTATCAGAATATTCATCTGTTCCATATATGTCTCATCTATGGACAGTATAGATCTGTCAAGACACATTTATGAGTACAAAATATCATAGGCAAGCTTGTCCAATGTAAGTCATCACACAACACTTGCACACTCAGACAACCAAGTGAGATTATGTTCACCGTGCACTGGTCCACTATATAATATGCACTCACAGTGAGTAGTAAGTGAGCTAGCATTAAGCAGTGAGCTACTGACTCAACTACAGTGTCTGAGCATCCACATTGCCATCAGAGTTGGTGGGTGCAATTTGTGAAGTCTGAGTAGCTCCTCACTGATGTCATTGGTGCTGCGGTAATGTCTCTGGCAGCTGACACAGCTCTACCTATGATGGGACCCCAAAAGCACCTGCACAATGCCAATGCAGATAAAGGACAGTGAGCATCCATCCCCGCTGCCCATCATCAACACCATTCTAGGTTGTTACCACTATCACCAAGTAATCCCAGCTCACCATGATTTACCCCTAAGGTATCAGGCTCACAAAAAACCTCGGTCTTGGCCTGCCCATCCATTCTGAGTGAAAGTAAAAACTCAGCCTGCCCATCCAGTCCAAGCAAAGGTGCATCAGCAGCCCACCCATTCAGTCTGAGGCAACATACACTCCTGGCTGACCCATCTCCAACCATTGGGAATACACTGGCGGCCACCTGCAGGTGCCCTGTCAGCAACTAGCTAGGTGCATGTGGCCCCCCCATTACCAACAGGAAAACTTCACTATATCATGTGCAGGAATTCAAAGAGCAGGCTGCTATCCTGCAGGTATGTGGCCACCTTGTCCAGGATCTTTGAGAGAGCCTCCAATGAGTCTCCATGGATGCAGCTACTCTCAGAATACAGTATGAGGAGCAAGTGGAAATGCTCCAGAGAATGCAGACAGCTGTCTGAAACAGAAGGTCCACTCTTGTCTGCACTCCAGGAGGTCAATTGTGCAAAGGCCCAGCTAGGTGAGGCCCATCAGCAGATGACTGAGATGCATCAGGAAAAAACCCTCCTGTGAATGACAAATAATAGCAGTATATTATGTCCAATTGCATGTAATTTTCCACATTATCTGTTTCTGAGAATTCATAAAATTCTCTGGTCCCACTGGGTCCAAAACTGAATTCTGAGTATTATTGCAGGATTCCAACACATGCTGCAAGCATTCCAGACAATGCTCTACTATTCAGGCATTGATATCACAATATTTACATCTTAATCTTTGCACACACACAGAATTCACGCAGCAATATAGGCAAGCATAGGCATCAATTGATACTAGCTACATACACCAGGTACTGGGCACAGTGTAGGTGAGCAATGAACAAGGTGGACAGGTGGCCAGGTGATACACAAGGCAGGCAGGCAAGCAATCATTGAGGTGAGCAGACAGTAAAAGAGGCTGTTGTATTTGATCTGTAGTGCAAGCATGTATAAGTAGAGAAGAGAAAGAACACAAACCTTAGTGTTTCCAGCAAGGCACTCTGGTCTGCAAAACCCTCAAGTGTGCTGCACAAGGCAAGTTGATCCTCTTCATTTTGAAAACCACGTTGTATATGCAATACGAGCAATAAACAAGATGAGTTGGTGGGCAATAAATGAGGTGAGCAGGCAAGCAATAGAGGGGGTGGGCAGTAAACAAGGCATACAGGTGGGTGATGAACGAGGCAGGTGCACAGGCATGCAATGAACAAGGCAGATGGGCAATGAACCAGTGGAGTGAGTGAGCTATCAATGAGGTGTATGGTTGCTGAACAAATCATGGAGCTGTGCACAAGATGGGGACCAGAGTCAGCCATGCATGCTGTGACTAGTATGGTGGGTGCTTACCTGAGTATAGCCTAGCTGGCTGTCCTCTCCTCTCACATTCTCCCAGTCAAAAGGAACACAGTTGTGCATTGCCTGAGCCACAACCCAGCTCTTGCTGATGAGCCGGTGGGCACTGCTGTTCTGGAACCAAGAGGTGTGATGCAATGAGATGAAGTCAGAAGGGTGCACATTGTGCAGGACTTGCAGCGGGAGGTCTGTGTGATGATCATGGCATAGGACTCAGTGAGAGCACCAGGCACCTGACATGGCAGCCTATGTGGTATTGTGGCACGTGCACACCAAGTGTGAGTGCTGAACTTCCCAGCTCAGGGCAAGTAGCAATTAGTGAGGTGTCTGCAAAGGTGGAAGGAAACACACAAGTGAAATACAGAAATAGAGCTGAGTCAATGGTCTTGTATATCAAACTTGGGCCTCCAGCCTGTCATAGATACAGTACTTGTACATGTGCATTGAGTGTACAACACCGATGGTAGAGTACAGAACATAAGTGTAGTGAGTCATAGAACAATGTAGGAGGTGGTGACACTGTGTTACATGGAGCGTAACACCCTGCACTAGCACAAACCCTAACTCAAAGGTATAGGTTATAGGGCAAGGGGACAGGATAGAGTACGAGGATGATCATGGACGCTTGCCCTTAAGCATGTCTGAGGCAAGGTCGAGTTCATCGAGAGGAGAGGCTTCAAGCATGTCTGAAGTGTCCTCAGGAGGGGAGTGTCAACAAGTCCTTGCTAGAGTGGGTGAACACTGTAAATTGAACCAGGTCGAACTGAGGGTTCGACCTTCAGCTACCTGCACTATATATACATGAGGACTCATGGTCGAGTCAGAGCAAGTCATATCTATCTAGCCAATCGGAGGTAGGGAGGGATATGACTCAACAGAGTGCCCGAGCATGAGTCATAATGAGTCAGGATGAATAGGAGCACGTGGTCAGGGTCGAGTCAGAGAAGAAGCGCCATGTGTTGAGCCACGGGTACAGTAAGGTCACGAGGGGATAAGCCCCGAGTGGTATCATAAGTGTGCAGAGGATGAAAATAAAGAGAAAACAAATACAGTGTATGTAACACACTGGAGGTGTCACTGCAAGTACAATGAGAGTGATTAAAAAATAAACCTATGTGATTCTGAGTAAGCTATGATGAAATGGCATGAGATCAGAAATAAAGAGAATCAGAAATCAAAGGAAAATAGCTGCAGATATTCGTATGAGTGCCGGGTGCTCAAGCAATGTATGCCAGTGCTAATCCCTCCCTTACACAATATTGTCAACCAGTATGATGCATGCTTGCTGTAGGCTGTCACTCACTGATGTGTGAATATGGTGTGCAAAGTGGAAGAGGCCTCAATAATTGTGTGTTCTCATGCTCATAAGCTCAATGTTATGAGTCATACTGAGACAGGGTGAGGAATACTGCAGAATATACCGGAATGATGAGGGATTATACAGATTCTCTGTATTATAGTGAATTGCTATCTGTACTTTGTAATTCACAGGAGGGTTTTTTCCTGAGGAGCCTCTTGTCGAAACTTCGTACCACATATAATGAGTTGCAACTCGTTGGACCAACATTTGGGACCTATGAGGAGCATCTCAGATTACATTCGCAATGCGCATACTACATACTATACACATATCGGAACGCGCTGTCAATAAATGCAAGCATCTCCTGATACACGCCCGGAGCTGAGTTTGCCGGTTCACCGCATGACCCGTGCCCTCTGGGATGTGCATGGAGAAGTTGCTCGCCAAGCTCTTGTGATGCTTCAGTATTCCACACTGCGCCGTCCCGGAAGCAGGATCCTGCGCGCCGCCGATGATCTAGCATCACACGTAGTAAAATCAGGATACAAGATGGGAAAAATGGATGTATACATCCGACGTGAACAGAATGGTAAACTCGCCTGCGGCGCCCATAATAGCCGTCGACGTGAAGAGCGTGCGCGCGTCAGGTCGAAGCAGCGAGCGAGAAGTAGAATAACCCGATCTGGGTTGCCTGCGGTTGTAGCACAACATTGACAGGTCGCCAGCTGCGAATGCGAAACTTGACTTATGATGACGATGACGGGATAGGCATTCGTCAGCCCGTCAGTGGAGAACCGGTCGGGGAAGACCTCAGTAGCGATTGAGTACGCGCTTCCTGGGAGGAGTGAACCTTGTCCCGTACTGTATCCGACATTAGCATTAGGCTGCGCGTAAGACTGAGACAGTACTCACTCGCTGCCGGGGAAGCCTTGTAGAAGCTGAGACATAGCATGTAATCTGGGGACTTACTAATAGCTACTAGCACACACTGGTCATTCGTCACTTAGCATCTTGATACTGGATTGCTCTGGCGGTGTGGCGTTCCCTACCTCCCGAAGGTAGATGGACAGGAGACTGCTGAAGCATCTGCATCAATCGTAAGGCGAGCATGCCTTCCGGGCCGGCGGCAGCGTGCAATACGATGTGATGCGACGTACACTCCCATTCCAGTGCTGATGAGAATCCTAATCGGCGCAAGCATACGTAAACAACGTGTCTGAACGGGCTTATACCTACAACGGTCCGCGGCGATGAGCGGATGGTTGAATACTACGCCTTCCTGATACGGAGCGCCACTTACTCCATCCGCATTCGGTAAGCCGAAAGAGACTCCGTCCAGTTTTGGGTTTCCACTTATTGTCACATTGCATCCTCCCGTGCTGATGGACGTCAGCCGTGGTTCTAGTGCATTTTGTCGAGAGCGCGCACCTCGGCGAAGGCTTCTGTGGATACACTGGGCTCCTGCCCATTGTTTTGTTGTAGGCAATTGTTGTTCTCCCGACATTCCCTTCATCACTAGTTTCCGGTCGATCTCATCGGTACCTCTATTAATGGCGACGCTTCATTTTGACTATTCAGCCTTCCTCCCCCCTCCCTATCATATCAGTTCGTCAGGTTGTGCGTCCGTCTGATTGACGTCTTCGCACTTCCGCGTCCTCGATCCTGCGATACCACTCTTCTTGTAGACCTCGAGCCGTTCATATGGCAGCTGCGTTAGCAGCCGTGGCATTTCTGTGCGTCGTGGTCCTGGTATGCCTTCTACCAGCATACTGGGCCTCGCGGAACATTGCCATGCTTGCCTTAATTTGGTGGTTGGTCCTCTGCAACGTCATCCAAGGCATCAACGCTGTGGTATGGGCAGGAAATGTCGATGTGAGAATACCTGTATGGTGTGACATTGGTGCGTTCGTTTTCTCGTACGGAGAAGATTGGCTGAGACCTGTACAGGCACGAAGTTGCTGCTGGGCGTGCGACTGGCGGTGCCTGCCACTTGCTTATGCCTCTCCAATCGAGTACGGCATCTCTTGACGACGGGCGATGCCAAAGGGGGTATCGGCATCCTCTCTTTTGATCTGACAATGTGTATCATAGTCCCTATCATCTACATGGCTCTCCGTGAGTGTGCAGCCGCGTTTGAGCGGCGGCGGCACTAACTTTTCGGCAGATATAATCGTACAAGGCCATCGATTCAACTTGACGAAGAATTTCGGATGCTCACCCGCTGTATACAACACCATCCCCGCGTTGTTCTTGGTCTGGTTACCACCGCTCATTCTCTCTATGTTCGCCATCATGCTCGCCTGTATCACTACGTATTGCGGTCACCGGCGGGGTTTCGCCCTCGTCCACTCCAACCGCTCAGCTAACTCCGGTCGCCACACCTTCGACTTCCTTCGACCATTGCTGAGGTCGCTGTTGATTGCATTGCTTTCGCTCGCTTCTTCAGCATTCTCATTGCACGCTGCGCTTGCATCCACCCCTCACCTTCTTCCTTGGACGTCCTGGAACGCCGTCCATGCGCAGCTATCCGAGGTGGACATCATCTCTGACCCGGCAGATCTAGCGAGGATAGATATCGAGGTTGCCTGGTGGACAATCTCCGTGTCGTCGTTTTTGCTCATCGGTATCTTCCTCGCGAATGTGGCCCGCGCGTCACGAGAGGACAACTCGTTAGAGGGATATCGCACGATGGTTTGGCGCGCCAGTATCCTGTTCACCAGCAAGGACGAGGTGCGGCCGCTGTCTTCGTCTTCGTCCGTGATGGACCTGCGGTCGCATATGTCATCAAAGCGCTCCTCCGAGACGCTAATGTCCATTCACCCCATGGCCTCAGAGGGCAAGGGCAGCGCGCGCTCTCGATCCCGTTTGAGAGTTGCGCCTTTGTCTATCCCTCTGCCCGATGGCAAGACTGCGTCCCCTCCAAACTCCATCGTCTCTGACGACACAGACATCAGCTTCGCCCACTCTGCGATGTCTTACCTCGATTCGCCAGTCGGACGTGCAGCAATTGCTTCTATGCCTCGCCCACCATCCATCTTCCGACCTTCTAATATTCCTGGACACTTGCCCGACGTACCTCCACCTGCGACAACCATTGACCCGATGGAGCACAGGAGTTTGACGCAGAACGAAGCTTGGCAATTAAGCTCGCGACGGCGACCCGTTTCTATTGTTGCTGGTCCCTGGCCGCGCCCCCCGTCATCTATTCCAACTTCACCTGTGAACTCCGGGTCTCTCTCCTCTGTCTCAAGCGTCCACCCCGCTGGAATCCCTTCCGCTTTCTCAGAACAAGTAATGTCCATCCCCATGCCATCGCATGTCGCACACTGGTTGCGTCCTCCAAGTGATGCTTCTGTCAACACGAGCCCAGCACCATCCACGATTAGCAATTCAGCGTACATTCCCGATCCACCACCTCTGCACGATTCGCCGACTCTCCCGCACTTTCCACCGTTCGCGGACGCCAGCATACCAGCAGAGCAAGGACATACGTTGGATCCCGGACAGGGAGCGGGTCTGCCCAAAAGGACCAGGAGAACGCGCAGCAGGGACGGGCTTCCTATTTTGACGAGAAACATGAGTCTCAGCGGCCTTCGCGGGCGGGAAAATCGCCCGGAAGGTTTCGACGGAGGCGCCATCTACATGACAGTGGTCCAGGAGACCGCCTGAGGTCAGCCATGACATCGTTACGATCTTTACTTCTTCGTTCGTCAATTACGCATGGCATTATTTCGTTCGCACTTTTTGAATACTCACCATACCCTGATGCTCCCCTTGGTCCATACCAATCCTGTAGCCATTGTTCTGTATCATAGCTGGCTGGCTTGGTTACATACCCTCGTGTTGTAGTACGAGCGGACAATCTAAAAGGTTGCCTGCAGTTGCTTCGTATTTGCGATTCGACGTGGCCAACTTCCGAGTAATCTGACCTAGTGTCTGCACTTGTCACTATTGACGCGTACAGCACTCGGTTGTCATGAATGAACTTGTACCGATGGACTGTCAATGAAATAAGCGATGTGAGATAGGTTTGCTGTGTCGTGGGCAAGACATACCTTGACAGCTAACTAGAGTGGCTGGATTTCATCCTCGAGTTTGTGGCTATTTGCTCGCACTGTCATATCCCAGAAAGGCAATCATACTGGAGCGCTTTGAGAGCTTTCGAGTCAAGCCTCCACCCTCCTCCACATTCCCGTCGCACTCCTCTGTCGTACAACAAAACCACACAACATGCGGTACTACGAACAACGCTATCCTGAAGTGGACGAGCTGGTCATGGTCCAGGTCCGCCAAATTGCGGAGATGGGTGCATACGTGAAGCTGGTACGCCATCCGCGGAACCATGTGCTCAGTGATCAACTGACGGCAATATGCTTTCTGGTAGCTTGAATATGACAACATCGAAGGAATGATCTTGCTTTCTGAGCTGTCCCGGAGACGTATCCGATCGATCCAAAAACTCATTCGAGTAGGAAGGAATGAGGTCGTGGTCGTACTGAGGGTAGACAAAGAGAAGGGTGAGTATTCCCCAGTCTCCATATCATGGCACGCTGCTTAAAATATCATTATTACAGGTTACATCGATTTGTCAAAGCGTCGTGTATCCCCTGAAGATATCACGAAATGTGAGGAGCGCTATACGAAGTCAAAAACCGTCGCATCTATCATGCGGCACGTCGCCTCCAAGCTCCCGTCCGTGCCTACCGAAGGCGCGGAGGGCAGGGAGGCAAGGGAGGGCGAAGAGAGTGAGGTGACGGGTTCGAGCGAGGAGGAGCGTCTCGAGCAGCTGTACGAGCAGATCGCATGGCCACTCGGCAAGAAATACAGACACCCATACGACGCATTCAAGCTTTCTTTGACGTGCGTAACTTCGCATTACCAACTATCTATTCTAACCCATCATGGTCTCCGCAATAGTGAGCAAGACACTGTCTTCTCATCTCTCCCTGCACCCATCCCCGAGAACGTCAAGTCCATCCTGGTCGCCACGATTGCTCGACGACTCACGCCGCAGCCCATCAAGCTCCGTGCAGATATCGAGCTTACTTGCTACACGCCCGCGGGCATCGATGCGATCAAGAAAGCTCTGCGGGCAGGAGAGAAGGAGAGCAACGAGGCGGTCCCGATTAAGGCTAAGCTGGTCGCGCCGCCACTCTACGTCCTCTCCACCAATGCCACCGACAAGGTACACGGCGTCCTTCGCGCATACCGTAAAAAATCAGTGACTCACTGGGCATTCATTCCCACAGTACGCAGCGGTAGACCGTCTCGAGCGGGCAATAGAGTCCATTCAGTCGACGATCGAGGACAACGGCGGTTCTCTCGTAGTCAAGATGAAGGTGCGCCTGCCTTACTGTCCTCGCCGCGCCGTATTTCTGACTGATTCCTCATGTACAGCCGAAAGCGATCTCCGAGACAGAAGAGCACGACCTCGCACAGCTCATGGCCAAGGCCGGACAGGAGAACGCCGAAGTGTCCGGCGACGAGGACGATGAGGAGGCAATATGAGTGTCGTCTGACGGTCTCCATTTTGACCAATGTGTCTCAGATGCGCATGTGCATGTTAGACCTAGTGGTAGACAGTGCTCTGTATGTATAGTACGGAATGACGAATGCTGTAGCCTTACTGCACGACGCGGCCTAGCGAGCTCAGAACGCCCAGAGCTCGTCGATCATGTTTGCAGGCGCGAGGTCTGCGTCCTCGACAGCGGGCTCCTTCTTGATGCGCCTCTTCGCCTCAGTCTCGAACATCTGCCGCCGCGCGTAATGAGCAGCCCCAACGAGGTTCGCGAGCAAGTGCGACGTACCGTGCCATACGTATGATCCAGGAAGTCCTCCATCGTGTACTGCGGCCTCGTGAATGCCTCTTCGAGCACGCCCGCGAGCGTCGCTACGACGGGGTGATAGTGGCTCAGATGCGAATGGAGCTCCCACAGCGACGACTCGAGCGCGTGCGCGTGCTGCGGGTTTGGTTCCTTGTCATCGTACGGGTCTACATATTGTGAAATATCAGCAGGTAAGAGAAGGGGGGAAGGGAGAAGACCTTACCATCATAGGGCTCGACGGATTCGATGGGCCGGTGGATCATGACCATGCACGCGGGGTGCCGTTTGAGGAGGTTGTATGTGAAGGGTATGAGCATGACCACCGCTGCGGGTGGCGCGTTGAGCGAGAGCCTGGCGAGACGCTTGGCGAAGGCGGCGACAAGGGCGGCCGGGAGGTGACTGTATGATGCGGTCAGTCGAATGAACATGCAGAATGTAAGGTATTAACGTACGTGGAGCTGAGGAACAGCTCAGTCAGCCGGAAGAAGCGAGCCCGGTGCTTAAGGTGCAGAACGTCCCGGTCGAGGAAAGTATACAGGCGCGTGTAGAAGGCGGGATAGTCCCTACGTGTGCGTGCATAAGTGATCGCAGGAGGAGAAAGGGTCAAGCCACACACAGGTTGTACTCCCTCATCAGGGTAAACAGCGCGTTCAGAGCTAGCAAGCCCACCGTGCCTCCTGAAGTACAGACATCAAATCAATACTGCCTATCCCGCGGGCAAGGACGGTAGACGTACCATAGTCCACGCAACCCGCGACCCAATCCATAACCAGCACTGGCCTCGTCAGATGTGGGAGCACGCCACGATGGAGCACGTTAAGCACTCGCAGTGCGTGTCCCTTTGACGTCCCGTCTTCCCTCTGCTTCCCGTCCTTTTCGCGGATCGCCGTCGATGAGAGCCTGGGAAGTAAGGCGAGCCAGCATCGCGTGAATACGGCGCGGTGACTAGCCAATGAGTATAGCGACTGGTGCAGAGTCAAGGTGTGCACGCGCGCGGTCTTGCGTTTCTCCTGGTCTTTGTCTTTCGACCCAGAAGGCGGGTCGTCAAAGAACTTCCGCCAGTCGTCATCGTCTTGGGCAGGCTTGTCGTTTTGCGGCTCGTCTTCGTCCTCTGATTCGCCGTCCTGGGAGGCGGAGCCCTTGCCCTTCTTGTTCTTTGCGGACGGTGGCTTCATGCCGAGTTCCTCGACCCACCACGAATTCAGCTCCTTGGAATCATTGGGGAATGTGGAGAGCTGCTCCAGGAGCGCGAGCAGGTTGGTGGGGACATTGGGCGTATCGGACTTGGAAAGTAATGTGCTGCGCATAACTTAGACATACCCAGATGTTCAGAGTGCGAACGTACTCACCCGGCCTCGCGGAGAAAGAACCACCGGATATCGTCATGCACGTCGAGCCAGGTGTTCAAGAATGTGTCGCGTACGTCGTCCTTGAGCAGGCCGTCGCTTAAATCTCCGAGGAGCTTTTGCCTCTTGCTCGATGACGAGTGCGGGGAACGCGAGGATGGAGGGCATGTGAGGAGAGCATACACAATCCTGCGGAAGTGGTTGATGTGGAACTGAGGTTGTAGCTTGCTCGAAGAAGCGGAAGGGCTAGGCGAGCATGTGACAAGAGCGGTAGATAGGTATTTCTGGAGGGAAAAGAGGATCTGAAGAGAGGAGGTCTACGCAGCAAGCATTAGAAGAAAAAGGCAATGAAGCAATGTTTAGCGGACGCACACGCAGAATCGCCTCCTCATCTTGAAGCAGCTCGCCCAGAAACTCGACATATCGATTCATTTGCTCCCAGAGCCAGGACCTTACCGCCTTAATCTCATCAGCCTCCTCGGCACCCTTGCTATTCATCATCCCCTTCGTGATGAGGATCACGAACACTCGGTACAGTGCGTATATCGCCTTGAGTACATGGTTTGCGTCCGAAGCGTTCAGCGTGAGCTGAACGAGGGTAGCCAGTTTGTTTAGCGACTCGTTCTTGGATATTGAGGCAGTAAGCAACGACTCTAAATCCTTGATTTTTTTCTGCGTGTCGTCTTCTGCGTGGTCGGTAGCTGGGTACGCTTTGCGTTTTTTGGATGCATGCGGGAGTGAAGATCGAGGCGCAGACATGGTCGAAAGTTCCCTTGTCCGGTTTAAAGATAAAGACCAGACCGAAATACCGACACAGAATATCCCAGCGGGCAGTGTCGCGTTCGCACTAGCAAGTATGAGGAGCGGAACTTGAAGGCTTCAATTTCAATGAAGTAGGAGGTCAAGTATGGGCGCTTAGGCAAGATCTGCTCGCAATGTGAAATTCGACAGTCCGGCAATCAAAGTGTTTCGGCAACTAAAGGTGAGCGCGCTTCCTAAGTTAGCGTCGACTCGGACGATCCTCTACCAAAGACCAAGCCTCAGCTGGGTCGACTGCAACTCTGCCAGTCACAGCTCTAGTCCATGCAGTCGTCTGGCCTCATCGTCGCTCGCTGATCTGGATCTCACTATTTGCGCACGCCACAAGCTCGTTATACGATAGCATTTCTACAGGCCGCCTATTGCTGTCTCAAAATCTCGACTCCGAGATGAATTCGAGCCAAAGCGCATGACAGCTACATGCAGCTTCCAAGGAAAATTATTTCATGCCACTTACGTTCCAAGGGAATGTTTTTGCTGTCCGAAAGCCTGAGTGTTTGGGAATTAGACGTGCGAGCCGGGGGAGGCTGCCGTAGCAAACTCGACCGAACAATGGAGCACAGCCCGCCGCTCGGGCTGACACCCAACGCCTCAGCCAGCCTCGTCTCCAGAAGTGTATAAAATGTGCTCTTGTCCTTAAGCAGGCGTCCATTGCCACCGCCTCCTGCGCCGCTGTTTAGAATCATCCGTTGGAGCTTAGAACCCTTCCGTTTGACCATGATTACCTCTGTGCGCTACTTGTCTTTGCTCACTTCGTTCACCGCCCTGGCTGCCTCCGTTCCAGTCGTCAGAGCGGACGGCCCGGCGGGGTCTGGTGCGGGATACAACACCTCTCGCGTAGGCCCCGACAACGCAAACTGCGACCGCCAAACCTACCAGCTAGATATCACGAGCAACAACGTTGTCTTCCAGAACGTCGACCCCAACGCCAATCAGGTGTGCCCTCCTTCATTAGTCTGATTCATTTTTTTGATGAGCCCTCTGCAGACGTACATTACATCGCTCTTCCAGACGTTCCTGCCGCCGATGAGCAACTTCACGCAGATGCACGAGTCCCCGCAGAAGCAGAACGTCACTAACACCTACACCCTCTCCGGGACGCTGTGTACGCCGAAGAACAGTGCGAAGAACGCGTCCTACGCGCAGTACCTCATCCACGGAGTCGGGTTCGACTCGAGCTACTGGGACTTCGCCGCTAGCGAAGAGTACAGCTACGTTCGCGCCGCGGCGGATGCAGGCTATACGACCTTCCGCTACGACCGCCTCGGCACCGGACTGTCTGAGAAGCCATCTGACGCTTACAAGTATGTATCATCCCGTAGTCAGGTGAGCCCAGTGGCTGACGGGATCCAACCAGTGTCGTGCAGTCTCCGACGGACCTCGCTATCGCCATCAAATTCGCGGAAATGCTGAGGGACGGTGAGATTGGGGGTCAGAAGTTCGACAAGATCGTCGGGGTCGGCCACAGCTATGGGTCAGTGCAGGTACAAGCGATCACGGCACACGCCCCGGCCGCTCTAGATGCCGCGCTTCTGCAGGGCTTCTCCAACAACGGGCGAGTGTCTCTAAGACTTGCGCGCAATTCAGTGTATGTACTAAAGCTAGACACAGTACGGGACAGGGACCCTTCCTCGCAGGCGGCGCGTACTCGGTCGCCACCGAGGTCTTCCCCGACCGGTTCTCCACTGACGAGTTGACGAATGCCTATCTTGTCACTGCTGTCGTACGTCTGTCCTTGCGTTGCAGCACGAAGATGATGCTGAAAATTTTGCCCTCTAGCCGCAAGCGAACCAGTTCGACTTCTTCTACTTCCCATACTTCTCGCCCGCCGCCTTCAACCTGACGCGCGCGACGGAGCAGCCGGCGACGCAAGGTGTGCTCTTCACACAGACGGCCATCATGGGCACTGCGACCGAGTTCACCGGCCCTGTCCACGTCGTACGTACTCGGCCCTCCTGCCCTTCCCGTCGCTCTTTCTCACCAGCGCTGTAGGTCACCGGCGCACAGGATGTCCCGTTCTGCTTCCGGGACTGCTACGCCGTCCCACCCGACGCGAAATACCCGAGCATCCCGGCGTACGCACAAGAGCTCTACCCGAAGACGAGCAACTTCTCAGTGTACATCCCCACGAACACGGGTCATGCGGTGAACCAACACTATTCAGCGCCGGATGTGTACCAGGAGATGCTCGCGTTCATTGACAGTGCGCTCATGTGATTGAGTCCTGACGCGTGTACAACTACTGGAGTGATGGTTTTAAAAATATGGAACTGGCGGATGTATATATTGACATGATATTTTTCCTTCGTCTCGGCGGCATCTACCACAACTCGGACTCGGATGTCGGCCGTGGAGGTGAATGGTGAGTGCATGGAGCCTGGGACACTGTCTCTGTACGTCGCAGTCAACGTAATTGTGTTGCACGCGTCGCATGAGCCAAGCGATCTCGAAGCCGGGCTCATGTGAACAGCACGGACAGCTGACGAAACGCAGAGTCTCGGAATCCAATGGATGGGGTGATGGCAAAAATCCAGGCGGATGATATGGTACGTGTACTCAAGCGTCCAATAGACAAAATACTTACAACAACTTATTGTGCTCAGACGTTGAAGTGCATCCAAGCAGGCCCGAGCAAGTCGATGTTTGAACTAGCAACTGAAACTATACCTGTATCAGACCCGCTGCAGCGACCTCGCTTGAAGTCGTGTCCGAAATGGCCGGACTATGCAGTGTCACGAATGACGCAGATTCAGTATTGATGGATGTTATGATGACACATCGCTCGTAGTGATGTTTAAAAGGAGGAGCCCCAACTTGCGAATGCCGCGAGACCCCAAACCAGCGAGTTGCTACCTACCACCACCTTTCTGAACAATTCGAGGTCGTACTTCGCACCATAACCCTTGCGCTCATCGACAATGATTCGGAAAGGATCGAACGTACAAGCTATTGTCTTGGTCTCTGGGTCAGTACCACTCATCCCACCCGAGTAGTTGAACAAGTCACTGACGACAGCGCCAGCGAAATCAACGAAGCACTGTTTGTCCTTTTAGATGAGCTCGACGCTCGCGAGAGGGTCGTATATGTTTCTATGGATGGAGTGCAAGCGGACGAAGTCCGGCGATACGTACAGACAGCAAACGTTATCAACGCCGAAACACTTACTCAGCAAGGAGCTGACGAGAGGTGAGTGCTAGTGGGTCCTCCTGTCCTCCCACTTATGCTGCGTACAGGCCTCGTTACGATACAGTATTCATACCCGGACATAAGGGCGCTCTTAACCCTGACGACCCTGGGCAGATCGCTACCCTTCAGTCCCTGGTACGTGCCGTTGCAGTGCACGTTGTGACATATGCTCACGGAGTCGCAAGTGTCACGAAGGAGTAGACGTGATCGCCGCCGGATCCGGTAGACTGCGTATGCTCAAAATAATATATACCCCATTTCCGCCAACTGACTCCAAAGCAGTACTTGCAGCATCTGGTCTTTTGAAAGAACGGGTCGCCTCATCTGCTTCGCTTGAGCTGGATGCTCATTATGCTGGTATGTTGCTGGAATGCTCGATAAATATCATAGCTCATTTCCTCCAAAGGTCTCGCGGAGGAGTGGCGAAGCGAAGAGGAGATCATACGCCACTGTCAGTATGATTAAATCAGGCCTACCGTCCTAGACTCACACAACTTCACAGGAGCATGTGGACAGCAAGCGACTCCGCTACCACGCTCGAATCTCTCGCTGCTCTGTACAAGGTCGCGGAGGAGAGCGATCAGTGGTCGGAGTTCCCGCCGCGTGCATTCCAAGGAGCAGGCTCTGAAGATACAGATGAGGTCGAGCGTGAAGAGTCTGCGGCATCAATGGCCTCCACTACGCCCGCCGAAGACCTTTCGCGTATGATCTCAGAACAGTCGCCCTCCGAAAAGCACACGTTTCTGGATCCCACTGTTGAGTTTGCCATTCGACTTGGTTTAGAGGGATATGCATTATCCTGCAACACGGTGATAGCGTCTGTTGCCCATTTTTCCGAAGATGCAGCCGAAACTAGGCGAGCAAACCGTCATGAAGCTCGAGTTGATCTGGAAGAAGGTTGGAGAGAGACCAGCCGTCCCGTGGGATGCACCGTCGGAGAAGGAAGTAGATGATTGGGACAAGGACCAGCGCGAGTCTTACCATCTTCCACATGAAGAAGACCGGGAGGACGTCCTCAAATCCCTCAAGGTTCGCGTCGCTCTTGGACAAGATCGGGACCTTTATCCTTACATGCTGTGTGGCGCAATCGTCATGGCGCTGGATGCAGTTTGGGTTGACGAGGCTCGTCAGTGGATGTCTGATTGGTTAGTCGTGGTCGATGGGATAACTATCAGATGCTGACTAGTTCATAGGGTGCAAAACGATAAGGCGCTGCATGCTTCATGGCCCACCACTCTGGCATCCTCTCCAACGCTAATCAACTTCGCCGTCACAGGTCTCCTGTCCGAGATCACAGGTCACACCGCAGCTCAAGCGGAACAGGATGCGGCTATTATCAGTCAAGCGCTCTTAGCATTCCCAGAGACGTCGGCCGCAGTCTACGAACGGCAGCGCGCAATCACCCAGAGGTTCACGGGTGCCCCGTGGCCTGCTCTCGTTCGCATGCTCGATACGCTGAAGCTGCCAATCGAAGGAGACGATTGGAAGACACTCCTCCTCCCTCCCGCTTCCCCACTCGCTATTCGCGAGACAGAGGAGCGCCTCGGCGTCGAGCTTCCTGCGGACTTCAAGGACTTCCTTCTCGTCTCCAATGGCTTGGATACGTTGACTATCGACGCACCTCCCTTGAAGCCCGTGGAAGAGCTGTGCTGGGAGAGTCCAGAAGAGCTTGACCTTGACTGGTTCCGCGTCACCCTCGGCTGCGATGTGACATCTGAGGAGGAAGAGCAGTTGCCCGCCATGAAACGGGTACTTGTTCTCTCGAGAACCGGCGAAGAAGCGTTGTGGTATATCGAACCTGACACGGTCGGACAGACAGCTCAACAGCTCAAGGCTATGGGAGAATCGGATGACGCAGTTGGTCACATCGATTGGCGGTGCGTAATATATGTGCTACTCTGCATCTTACGTCGCATTCATGTCTGGAGCGTGATCAGCCTAGTGCTCTACATCCATTGGGTGCCGGACACCAAATGGTACAAGAGCTTTAAAGATTACGTGGGATATCTGGCGCAGGAAGCTGAGAAAGAGGGTGCAGTGCTAGTACAGGAGCCACAGCCCGTTGCTGGACCAGCTTGAGTAGGGTGAGGATCACGCATCGAACTGTGACACCGCACACGGTTTTGCAGCGATCAAAGCGCGCGCTCCTGGTGCGTTCATCGCAGTGACATTTCTTACCCCCGTGTATGTAACTTGTGCTAGCACAAACATTGTGCCGAAAAGTCATCATTAGATTGCACTGCGAGTAAGGCAAGTTTGACGGTCCCCGGACGTGCTTCGAAAAATGGTCCACGACGGGACCGTTTTGATCTTGGAGGATTCTCGGATATAGCACATATTGAGGGAAATACAAAATTTAGCAACAATCTCCGAACATGGGAGATAATGGGACGAGCACACTCATGCTCTTCCAATGTTCGGACTCAGATCTAGAGCCCATCCTTCCCTTCCTACGAGTTCCCGTCGTAGACGGATATTCAGTAAACTAGGTTAATTGGTGGGCACATCATCAGCACACCAAACTACCTTTATGGCTTGAAATCTCGATACACTTCTACGGCTATCTCCGAGTCAACTGCCAGTGCACGCTTGTTTCTCGCTGTCAAGTTTCTCGTTATCATAACACCTGAGCACCTTGCGCTAGATGGTATCGAAGTAGCAACACGTGCGCGTGATTGATTGCTGCTACCGGATCGCTCTTTAAATGGACAGTATCGGTACCAGCCCTCTTCCTTCCATTCAAGTCATTGTCCTCATGTCGCACTCACTTCACCGGCCTTCCGAGCAAGACCTTCCATGTACCCGCGGAAACTCTTCAGCCATTCTAGGTCGGGCAAATAATTCGCCCAAAAGACCACCCTGGCACGGACGCTGTCAGCTCCAATCAACCTCTCTCAAATTTCGACTTACCGCAATCCAGGTTCACCGACCACATCGTCGCTTCGCCCTTCCGTTTTCAAAACCCGGATCGCTTCTACAACGGTGTCCAGCTCGACATACCACAACTGCTCCTCGCTATCGTCCGAGATGACCAGCACGCGGCCCATCTTGGGCAGGCGCTCGTATTCGGCCGGGTCGGTCTTGCATCCCAGGTCGACATGGAAGCCGTCGAGACCGAGCTCTTCTGCATCTTGCCACTTCAATTCTTCCACCGGCTTGAAACCCGGCGCGTTGATCGAAGGCATGAATTCAATACCGTTGGAGATGAGCAGGAACTGCTTGTAGTCCTCCGGGAGCTCGATACCCAATCGCTTCTCAGCTTCTTGGATGGCCGCAGAGGACGCGGGAGGCCTGAGGATGGTATCGTGTGACCCCCATTTAAGAACGTCCAGCATAGGGACGAGAGTTGACATCGGTGCGTCGACAATCTTTTCTTCAGCCCCGCGACGCCGACTCTGTACGGTAGCTGAGGTAGCTGAGAACGATAGGAGGACTTGGTTCACTAATTCGGCGTCCTGTTCGGCGAGTTCGGAGGTCCTGCCCGTGATCTCAGAGACGATGCTACCCGCAACCGCGAGCTCTGCTACGTTCCTCCAGCAGGCGAGTTGCCTCCACAAAGTGGGCTGCTCAGAGCCTAGAATCTCGCGGACGCTGTACGGTGTGCATTAGCACTTGCAGTGGTGAGCGCAACAGCGACTATGTCACGCACAGGGTCTTCATCCATTCACGCGCCTGGTCCCGCTGTCCGGCGTCGAGTGCCATAGCGATCGCGCCGGCGAGCGTGTAAGGCGGAAGCATCCAGTCCACTCCTTCGAGAGTGATACGAGCTTTGATGGACTCCAGTATATCCTCACGATCATCTTCTACTGGGAAGCGGCGACTGTCTCGTTCATCTTGGGCCCAAGAGACCAAATCCTCTCGAGAGGGAGGGTCCCAAGGAACAACCGGTCGCACTCCGGTGGCAAGCCATATGTACTCCAACGATCTGGTGTAGACGGGACCGAGGCCAGCAAAGGCGTTAGGGAATGCTGAGAGGAGAGTGAGCACGACGGAGTTGCAGGCATCCGCGAAGCCTTCAATGCCCAGCCGGATAGCAAGGAGTAAGACAGGCTCGGGAACACTGTCTGCGTCGGTAGGCTGAAGACCCGATAGCTCTGTCACAAGATCTGCGCCGGGCGCTGCAGACGGCTTGGACAGCTGGTGCTCCGTGGGAGTGCTTTCGCGTCCGCCCCGCCTGTACGATCTGAAAGTGGACAGAGGGAAATCCGCGATACGGTCACCCTTTCGCTCGGCTTTGTAGAGACATGCAAGAGAGCGGATGGTGTCCGGAGTGGCATTTGCCGTCCAAAAGCATCCTTAGATTCTCGTAAGTCAGTAGGGGGTGCATATACCGCAGTGGTCCTCACCATCGCATATGATCTCATCTTTCATCCACGCCATTATTCCACCTGCACTATACTTCAGTACCATATTCCCGACGTTATCCAAATTTGCTTACCAGAATAATCTTCAGCGAGCTCAAGAGACGCCGAAGATGCAAGTCTATGCTTTAGCAGTCCCGAGCGTGCAAGGACTGTACACGGTGGTCAAACTACGCTGGGTATGGGGATGAGTCGATGGTCCTACGTAGTCGTCCGGTACCGACGGCAACGACGTCAAGGCCGATACCAAACTTTAAATACTATCAGACGTTGGTGGAACGGAAGAATGCCACAGGACATACCAAATCACAGATGTTAGCTGCAAGCGCGGCCTCAATATCGTGATTTGGTTGGAATCCAGGGATGTAGAGCAAATCGTAGCTGTGTGCACTGCATTTATAAGCAGCAGAAAGTCAAGAATGCATATTCACTATTGACGAACCTCGCCTGTTCTTCGCGCGTAAGGAAGGTCTCCAAGCTGAAGACCTTGGCTTGCTCTACATGTTGTTGAACGTCTTCGATACCCGCATTCGAAGCTATCAAATACAGAGCTTCACTGCGTACTCGGAGTATATCCAGAAAGACCAGCTCATTCTGAGACAAAGTCCTGGGCGATGTTAGATAAGGGTATACAGGCTTGAGTCGTAAGCTAAACGACCAACCTTGTGACCAAGACAAGGGTATTGGGTTTCTTGATAGACCTTCTCGACATGGACAGAGAGAAGGCGAAAAGTTAGAGGAGATGATTCTCGCCCAGTGATCTTTCAAGCACTTTTCAACAGCGAGAAGTCAGCCGTCATTCGGAAGCTCACTGCCCCGAAGACGGCGCCTTGCCCAGTGTTATATCAAGAGAAACGTATCAATCAGATGTGAGGCAATACTACTGCTGAGACAGATATGACACGATGCCTCTCTGGAAGAGTAACTGGTCATACATAGTGAGCGAGTTACATTATACTCAGGCTAGGTGGTCTCACGCGAGAAGGAGGAAACTAAATGTCACGGTTGCTGGGCGCCGTTGTCAATTGCAACGCTAGGTGTGCATCTTAGGTAAGCATACATTTAGCGTTCCGATCGGGTCACACCCTGAGTAGGTATACTAGTACTACTACTACGTAGTCCAGTCATGGTTGGACAATCAACGTCTGGATTGGGTCCTTGAAGCGTGAAAGCTTGACCGCCAATGTTCAAACGTTCATATGTACGGCCAGGCCTCCGATTGCTCTGACCTCAACTTCGACAGCGCTCCTCAGGCTGTTTCTGCGGTGAGTGTCAGAGCGTCTAAGCGACATTCAAGTTGGGCACACCGCTCAGTACGTACAGCACAGGAACCTCAAGCAACACTGATTTGAATTCTCTCGTAGTAACCCCCTTCTGTTGATGAAGCCCTTAGTTTTTCGCCGACAGTGGCACGGCCACGTCTTGTGGTGACTTCGCTCAGACAGATACTAGATCCAGCGGTGACTCCGTGGGCGCAATTGGTCCACGTCTGGAGTCACAATCACCTCCATGCCAGTGTCGCCAGCAGTGGCGGCATCACCATCCACATGTTGATCATGATTGAGATGTTGGCCTGTCGGCATACAGGGGTGGTGCCTCCAATGGAGGGAACGGTCAGTCCCATTTGATATCATGATTGAAAAATCTTTCCAAAATTACACAGGGTTTTCTTATTCTATAATGTGTCATCAAAACAGCAGCTTCCTCGCATGAAACACCGGGTGGAAGTTCCGGCGCATCCATTTCGGACGGCCGTTGACATTGGATGACTTGTACCAGAGGCATATAAGAGAAGCCACGTCCATTCGGCAACCCCAGGCTGGTCCTACGACTTATTCTTCTTTCGTGTCCTTCTTTTGTTTTCTACCTTTTCCTTCTGATTGTCATGGCCCGCTTTTTGTCTATTTCTATTCTTCTTGCTCTCTTCGCCGTCTTCACGACAGCTTCCAACTCTGCCTGTCATAAGCGCGGAGGCAGCACGGCGCCCCTGGCCGCTCGCGCTTGTGACGAAGTGCGCAATCTGACCGCTCGGACTGAGGAATGCGATGACCCGTACGTCGAAAAGTTAATGTTTCTGTGACGTTGACAGTTACTTATATTGCGTGCCACAGTTGTGACGAGGACTGTATCCTTGGCAAACGAGATGATGAGCCCAAGCTCAGAATCATTCATGGAAATGCCAGTGTTCCTTGGGAGGAAGGGGAGATCGCTCGGATCCAGGTACTTTCAGCGCGCGGGAATGATGCGCTTGTCTTCAATTGCAAGGACATGCCAGACGTTTGCGTGAGTCAGTCTTCTTCTCATTATTCATATGCCGCTAGTGCTTTTCCGATTTTCACGCTAACGGAGTGCTGCACGAAAAGCAAAATATGTGCTACGGCATCTCATGTGAGTTCAATCTGCCAGTGCATACTTGAGTAATGTTCAGTTGTCCTGACTACTGCGCCAGGCGCACGCTTGCCGGATACGCTGACTAAGAACACCGGTAAACGTGGGACACCGCAGTACAAGGCCTGCACCGCAGCACGTACCAAGAACCTATTGTTACGCGGAGCGTAACACCCTGCGCTAGCGCAAACCCTAACCCAAAGGTATAGGCTGTGGGGCAAGGGGACGAGAGAGAGTACAAGGATGATCGTGTTGGAGCACGACAATCCGTGCTCCGTCCGCCGCGTTCTGGTCCCAGTTATGATACATACCCGTACGTTCACGTTCGTTCAGTGCGCTGTTCCGCCCTTCTGCGCCGCGCCTTACTGCGTCGGCGTGTCGCTCCTTCTGAT
>KV429065.1:27027-180668 GCA_001632345.1 Daedalea quercina L-15889 | reverse complement strand
ATATACATGAGGACTTGTGGTCGAGTCAGAGCGAGTCATATCTATCTAGCCAATCGGAAGAGGGAGAGGATATGACTCGACAGAGCGCCCGAGCATGAGTCAGTCCGAGTCAGGTATGAGTCACAACGAGTCAGGACAGATAAGAGCACATGGTCAGGGACGAGCGTGAGAAGAAGCGCCGTGGGTTGAGCCACGGGTACGGTAAGGTCACGAGGGGATAAGCCCCGAGTGGTATCATAAGTGCACAGAAGATGAAAATAAAGGGAAAACAAACGCGGCGTACGTAACACCTATGTGGGGTAACACCGCATAATCGATGCAGTAACCTCTACACAGGGTATGTCTTTGGATCTGCCGCTGTGTGCAAATCTTATCTTTCATTCCACATGTTCACCAGCTCCACTCGGTTTCCGAAACAGGCGGGTTTGTCCTGCGATGAGTCTCCGTTCGCGAGCACGGAAGAAGGGCAAGGAACGAAAGGTAACCATAAGGCTGTGACCCGTGAGTGGCGGATTTGCGTATTTATGCAGCAGCGAGTTGAACACCTGCCTTCTGGCTAGGGTGCGTCCCGGCGAAGGAAAACAGCCGTGAGTATTTTACTCGAGTGTTGCGACCCATTGCTCATGGACATCCACAGGCCAAGGAGGAAAAATTAGCGGGGTGTACAGAGGCCTGGCCAACGGTAAGGCGTTCGATGTGCGATTCGATTTCGGAAAAGGCGCTATAGCCGCTGGAGATGCCGGTGGCCAAGGCTATTGTGCACCCGCGGCACAGCGCAACTGCAACAACCTCGCGAATGATCTCTATCAGGAAGACGACTAGATGCTCCGTAATCAGCATTGCGGAGAATGTTCTAACAGTCCACTACAATCTCGGCCTACTGAATCTGTCCCGCATAGTAGGCTACACGCGCGATATATCTGCTGGTTAGAATGCATGTTCCCTAGCGCTCAAATGGATGGTTTCCAACTTGGTAGTAAGCTACGGTCAGAGGAAGACATCCAATCGATATTTGATGCACGCATTAACGAAGACGACAGCTGACGGTCGATTTCTAAACACAAATTGAGTTACCCGACGGAATAATCTAGATTGATGTCTCAGTTGGAAAGCCCTTGCCTGCCCTCCTTGACGATTTACTTATTGATGGCACTGGCCCGGGGTCAATCCAATTCGAAATGGAACTCAAGGATGTTGAGGTCTGCGTTTCGTGCGCTATGCGTTGGGATCAATCTGTCTGACAAGCATGGAAATAAAATGGTAATATTGACAAGAACATGTTAACAAACATTCAGATTCGACGTGCACCATCAATGGCACACTGTGACCCGGCGCCTGCAACCCCCGTTTAATTTGCAAGATCCTCAAAGTACTCCGGCACTTTCGTGCGGCGTGATCCGAGGAGCACTTCAGTCTGGGTTTGCAGTGGCGGCGCCCGATCAGCGCCAGCAACGGCTACTGTATCCATCGGATAGCTGTTATTGTTGATCATTGCCTCAAACCCGTCGACGTACGCATGTAAGAACGTACCGCCACGGCTGGGTGTTGTGGCATCGAAATGTGGAGCAGAGTTGAGCGAGAAGCGAATGAAGGATACGGTGCACTCGGGGAGACATAGACCGTATTCGGATTGTGAGCACGGCGTGCTTCTCGGTGGCTGTCAAAATAGGAATACACGTGGACGGAGGAATGTGTATGCATACTGCCGGCCGACTTCTATCACTGCGTTAGTCACATCCGCACTGTTGACGCCAGACGGATGCGCACCTCTCCGGCCGAGGAGCAAGAGACAGTTCAGATAACATCAGCATCTAAGCCCCTGCTGAGTTAACCTCGAGTTTGCCACGCACAACCCATGGTGCGAAATACTTGGACATTATTCCTAGTGCCACGCCCAAGGCGGGAGATCGAGGGCCACAGCACAAGATCCTGAGCGAAGGGAGTGGGTCGCGCAGCTTGAAGGCAGCGCAAGACAAGACCGACTCGAGTGAATTCGTGCGGATGGAGTCTGTTAGCGCTGAGTCGATATCACGCGCGGAGAATTCGTCGAAGCGGAAGGCCAACGTTATGATGATTTCATCCAGATTCTGGCTTGTAATGCTCAAGAGAGCATGAATGACGGCATGGAGCGTCATTTCGAGGTCCTTCGTATCCTCTAGGGTGATCACGGATAAGTTGATGGTAGCCAGAGCATCGGCCGATAGGGAGAAGCTGTAGCCTAGAAAGACGTTCTGTTTGACAACAATTTCTGCAAGGCAGCTCTGACTCACCAGGCACAAATAATTTTAGTGAATATTTCTCCAGCCCATTGCTTGCCTTTTCCAGGAAGTGATCAATGGCAAGACTGGCAGCTGTCGAACTCGCAGATGGAAGTATAGACAGATCCCTCAGAGTAGATATCGAGGGACTCCTCGCCAACCAGTTGAGAATCTGCTCTATTGATTCCGGCGGCAACCTGAGTCGGAGGCAGGAGAGAGCAAACGGAGGTATGTCCACAGGCGATACAATTTGCTGTGTAGAGGGCCTGACCACTGATCCCCAGGTCAATCCGCTCGCAGATGTTACCTCCAGTTCGGTCAGGGACGCGAAGTTTTGAACGAAGCATTGAAGGCGAGCGAGGGAGTCGAAACATCCCATCGCTGTGTGGAGAATCTGCACTGTTGTGTAGCTAGCGCAGGTGGAGAGTAATGTGTTGTCGCACGGCTCGTAGGCATCAATATCCCCAATTGGCCACAAGTAGAGCACCTGTATGCTCGTTCGTGACCCATGCTGCTTCCCGGTAGGAAGGGAGCCACAGGAGACCCTCCCCAAGGACAGTTTCTGCAGATTCGGGAGCGCATCCGTGAGCTGGCACAGGTCAGAGCCGGAGGGGAAGTGGCAGTTCTCAAGTATTAGCCACGACACTGAACGGAAGTGCGCCAGGAGAATGTAGAAGCTCGCATGAGGTCGGTATCTCGTCCAATCAATATCGTGAAGTTGAACTTGATACAGCTTGGGGACACGTGTCGCGGGAATGCACAGTGGAACGGTATGTGCAAAGGGCCTCTGCGGATCCTCGGTGATGATGATACGGAGGGTGCGCTGTGAATAGAATTTTCCCATTGCCTTTGATATTACGGCGCGTGATACGAAGTCCAGATGGCGACGGTTAGCGACCCAAATATCCGCGTCGAGGAGCCGGTGACACACTGGTGAATCGCGGATGCGATGACACGTCAAGGAGACACTGAACAAGGTCAATTTTTCATCCCACATGAAGTCGAGAATGTGCTCCACCACTTCCAGGGGCAAGTCGGGCCACATCTCGATGATCTCTGTGACGGCTCGGTTGGTGTCAGACAGACTGCAGTGCAAAGCACTCACAGCAAGAATATCTCCGTTCGGCTCGGCAAATGTGCAAATCGTGCGCTTTGGTGCTGCGTTTTGGGAGAATAGAAACAAGGATGGATTAGGATGGCAGGGGAAAACGTATACCAGAGGAGGAGTGCAGCCATCGTGATAATCGCGCGTCCACAGTCATCTGATCGTGCCCTGGGTCCTCCGGAGTTCGCATGTACTTATATGCTTACATGTTTTGTACTTCGGCCTTTTCTCACCTGGAAAAGGTTGATATCAAGCCTCCACATCTCCTATCGAAGCTCATGCTTTCTCCCGCCACATTCATTGTATGCCCTGAATTTCGACATGTATCCAATCGACGCGACTCACCCCAGCCCCGAGTTCGCTGATCCTATACACAACGGATTCCCTTTGTTGTAGAGTACTAGTATCTCCAGGAAGTGCTTTCTCAAACTAATAACCATTGCATATATGTCAACTTGCCAGGGTAGTAGTAGGTACGGGTGCAAGTAAGTAGTCGGAGAGTGACGGTGAAGCGCGAGGTCACTAAGCCTCACTGTGAATGTCAGCCACCGTGACACCAGCACCACGTGGTCGCGCATCCGGGGTCGGGCGCTTGACTGCCCAAGTCGCCCTCGCATGGTTCGAACACGTACATTCACTCGTCCTGCAACTGTGCTTATACGAGTCCTACCTTCGCTGGCCCGGTTAAACGCGTGCCACACAATATGGAGATCTGTACCTTATCAACGGAGCTGAGCCCAAGCTCAAACTCGGAGTCGATTCCACAGTGGGAGAAGATGTGGTAGCTCTCAACGTCTGCCAGTGAAACGTGAACTCGGGCTTCAAGTGTAAATTTTGACTTCACTCTTGAAATATTACAAGGCTGTCCTGATGGATCAGTGCGAATGGTCAGCCATCTTCCCGTCTGTCAGGAGGTGGTTCGTGCACAGCAACGTAAGTACTTGAAATCAATTTAATACCTCTGTTCGGTGACTCTACTTAAGCACGCGGCTCAGTATCCACGTAGATACTTATACCAATCGAGATGCCTCGGCGCAGTCTCTGGCGGCTACGCTGGATCGCTGACAGTGAGGATCTATGCGGTGGTAGTCGCACAAGGACCGGTGGGTTGTTGGTCTTCCTACATCATACGCTGATTCAATCTTTTCTCTGCTCCCTTGTTCCGTGTCATTAGATAGCGCGCTTGACATCTTCTCCGGCCATAATGAAGGGTCGCCGCTGATTACATTGGAGGCGCATGGTAGGTTCGAACTACGTTCACTTCGATGATTGATTGATTTCTTCGCTATCCACCTGTCGTTCGCAGCAACAAAAGTGGAGTATCACTCGAGGACTCGTCATTCTTTCTCACCACATGAACACGGCAAGAACCTCCGGGAGATGCGATAACCATGTGTTTCACAGATGCTTTGCTCACTTGCTGACCTCCGCACGTATGCGACATCATGATGCTCAGTGGCAAGATCATTGTTCGCTTCCGCTGTTTCCGTTCATTATCATGCGGATGACTCTAGGCAGAATTGAACCTAACCACGCGCCACCGGAGCATGCGCATGCGAGTCGAAGGTACCACCATGTACGATAGTCCTACACCGCATATTGGACACCACATTGTTCTACAGCATGTGGGAACGCAACTTCCTTGAGTTTCTCAGAAGGGATGGTTCCAGCATCGGGAGTATTTAAACTTGCATCCCTTTACAAACTGAATGTCGCCTCTCCCTCCAGGCGCTTCTGTAATACAGTATGAGTAATGCTTCCACTGAGGCAGTCTCTTTTCTAGAACTAATGTAGGTCTCATCTGTAGAACCTTCCTGTATGCTTGCGCTGATCAAGGAACGTCAGCGTGGTCGGAAATTACTACCAGATTGCAGCAGCTGGTAAGTTGGGTCTGCTCTGTCCGTGTACAAACCAAGTGCTAACCGTTGAACGTCCGGCTGTCTCTAGCGCTTCTCATATATGAGCAGGCCATTGCTCTCGGGGATGAAATCACATACATGTGGTCTTTCCGGAAATCAAACGCACTATTTCTGCTGAATCGAATCAACATACTCGCGATGTGCGTATGCTTGATTTTCGAAGCGTGTTGGCGACACGACGTACTGGTATGTCCTTACTATTGACTCATCCCTCCGCGGTCAGTGATATCGCAGTAGAGGCATGCTTCTCCACCGATGGCGCTTTGTCGAGTACCTAACATCACCCTTTTGTAGCTGTAAATTCGTTGAAAACCTAGAGAACATCGTCGCACTGGCGTCTTATCTGCTTTGGACCGGTACGTATGCATGCCATTGATATGTAGGCATGCAGTGTAACGTACGAAGTCGTCTCCTCCCTGCGAGTCTATGCAATCAGCGATCGCAATCGGCTTATCACTTTCGCGACTTTCTCATTAGGCATCGTGCCCTTCGTTCTAAATCTGGTTAGTTGAGGATCACTGAAGGAAGGCCTGTAACGTCGCTAATCAAGCAAATCTACAGTACAAAGTGACGCGGACGTCGGTCCTACTCTTTCCTGTAGGGCAATCCAAATTCTGCACCGTGTCAGTCGACATCCCTACTAGTATCTACGACAGGTGGGCGTGCGGCTTCTTTCACACTAGCCGTGGCTGACAGAAGTCTATTCGAACGAATGTCGAAGATGTGGGTGGCCCGCCATATACAGCATGTAGCGACGCCTAACCTCGCATGGCGTTTAGTGTTGATCATGGCGAGGAGCTGTGCAATTGCATCCGAGGCCATTGTCGTGTTCGTCGTCTGGTGCTTTATGCCCTCTGGGTTCAAACACTTCCGTGTTGATTCGTCAAAAATCCCACTTTCCACGTATTTATGGGCAGATGGTACGTCGTGAGATCTTTATCTTGCCCAACAGCTAGTCAGTCCCTTATCCCTTATTTAGGCACAATCAACTTTACGTAAGGACTACGTATTGATCTCCCGTGTTCACCGTTCCCTGACGCCGTCTCCTACAGTGTCCTCCTCCTCTTGAGTTCGATCGAGATAGTACTCAATGTGACACATGTCGTCTATGCAGAATCCACGTCGATATTCTATGCTTACAACCCTTTTCCCGTGTTCATGCTCCCGTATGTGAACATGATGTTTGGCTAGGGTCTGTTCTCATGGAAATTTTACAGCATTACGTCCATCATCATCGCGCGATTCACTCTAGAGCTAGGCAAGCGAGCCGCCGTGGCCCGACAGTCCGAGTGGTCCGGGACGATGATGTCGACACACCTCGAAACGCCAACAGCATCTGGCGTTTGTGTGGGTCGATATCAATCAATCATGCGTTGGAACGTTGAGTGCTTGGCTGCAGACACGTACACGCCTGCTGAGCTAGGCTCGACCCCTGGATTTACGGATTACATCGAGGGTGAGTATGATGGTGATTACCAGCCTGGTACCACGTGTCTCCGGGCATATGAACACGCCGAATCCTGAGACGCAGTTTTTTATTAGTCAGTTCTTGTGTCCATTTCATGTCATCTTTACTGCCAGCATGTCTTGTGATAGATGAACAGTATGCGTCAGGTACGCTGCATATTACACAGTACGTGTCCTTATTGTCGGTTGTCGGTCCTTGACCAACTGAGTATCATACGACCTACCCTTACTACTGCGTGACGAGCGTGATTACAACCGATTCCATAATGCTAGGCAATCCATCTCTGACGCACATACAGGTGGGGTTTCAGTTAACCCTGTTAACTCTTTGTAATATGCAGGCTAAGTCCTGCCGGGATGTCCGGCTCGCACTCGGCCAGCCTGAATAGCCACCCGGGATGGGTTTGCATCAGTTAAGAATACTATACACGTATTGAACTTCCAACTTGTAGACCAGACGCACAGTCCGCGACGAAGAGGTAGGAAAGGCGCCAATAGGCGCTCGTGCACTGACACTACGCGCAAGATGCGCGATGGAATAGGTGACGCAGTTGGTGGTAGATACCATACTAGATGTCTTCGCGCTGAAGCACTGACGTATCAACACGAATTGAGCCGTAGCATAGATCCATGCCGAAAGCCATATACTACTCATTTCGCCGAACCTGCCTTGTCTGCCTTGCGTGCGAGACTCTCTATATACCCGCGGAAGCTTGTCAGCCACTTCAAATCAGGTAGGTAATTGACCCAGAAGATCGCCCTGGGACTAGCATCAGTTTCGTTTGCTATTCTTCTGTATGTTTACACACCTCCATCCTGGTTGGCCGACCACATCATCAATTCGCCCTTCCGCCTTCAGAACCCGGATCGCTTCCGCGGTCGTCTCCGGGTCAACGTACCACACCTGCTCCTCGCTATCATCCGAGAGGACCAACACACGCGCCATCTTGGGCAAGCGCTCGTATTCGGCTGGGTCGGTCTCGCAGCCGAGGTCAACACGGAAGTTGTCGAGACCCAGCTCTTCCGCGGTCTGCCACTCCAGGTCCTCCACTGGCCTGAAGCCTGGAGCGTTTATTGACGGCATGAACTCCATGCCGTTGGACACGAGGAGGAACTGCTTGTAGTCCTCAGGCAGCGTGGCGCCAAGTCGCTCCTCCGCTTCTTCAATGGCCGACGGTGATGCGGGGGGCTTCAGCAATGTGTCGTGTTGATCCCACTTTAGGATGTCAAGCTTAGGGACCAGCACGCTCCAGGTAGTTTCAGTAAACCCTTCTACAGAAGCGCGCCACTGATCTCGGGTGGCCGCGACTGCAGGACGAATAGAGCGCAAGGCCTGTTTCACGACCTCAGCGTCACGGTCCGCTTGCTCTGCCGTGCGCCCTGTTACTTCAGCAACAACTCCTGTCATCGCGAGGGCCACTAAAGGACGCCATTTTGCGATATAGAACGTCCAGAATTCGGCGAAACCACTTCTCGCCGTGTCTCGAACACTGACATCCATGCCAGTTAATACCGAGAGGAGACGTTACAAAAGGCAGAACGTACAGTTTGGACATCCAATGACGAGCCTGGCTATTCCACCCTGCATCGATTGCCATCGTAATTGCCCCTGGTAGTGTATAGGGAGTAAGAATCCAGTCGTTGTCGAGGGTGCGGATGACAATGGATTCGAGGATATCTTCCCGATCTTCTGGCGGGGGGAATTGGTGATTGGCTCGAACCTCGCGATCCCAGTGATCCATTTCATCTCGTGAAGGGGGATCCCATGGCACATTAGGTCTCTCTCCCAGGCCTTCCCAGAGAAATTCGATTGGCCGCAAGCACGGGTCGCCCAAACTCTCGATGGCATTGGGAAACATGCTGAAAAGCGCTAATAAAAGGCCGTTGCACGCGCGTGAGAAGCCCTCAATACCCAGACGAACGGCGAAGTGGAAGACCACGCCCGCAACTTCCCTCGCGTTCGATGACGAAAGCTCCGCGAGCTCCAGAGCAACATCTTCGCCAGACTACATTGCGGGAGGGTTAAATGTTACCGTGTCCGGTAACTCAGGCGCTCCTGAAATTCTGTGACTGAAGTATTTGTTCCAGATGGAAGATAGGAAGACGCCACCGACAGGGTATAGGCGGGATGCTTTGTACATCACAGAGAGTTTGTTCAGGGTCTCCGCGTCGTTGGTTGCGGTCCAGAACACGACTAACCATGCGATCTTAATGTTGTGTCTCTAATCAGCGATTAGGGTACTTACCGTCACATATCATCGCGGTCTCGGAGTCCCACACCCTTGCAGACCCTGATGGGAAGCATCACTCGGCGGTAGTATCATATTTCACAAGTGACATACCGATGTATTGTCTATCCAGGTCAAGAGACTTCGATGAAGCGACTCTGTCTTTCAGCAAGCCGGAAGCAGCAAGTACTACAAGGCCAGTGAACGACGCATTCAATGTATACGATGGAAGACTTACAGAGGCGCCCAGTCCCCGTTGCGATAACAGTCATGTTTTTGCTATACTAATATCTGCCTTAGGATGATCGGGAGATAAAAGATGACACAATAATGACTCACGATCGTCTGGATAACTCGGGCTACGAACTCCATGTTTAGAGTCGTTATATTTGATGCACCCGGAATGAACAGAAGGTCGTAGCTAGAATCATGGATTTCTAGCTTGTCTGAGACCGTGGCTAGATCACTGACCCTTCGTAGTCTTCCCCGGACAAAACTGACGCAGCAGTAGTAACCCTTGCTTGATCTATGTTCAGGTGCTCGCAGCCGGATTGGGGATCCGCCAGCTTTGGATCATCCAGCATCACATAGGCGGATTCTTCACGAATGCGAAGGCGATCGAGAGGAAGAAGTAGGTCGGCACTAGTGAAAGAGCTATGACGAGAATATGTTGCAAGTCAGGCCTCGAGGTAATCAATAAGCATGGACAGTGGTGCGTACCCGGACACTAGCAACACCACGGCCTTTGGTTTAGACATGCTCGATTGCGTTGGAAAGCTATCGCTTTGAGGGTTGCCTGTTTGTGCTCACGGTCCTTGCATGATGCAACCAGTGCTTTTGAATCGATCAGACGTAGCCTCACCGGGCCTGAGCGTCGCTGCAAGCTGGTGAAGTTGTCTGTGGTCCTTCGCGCCATCAGATGTGATGATCATCAAGACCTCATTCCAAATATGCTGGTACAAATCAAAACGTGGAGAACTTGCCAAGCTGGACTGCCGAATCACTCTGAAGCTGAGCCTGATGATTGTCGCAAAGAGTCTACTGCATAAGTACGCGTAAGCGTGCAGCGCTCGCCAAGTGACGCCGCCTCCTGTGTAACCCACCCGCCTCTGTCTCGCCAAACTCGTAAGCCCGATAGTAACAAATTCAATCGTCGGCTCGACGCGCTGCCTTCCCGCAACCCTGGGAGCACATCGGGAGTTCGCTGCGGCGGTGGATCCCGCCCACCCTCGCAGCTTACCCGTTGCCCCACAGGTCCGGGAGGTTCGGTTTGAGTCGGGCAGCCCTGCGGACTGCGCCCCACACAACATCACCTTCGTTTTGCCTTATTCTCACATCGTGGCCATCGCGCCACTTCGTCTCTTCGACCGCGTGGCAATCGCTCAGTTCACTGCTCTATGTATATTGATACATCTCACCAGTCTACAACCGGAAATAGTACCTAGACCAGACCTTTGATCAAGGTCAACTCGAGAGAGGAGATATTGAGAAGTACGTCAGACGTACTGCGCTCTAGCATCAGACACCACAAATAACATGCAGGCGAAGAAGTACGTAGGCAACTTGCTGACGCTGAGGCGGCTAACGGAGTTCAGTCAACGCAGATGAAGGCCGGTCGAAAGAACAACTTGAGGTTAATAGGGGCGCTCAATTCTTGCTGTGGGCACCTGCTCCAAATGGCAGGTGGTCTCAGATCCGCGTCAAGTCCGCCCGATTGAGACGCCACCCACTCGTTCGTCTGTCAGGGGCGCGCCGTACGTCGATTCCGCCAGACGATAGAGAGCAACAATGGTATCGCACAGGTAGTACACACCGTCTTAATTCTCCATACTACTAAGATCATGCATGAACTCTTTCCCATAGTCACTATTAATATTGATATCGTCGATACATGGGTTGTGCAGACTGCAGTGCAATAGCTACTAGTCGAGAGGGCGTAGAGGCACGAGCTTTGACTGTAACACGGAACTGAGAGCGAATTTGAGGTCATATCGCCAAGCAGAATCCAAAGACGCAGACATAAAAGCTATAAAAACAGAGATGAGGAAGCACCATGGGAGCTCAGTGCTCGAGAGGAGCAAACGTTGCGCGGAGTGCACCATTACACATCTTCCGCAAACGCAGGAGACTCGGATTGTATCTATTCAAATGATTTAGTGAGGAAGGCTGGGAAATCCAGCAGAAACACGACTCGCGCACCCATGGCTCGTCCTTCCCAAGGACGTACTTCCGTGGAGGTCGCTCCCAACAAGTCAATCGATTGGCTTCTTCCTCATTGAAGAGGGGCAACAGGATACCTAACTCGTAGTTCGTGATCTGCATGAACATTTCAGCGCCGTCGCGAGGGGAATGAATCATTTGCTTGACTCACGTTGAGCGTCGGATTGAATGCTGACCCTGATAGCGTCCCCCACGCCGACGGCGTGAAGTTATGCGAGCCCATATACAACCATCCAACGGGCTTGTTCTGCCTCGTCTCCGTAGGCTCGTTGTCGTCCGGCTCCGTTTCGCTGTCTGACTGTCCGCCAATCTCTCCCTTACGTATGATACCCAGAATCATCTGTGGGATCCAGTCAGCGGCAGCTGAGGAGGAAGTGTTATGTATACCTTGGAGTGCATGAGGACGCGGCCACGTTTACTACGCGATTGGTGAAAGAGGTCCCGCGGAAACTTCGCTGCCTCCCATTGATGCCTTCGACAAAACATTGTTCCTCCTCCCTGATCACTCAAGTGTCAGATCGCTAGAGTACGTGGTAACAGGACAAGGGAGACAGACCTGCTCGCCTAACACGCTGGAGCGCACGTATTGCAGCGTCGGAAAGAGGATCTTGATAGGTGGGTACGGCAGCTTAGCCCGACGCGCTTTCGAGACGTCGAGCCAAGTCTGTGCAGACTCGCCTCGAGCAGAACAATGGAATTCATTCATCCATTGCGTGCTGTATGTCCCGATAGACGAGCCCTAAGTGTATATGAGGGCGATACAACATCCCCATGAGCGCGATCTGTTACCTGGCATTCCAGTACCACTTCTTTTCCCTTATCCGCAGCCAAGCCCGAATCCCGCAGGGCTTTCATCAGCGATGTATGTCCAGTGAGAATGACCTGAGTGTTCTGCGTCAACCTGTTGAATGCCTAACAGACATTTGACAGAGGTGCTCACTTTCGGCCAGCCCTCGTGCTTCCCCGCTACGGACGGAATCAGCTTGGCTTTGACCTTTGAGAAGTCCCAATGCGTGCGTATGTGCTCCAAGCGCTGTAGCGGCAGATTCTGATGCTGTCAAATTGCAAGGAAAGTCGTAATTAGTGATTTGGTACTGGTAGTACCGATATGGCCGAAGACGAACATCATTGTTGAGGTGCGAGATGAGCGCAGGGCCAACATTCAGTGCGCGAAGAACACGGATAAAAGCTGCGGCGAAGTCGTCCGCTTTGGGATCATGGGCAATTGGAGAAGCGCGCTTCCCGACATCTTGGACCCAGGCTGTCTGGATGTGGATGATCTTTAGGCACAAGGCGAATGAAGGCTGAGCACACGACCAGGGACGTACATTCTCGATATCTCGCCAGTCGTACTCGATCATGTTAGCGGTCGTTATAACTATCCGTAAGCGCCCCGTCTTGTAGAAGAGCTACACCCGCATTATGAGGGTAAGTTTGAAACAAGCTCATCACTAGGCATTGCGTACCATCATAAACTAAGCAATCGAGTGAGCATGTCGGCATCATTGCGGATCAGATATCCAGATTACCTTCATATGCATACAGCCCATGCCGTTCCGTAGGAATGGCGTCGTTTTGACCCAATTCGGTAGAATCGTCTTTATGGTTTCTTCACCTACAGTCCATCAGCGGGCTGCGCTGTGCTAAGCCACTCAATCGTACCTTGAGGATCTTGCGCGACGGCTACAACCGGAGTTCTTGGATTAATCATGGAATATAGCCAAGGAAAATTGTATACGTATGCCGACACGATGGCGAACTCGATGTCGTCTCTCTGTAGGTCATTTGCTATCAGCATGCACAGCCGAGACCAATGCAGGTTCGGTCTCACGGGCGCTAGGATTTCGCTCAAACGGAAGGTCGGCATTATATCCAGAGCTCGGTCCACATGCATGTTAGCTATCTGGCGCATCTCGCCATTCCAGAACCACCGCTCGGCTGAACTTCTAGCAGCCGCGCTCGCACCCGGCGCAGTTGCGCGCGCAGTACTTGTGCTTGCGGTCGAGCTGGTGGTAGTAACACTGGAAGAAGCGTGCACGTCGGCTCTGGGTGTCTCTGCAGGAGACGAGGAAATGCATTGCCTCTTGGATCTATGAGAATCGCTATCCGCACCAGAGCCTCCGTCCAAGTCGAGGTCCGGTCGCAGACGTTTCTGCCGCGCAAGGCGTTCCTGCTCGAGTTTTGCTCTCTCAGAGAGAAACTTCGTCGCAGGAGCTGGAGAGTCTGGCAGCTTTGATGTTGCGGGCATTTGGACGGCGGGTCGTAGGGCTGCACGTCGTGCTTCCTCCCTTTTTGATGCTTGTATAGCTTGTTGTAGCTCAGCCTGAAATCTGCGTTCTTCTTCATTGGTTTCTGTAACGTCTTCATCGTCGCTAATTTCGATCACGTCGGAGTCGGCTCTGGTCGAGGAGCGTGGAGCGGCCGGAGCTTGGTCCTGAAGACTCATCGCTATGGCTCTACCATACAGGTGAGCATGTGGCATTTATATGTTGAAGAACCTCACTTTTCCAGCTCTTCGTCATAAGGGTCGTCCATATCGGTACTGAAGCTCGAGATGTGAAGGAATCGTCTCGAAGGCTGAGATGATCTATTGGCGGACGATGACTGTAAGCAAACAGCTGGAGCACATCACGCAATATAGCTGTAATTTGAGTATTAATCATCACAGGATATGAACTAACGAACCTTGTTCTAGTAAACGGAGGGATTATGGAAAGATACCAACTGCGATTGCGTGGTGGTTGCGAACAAGTCGGACGCATCATAGACGCTCACTGAGATACGCGACGCGTCGTGCACAGTCACGTGATGGCACCCTTTGTATACTAACTCAGCTCTATGATTTTGCTATATCTACTACAATACTGGCAAGATCCAGCGAGTCTGGCTAAGCCAATCTCATACACCGTCCCATGCACATGGATTTGAGCAGTGCTATGATTGAAAATGTGCAGTACTAATTCAGGTGAGTCTGGCTGAGGCAGACAACTGCCGAAGCTAGCGTACTAAACCGCGATGCTGCGACGTAAGTATCAAAATCGAAGCTTCTGAAGAGCGTACTATATTACAGTCTAATATCCACACATTACTCGTACCACCGTTCGCGTAGCCGCTTCCTCCTCACCATAGGCTTCGTGATGACAATGGCAAGCGCCAGCCCAGCGATAGTCAGTACGAGTTGAGCTTTATTGAAGCTCTCGCTCAACACATCAAAAGTATTGGACGGCGCGATCCGAGTGAAGAACAAATCGTGGCCATATGCAAAGACGAGAGAGGTGGACTCGAGCAACGCAGGGGAAGTGATGACGTGCTTGGTACCGATCACCTGGTTGGTACGTTTACGATGAGTTCCTGCGGAGCTTATCAATTGTTCATTGGGCAAGCGTACCGTGTAGTTGTGTGAGAGCACACGTTTTGGGTCGTCATATACGACAGGATCGTATTGAATGAGCCATTCCTCCATCTCTTCACTCGTGGGCTTCCGCATTGGACGCCGAGGATCGAGGACTCGTCTTGGGAAGGACTGAATTTGGTGATTCTCATTTGCAACTGCGAGTATGTCGTGAGACGATGCGTGTTCCATATATCAATTGAGTTGCTCACCGATTATGTCCTTAATGGTGATACCATAGGATGTCGACGTCGTAGTCATAGTGCTGATTCCGCGTGGTATGATGAAGGCTTGCTCATAGACTGCCAGAGCGGTGGTCTCGTTGGAAAATGAGCTCAAGTCAGAACTGACCAATCTTATTAGCCTGTGCTCATCAAACATCTCGATGTCGCATACCTTCTCGTCTTCTTATCGATCCCTGAGCCTTCGTACAGTTCGACTGACACAACGCGGTGGCTCTTGGTCGACTGCACGCTCGACGCATCCCCATCAAAGTATTGGTATACCAGCCAGTTCTCCGTCAATGAGACCTTGACATCGCACGTACCCTCCCATGTGGGCAATGCGACATGATATAGGATCGTGCCTTTTGCCCCGTCGACAAGGTACAACGAGCATTTGGGGGTAGCTGCCTGGGACGCGCCAGTGACGACGGCGGCGAGATTCGGGTTCAGGTACTTGTACAGTGTCGTGCGGTTGCCGAGCACTTTGCCTAGGGAAGCCACCGGCTCGTACGCCGGACGCGGGGTGACGGAGAGAATGTCTTCGCCGGGAGGGAAACTGAGCGACCAGGTGATGTCTGCTACAGGCTTGCCGGTTAACTCAATCTCGGACGAGATCCTATGACCTGTAAGACGACGCTCGCCGGGAGCACCAGTGCGCAGCGGAATGTGTATGGACGGAGCAAGCCGACGGAAAGTCTCCTTGTTGTCCGCCGTGTCCGGATAGATGTGTACCTGAGGCTGGGGTGTAAATATTGCGCCACAGCAGTCGGAATCGCTATTTACCTGCACAAACTCGTCTAGCAGTAGAACGAACTTCTGTGAGCCGCTGCGGAGCATGTATGCCTCGACAATAGGTCCAGCAATGATATCGTAGCCTTGTAGTACATCACCTGGCGGCGATAAGCCTCTGGCATCCTCTCCCGTCAGCGCGTTCACATGAAAGAGAACAGTGTCCGTAAGGCTCTTCAACCATTCCCAGGATTAGCCCTGCGCACTCGCAAGAAATGAAATACATACATTGCTCGCCTTGCGCTGGGTAACCAACACAACCTGTGGCGCGTCCCCATCGTTCACCGTCCGCGTGACGAACATCTTCACAGGGATGACTTTCCCCCCAATCTCGGCCGCCCAACCTAGTCCGAATACCCGGCTCCAGAGTACCTGGCCATTCGCAGAATCGATCCCATATACCTTCCCATGCCCGGTAGCGGCAACAACCACCTTGCGGAACCCAAATGCATCGCGTGCGAGCGGCTCAGATGCGTTCGCGCTGGACGCGACGGAAGACGATACAGAGGCGTAAGAGCCCGTCACGAAGCGTCGCGCAAAGTTCACTGCATATTGGGGGAAGTTCTATCTGGGAGTGAGTGGAAGTATATCAGAGTTTCGGACGCTGACGTACCTGCGCGTCGGACAGTTGTCGGACGAGGCGGTCGCCAAACGACTCTTCCTCGTCTCCCACATGCGAGGTGATGACCTTCCGCTCGGGCAACTCAACGAGCTCGGCAACTTTGATGTCAGCCAGCCCTTCCTCCCGCAACCACTGAGGTTTGTCATGTTGCCACAGTTGAATTGCACCAGTACTTGTCGTCAGGGCGAGGCGGCTGACGATCGTGTTACCCTCTGGGTTCGCTGTTTCTAGAGCTACCTGAAGACGATAAGCATAAGCCCGAAAGAATGAATTACACGACACTTACGTGGGAGATCACGCCGTGGATGCTGGTCTCGAACGGGAACGTGTACCCTGACACCAAGCCCCTTCCATCAGCTAGATGACCGGCGAAGATATGGGCAACAGCTTTCTAGAAGAACATCAGGACACAGTTATCAGTGAAGTGGATGTCGAACCTTGTAAGCATGGGACCAGTATATCCGCGCTATGTACGACCGGCCATCTATGTCGAGACCGCCGACATAATGTGAAAGTGTATACTTGGATGAAGTTGCCTGCATGTCCGATTGTCGGTGTTCCATGCGCATGCATACGGAAGATTATGTCCAACGTACAGATTCTGCAAATTCCCAGATTTGTCGGAAACCTTCTGGGACAGACAGAATGACAAGCGCAGTGCCATCCTCCTTTAGCGCAACGAATTGGCCGTAATCCGACAGTCCAATGTCAAGGATGCTCTTGTACATTGCACCTTTCAGTCCCATCGGCTTCCCCTTCAGTTCCGGGGTCAGGGTAAAGTACCGTACCGAGCCGCCTTCGATCCAGACAATCCGCGGGGATACCTGGGCATTATTGACGTCTTGGAGTGCGAAGAAGCTGGTCAGCCCATCCGAAATACCGGACGGGATATGACCTGTGGCAAATAGCTCGCCGGTCGTGGAGGAAAGAGCCGTAATGTGTAGGGTGTATGAGGCGAACGACTTGGCCAGTCCAGCAAGATATATAGCGGTCGGTGTGATGACGATCTTTGAGTATGTGACCAAAGAGCTAAGACATAGAGTACGTCAGCGAGAGAGAGAGATAAAAATTGTCTTATACATACGTCTGGTCAGGAGCAGACCAACTCCATTTCACTTCTGCAGTCTTTCCGTCGATACGTCGCACTACGTGCGCGTTCGACAGGACGTACACGTCCCCTTCGGAATCGAAGGCAATCGTTGATCCTGATGTCTCTGGATCGAAAAGACGGCCGAACTCAGGTTTGTGCAGGCGTCTCTCAGCCAAAAGATCACCGTTGCTAGCATCTAGTAGCCGAAGCGTGGCTCCACCTGTACCAGACACAGCGGCAACAACTGCAGAATGGCATTAGCATGAGCACAGATGATGTTCGAATAGAGCCTCAGGAATTCCGCCAAGGTCTGGTCGTTATGCACCAAGGTCCCGGACAATGTCAAGTGCTCTAGATGCATGCAAGGACGCAGAGCGCCATACTAGGTGAGATGTATGAGACCCTGTAAGTCAATGGGCAGCTAGAGTAGAAACTGTTCTGCTAGAAGCCGCTATCAACTTGCCGCAGAGGCTCAGAGAATCAGGTTCTCCTCGAGCCTGTGCAGAACGAGCCACCACCGCAGGTGCATGGTATGATCGTATTACGACCGAATGTGGATACACTGGGGTGATCTCTGGAGAGATACACTAGATTGAGAAGTATGCTGGCGACTCACTATCTCCGTGTTGCTTGAACCCAATTATATGTTCGTTATCCTCGAATATGTACCTCCACGCTACGCTTGGTGAGGTCTGCACTCCGTTTGTCTCAACACGCACGACATCACACACCTATGGCCCCGGTAGCCGGATCCAAGGCCGCAAGGACGTTTCCCGATGTAGCAGTGAATAGCAGACTGCGCGATTTCGCCTCGCCGACTCTTTGAAACTTTGGTGCTGTAGAGGATGCACCAAACAGAGGTACACCAACAAGAGGTTGATGCCAGTCAACAATTCCAGCGTCCGAGGCATGTATTGCCCATGTTCGGGCTATCCATATAACAGCCGAGCAAAGCCAGAAGAGCCGCATGTCGTCTAGAGTGAGCCTGTCGTCGTCGCTTGGTTCATCGACTCCGGATCCCTGCAGGCGCGCGACACGAAAGCACGTCTTAGCGCCCGTAGTCCGTGGGCGCTCAAGTTGGCGGATGCCAGCGGGCCGCCGGCCTGTTCGTTCACTGTTGCTCTCACTTTCGGTCAATGTACGAAGCATCATCATAAGTAGGTGCGATGCACGGAAGCGAATAGATGCAGCTGGTTACGCGGTCCCCTATGTGAGTTCCGGAGGAAGTGCCGATAAACAGCGGAACACGAAGAGACTCCGTCTCAGTAGCACGGTGGATTAATCCCTGCAGGGAACGAGTATTCCCAGAAAAGGGGGCGAAGATGCAGGAGAAGGTGTCCTCGAGACACGTATCGTAGTTTCCGAGACCACCGCCCTTCTGCAGGTGATCAGCCCGAGATACACCTTAGCCATGCAGACAGCAACTGGCACGCACTGCCGAATCTGCACACTGAAAACGCCTGAATTTATTACATCCGAGCTACGATGGGGATCGTCCGGGATAATATGGGCATACGCATTAACAGAGGTCTCGGCCTTGCACTCAATGATCATACGTGCACAATAACGTCAATTCCCAAGTTGGGACGCGAGAACGCCGCGCCGCACGCGCCAGGTGTGGGATCAGGATCCCATACAGGCCGCGAAGACGTTTGCTGGAATCTGTGCTTCCAGCATATCGATGAAGTCGTCCAGCACGAGCCACTGCAAACCTGGGACGGGAGTACCTTCGTGCATAATGCGCACGTACTGTTCTCCCGCAGTGGTTTTCCAGACCTGCGCAAATGAAGTATTCGTCAGTGGTCATCGGCACGTCCACTCGCCCGCCGTTTCTCACCTCCATAATGATTTCCGAACCCATGGCCGGCCAACGTAACGGAGCAACTTTCCCTATCCCTAGCAGAGAAGCGAGCCGAATCATCGACCCATCGTGCCCAACATAGAATCTGAGCTTGTGGGTTTCTCCGCCGGAGCGGAACAACCTGAAGTTATGCACGAGCTCCATGATAAACACGCCTGTTAGGGAAGTCGCCGTTTAGCACGAGTCAGCGGGTGCCATGGTTCGCTTCATTGACTTGCGGGAGGAGCGCACCGAACGTAAGTTGCGAGTAAGTCGTCGCATTTTCCGCCGTGTTCCAGATGTAACTGTAAGGCGGCAGATGGTATCAGTCTTATTCGGAAATAAGAAAACCCGAGCGTACTTGTACTCCCAGTCCCCGATGGCAAATACGCGAGCGGCGTCTTCCACGGTGACACATGCGCCAGAAGCGTTGCACGGCAGCGGGTGGTCATGGCAAGTCCGCGAGCTGAACGTGTCGAAGAAATGGTCGTCTAGTGGCGTACATCAACATCATGTCGGACAACAGAACGCGGACAGACGGATAACCTCAGGATGTGGACAAGGGCCATTATGAAACATGCACTTACACCAGGAAGTCCAGGCTGTGTTTCCGGTGACGCCTAGCATGGTGCAGAGCTGGTCTTGGAAGTTGGCGTTCTCCTGGAGGTGATCGTTCCAGGCGGGCACAGATTGATATGCGTCGCGGATATTGTCTGCATTGGGGCACGAGTAATCCGGCACAATGGAGTCAATCTGATGGCGAGGCGCCTCAGCTCTGGACTTGTACCGCCGAAATGATAGTAATCCACACACCACGGATGGCTGTGTCAGAACCGGGAATGTCTTAGTAGCCATGGTAGGGTCCATCCCGGTAAGAACTCCCCCTGCTACTTGATATGTCCGATCCGCCACCGATGTACGAACAAAAATTTCCTCTTCATTGACAGACTGCAAGAAGCCCAGCTTTTGGGCGTACACAGACCAGAAATCCTGTGCACAACATTGTCCTTACGCGGACCTAGAACGGGGGCCGGAGAAACGTACCTGGCCGTGGTGGATCGCATCTTGAAGTCCTTCGTACGTGAGCTGGCCCTCATCACACGTTCCGTTCCAAATTTGAATCAGAAAAGGGTGCCAAGGCGGGCTGTACGTCTCGTGGAAGATGTGGGTCGTGCCGCCTCCGTGATTGAACTGAAGGAAATTGGAGCAGTTCCACGACTCCTGGTTAAGTTCACCCTCTTCAGGATAGAGGTTGTCCGGAGTCCTCTGCGGCATCATCAGCCATCTCGTGGGCAGCGCCACTATGCGGGCAGATTGATGCAAGGGAACGACCCCTTTTACCTTGTGGTGGCGAATCACAGCGTTTAGGTAGATCAGCGTTGCGTTTGGGGCGTCGCCTGGAGCTTCGTAATGCGCGGCATTGACATGAGGTGCATTGCAGTAGTTGTAAGTATTCCAAGGGAGATTTGCAGGCGTGAAAGATGTATTGTACACCCCCGTGGTAGAGCAGATACCGTTATAGACGGGTATTTCCGTCGACAGCGCTAATGTCATCTGAGCGGGGACTTGAAGTATGAGGCCCAGCCAGCGCGCCTTGGCCCACTTCATCGTTGACGAGAGCAGGATGTCAAAGACCGGGATGGAGCTCATACCTGAGCTATATGAGGGGAAAACTCCGAACGTATCCGAGTTGCCCTGAACCGAAGCTGAAGTCGGAAATCGAGAAGGTCAGTCACCAGGGAGAGCAACGTGCGTCGCGAGTTTTTGGTAAATCCCAGCGCCCAAAGATTTAGATGAACTGCGCACGCGAAGTATAACGCCGCATCTGACCAGATTCCTGACTCAAAGCCGCACCTGGCTTATGCAGTGACAGCTGTTGATGATTTACATTTAGAGTTGCCCAGCGTACCCTAACAACCCGAATAACACCTCCGGTCCCAGTGTGGCGTATTGGCGAGGAGAAAGCTTACCTGTCAGCTAAGCTTGCGAACGGCTGCAGTTGAGGATAAGAAGCGGGGAGGGGCGAGAACCGTGCCTCAAAGAAGCTAGCGCTCCTCACCTCTCCGGACCGAACCCAGTAGTTTCCGGTACGCGAGCGCGAGGCACTTAACGTTAGCGTCCGACAAATTCGGGCCCGATGAAAAACAATGGGTAGGACGGCGGGAACGGAGATGGAGGTGGAACCGACGAGTGTCTGGGTCGTCGCAAATCCGACTTGATTGCTGCCCGAGCTGTAGATGCAAGGGTGTCGAATATTGGCGTCTAGTCCTCAATGATTTGTAGACTCCCTTTTATGTCAAATGAAACGAGCTAGACAAGATGGCCACCGAGTATTGACGGGAATGTGAGCAAGTAGCAAACAAGCGAAGTGCAATCCGCAAGCACTGTACTACAGTAGTACAGCGTCAAAACAGGAAATCATGGCGCCTATGGTCTCACGGGGGCCGCCGGGATACTGTATTTGGATAATAGCGAGACCATCGTGCAATCCGGATCCGTCGACCCGTCTCCCGTGTTCCTCTTTCCATTGACCCTCGCAGGGTTCTCGGCGGTCTCGCAAGGTCGTACTCGAGCTGCTGTGAATAATTGACTGACCATGGTAGATATAACCATTCGGAAGCGTACGCGGACGGAGGCGGTCCTTACACAACGCAAGTTCTTTAAGAAAACAGCGCGCGGGAAGGTGATCAAAGGTTTGATTCTTACCAGTCTGGTCATGGAACTGCCCTAACGCAGTGAGTAGTACTCCGTGAAAGATATCTACGGGAAGACGTTGGCTGCGGTATCGATGGTTGCAGCATCTGCCATGACATGAGGGACTTCAGTTTGCCGTCTACTGGGTCATTTGACCACTCTCAATTCCCAAGTGGGCACTTCGTCCTGCCGGACACCAACGTCTTTCTCGCACAGGTTTGTATAACAATTTCTGCAGTCTGGATTGTGTGTTAGCTTTCGACATGCACACGACGCAGCGTTCTGCGCAGCGACTTTTTCTGTTTGGAGACTTGACTCGTGCAAATGTCTTATAGCGTGCTGCAGATGGACTTGATAGAGTCGGAACTATTCAATCCGTCAATGATCCTCTTGCAAACGGTCATGGAAGAAGTGCGGCATCGGTCACTTCCGCTCTATAATCGCTTAAAGGCGCTCATTCGAGCCGAAAACAAGCGCATCTGGGTTTTTTACAATGAATATCGATCGTGAGTCTCAAGAGGACCCGATAATACATGCATGACTCACACATCTCGTTTATATCAGCGAGACTGCCGTCATTCGCGAGGAAGGTGAATCACCTAACGACAGGAACGACCGTGGTATGTTCCATGCAAAGTTCTAGTGGCGTCCTCGCGACTGATGAAATCTGTTCTTAGGAATCCGCATGGCAACTGCATGGTACAACGCGCATCTTTCGCTTGCTCGGCCTACTATACGGGGACGACGCTCGAAACCTTTACCGACAATCGTCTTACTCTCGGATGACGTGGACAACCGTCACAAGGCAGAAAGGGATGGCCTGGCTTGCATTTCGGGTTTGCTTGTTACGCGATTCTATCATTTCTGGCAGGCTAACCCCTCTTTAGTTCACAAGTACGTCGAAGCGCTCAAGGAATCTAGCAGGCTGCTTGACCTCCTATCTGCACCCGGCTCGGACGATGTCGAGCCAACGAGAGCAGCTGCTGCTCGACAGGCGCTTTATCCCGACGTACGCATCGATCACTTGCGGATAGGCGCTAGATTGAGAGATTTTCACAGTATTTGCCGATGTCAGCGTTGCTAGCAGGAGTCAAGTCTGGTCGGCTGTATCAGGGGCATTTCAACGCTAATCAATACAATTATCTGGAGGTAGGAGAGCTGGCACATTTACAACCGGATCTTCATAACTGGCTTGGACAAAATAGGGTAACGTGCCGGTGGCTGCATTGGACAAACCGGTCCTCCTGATTGGCAGGGAGAACATGAACAGGGCTGTGCAAGGCGACGTAGTTGCTGTCGAGGTTTTTGACGAGAAGGAATGGAAGGCGCCTGGGGATGAAGTCGTGGAACAAGAGAGTAAGTCATGTGTTGCGCCGCATCAATTTGTGCTAGCTGATAGTCGGTCATAACAGCAACACTAAGAAACGATGATGCGGACGAGTCCGAAGAAGAAAGTGATGAGGAGGAGGCTATCGCTGAGCGCAAGGTTTTGCGTATGGAGCAAGCGCGAAGAGAGGCATCTACTCGACAGCCCACAGGGCGGGTTGTCGGGATCATAAAACGGAACTGGAGATCGTGAGTCAATCTGCATCCTTGGTATTGAATGGGTTTAGTGATGTTTAATTGACCCCTTAGCTATGTCTGTCACATTGACAGCACGTCTTTGACGTCCTCCAATTCGACCTCGCTTTCTCAGCAGACGGTCTTCGCTACTCCTGTGTCCCGGCTGTTACCCCGTATTCGGCTGCGTACGCGTCAGGCTCCAGCCTTGCTCGGACAGAAGATATTAGTCACCATAGACCGATGGGATAGCACTTCGCGTTACCCCGAGGGTCACTTCGTGCGCGCGTTAGGGAAGGTTGAAAGCAAAGAAGCCGAACAAGAAAGTTTGCTGCTAGAATTCGACATCCCATACAGGCCCTTCGGGAAGGCCATTCTTGACTGCTTGCCGCCTGAGGGTGACAATTGGGTTGTGCCCCCGAAGGCTACCGATACCCCGGTATGGAGGGATAGGGTGGATCTGCGAGACCTCATCATTTGTAGCATAGACCCACCCGGTCAGGATACCAAATCTTGGTGGACTCGACATCCTGTGCTAACTCCACAGCTGTGACCCAGGCTGCCAGGACATTGACGATGCTCTTCATGCACGTCCTCTTCCAAACGGGAATATCGAAGCTGGTGTCCGTGAGTCTTCCAATCCTTTGCATGACGGCTTCTGTAGGTCTGATCTTGCGTTTGGGCACCGTATCATGCCGTTCGGGCGTCCGGAAAACTCCAAGATATCGCCGACGTGTCTCATTTCGTCCACCCGGACAACCCGATGGACAATGAGGCTGCTGCGCGCGGAACCACAGTGTACCTGGTTGACAAGCGGATAGACATGCTGCCGGCGCTTCTAGGCACAAATCTATGCTCCCTTCGACCACACGTAGAGCGTCTGGCATTCTCCGTGATTTGGGTGAGCGCCAGCTAGAAAATGATTGTTGCCACAACTCATTCACGCCGTTCTCTTCTTATAATGCAGGAGTTGACGCCGGATGCCGACATTGTCAATGTCCGCTACTTCAAGTCGGTCATCGCCTCGAAATCGGCCTTTACGTACGAGGAGGCCCAGATCCGCAAAGATGATCCGTGAGTTGCCAAACCTTGGGGCAGGAAGCTGTATTGCTGAAGTCAATTCCACGTGCCAATCGCAGGAAGCTTGACGATGACTTAACGAAGAGTATTAGATTGCTCAATTCCCTCGCACAGAAGTTGAAGGCGAAGCGAATGGCGTCGGGTGCACTGAATCTCGCCTCTCCCGAAGTCAAGATTCAGCTAGATAGCTCGGAATCTTCCGATCCCATAGACGTTGAACAGAAGGAGTTAAGAGAGACTAACAGCCTGGTCGAGGAATTCATGTTGCTCGCGAACATCAGTGTGGCGCGCAAAATTGAAGAAGCATTCCCACAGACTGCCGTATTACGGTCCGTTCCTTCCCATACTTGCTCAGCGCCTTCGTGTTCATTTTGTGCAGACGACACCTGCCTCCTCCACGCTCCAATTTCGAGAATTTGCAAGACATCCTACAGAAGCGCAAGGGATTGACACTCGATGTCTCTAGTTCGGGTGCCCTCGCCGCTTCGCTAGACAAGTGCATAGTAAGTTGCTTGATTACATGGCCTCAAGGCGTGAAGCTGAAGAGATCGTTCTCGAAGGACCCTTGCGAACCAGCTTTCAATACTTTGGTGCGAATCATGGCGACGCGTTGCATGCTATCCGCGGAATACTTCTGTTCCGGAAGCGTGGCTCGTGACACGTTCGGTCACTATGGACTGGCGAGTCCAATATACACGCACTTCACAAGCCCCATCAGGCGGTATGCCGGTGAGCCGCGGAACGCCGCAGCAACTTGGTCCGCCGCTGACTACAACGATCGGCCCCTATAGATGTGCTTGTACATCGGCAACTCTCCGCTGCAATTGGCTATTCGACATTGCATGCAACGTTGCATTCAAAGGCACACGTTGAGCGAGTGCTCGACATAGTGAACCGACGTCATAGAATGGCTCAGATGGCTGGCCGCGCCAGCGTGGAATTCTATGTTGGATTGGCTCTCAGGTCGCGCGGAAAGGGAAGCGCATCCACGGAAGAAGCATTCGTGATCCGCACGTTCAGGAATGGTTTGGCGGTGTATGTGTCAAAGTGGGTCCATTTCAACTTTGCCTCTAATTCCGTAGGACACGTTGAGCTCAGGTGTTGTGTTTATTTTCTAGGTTGGGTCTTGAGGGGCTTGTGACATTCAAGCGGGAGACTCAATTTGATCCTGACTCTTACACAATCACCGTCCCTTCTGCTTCTGCTCGGGCGAAGGCCACTATCTCGGTATTTGACAAGGTGGTGGTCGAGATAGAGGTTGAGAAGGACAAAAACACGCAACGGGGCCGGGTGAAGATGACGCTGAAAAGTCCGATCGATTCTAGTACGCTGTAGATTTCTATTTCTCTACGTACGACTTGTCACATCCGATATTCGCTCGAGCTATCACCGGCGTCAAGGCAGGAGGTACTGCCCAGTGCCCACGAATACGCAAGCACCCTGGTGACGTGACATTTGACTTGCACTCGGCTCTTCGTCATGGGAAAGCCGCCGCGTTTGCCAGCCTAAAAGTCTTCCATCTAATCTCATGATCATCCCTACGCCTGGGATCCGGATCGTTCTTCTCGTAATGAGGTGGCTAACAGTCGGCGATCAAGAAGTTCCACGTTTGGGCTTCCGACCCTTGGCGCCTCGCACTTCGCGTCCTGCCATCGCCAGCACTAGCGGGAAAGTCTATGCCACGTTCATCACACGAACTGGGAATCATGCCCCAGACAATGTTACCTCACGTTCTCGTGCGTGGAAGCTTCCATCAGTCTTTAACTGGTGCTAATTGCCTAAACGTATACAGTGTCATATATTGGTATGAGGTTTATTTTCGTAAGATGGGCATGCACCCTACATGTGTATATCTGATCTAGAGCGAAGGGCTTCCTCGCAAATGAATGGCCATCCGGGAATACTTAAAGGAAATCTAGACGGCAGCGTCACCAGCAGCGCATCTCGCCCGCGATGTCGATGTTATCTTCAGTGGTTTCCCTCGCGCTCATCGTAGCTTTCGTGGTAGCAGCTCTTGTCACCCGTAGAAAGCGACCACTTCCACCCGGGCCAAAAGGGCTCCCGCTCCTTGGAAACATCTATGATGTCCCAAAGAGTCGAGAGTGGCTTGCATACCAACATTGGTCGCGTGAATATGGTACGCCTGCAGTATCTGTTGACTTCCTTCGGAAGAGATGTCTCATTTAGACTCAGACTCAGACGTTATATACTTGAATCTAGCTGGGACACCTGTCGTCATTCTCAATTCAGCCGACGCTGCTTATGAGCTGTTCGAAAGGAGGTCTGCTTTGTATTCAGACAGGTGAGCTCCTCAGATGCGCCTTGACGGTGGACTGATCACGGATCCGTAGACCGAAGATGACCATGTTAAATGATCTGTGAGTTACGAGGCACATATTTATCCGTCACTTTCAATCCTTGCTTGATGCATTCAGCTGACGCTTGCTCCAGAGTGGGATGCGATTGGCATTTCGTTTTCATGGGTTATGGCAACCGGTGGAGAGAGCGGCGCAGAGTCTTCCACCAGTACTTCCATCCCAGTGCGGCGATGCAGCACAGGCCCAGAGCCTTAAGGGGTGCACGGTTTCTCCTCAACTGCCTGCTTGATGCGCCTGATGACTTCATGGGGCACCTGCGTCAGTAAGTGACAGAGCAGCTTATCGCGTATCTCCATCTCATACTTCCTTCAGTATGGCTGGCTCGCTGATCATCGGCGTCGCCTATGGCTTAGAGGTTCAACCAAAGGACGACCCATATGTAGCAACCGCAGAACGCGCCCTTCATGCCATGGCCATGGCGGGTAACGCAGGCTCATTCCTTGTGGACTCGATACCAATGCGTATGTCAACGAACACCGCCAACTGTGGATGCTGCTCATACGTTAATTCTTCTTAGTCAAATACGTTCCATCTTGGTTCCCTGGAGCCGAGTTCAAGCGCAAAGCTATGGAGTGGAAGAAATCAACAACTGCTATGGTTGAGGTGCCATACAAAGCCGTCAAGAGGGCGATAGTAAGGCATCGTGATTCTTTCGGTTACGAGTACGCCTCACTTCTCATGCACATGCAGGCTGACGGCATGGCCCCTCCTTCCATGATTCTATCTCTGCTCGGCACGCTTGATGGGAATGACGAAAGCACGCATTTGGAAAAGCTGTATAGCGGAGTTGCAGCAGCAGCCTATACCGGTGCGTGTTGTTCTTATCAGGGCTTGGGGAGCACAATCAGCTGATGTCAGTTAGGCGGTTCCGATACGGTCTGTTGCTGCTTCAGGGACATTGCATGAATCGCCATTGAACTGACTCCTTTAGACTGTGTCTGCACTCGGATCGTTCTTTCTCGCGATGCTCCTGTATCCTGATACCCAACGCAAGGCTCAGGCTGAGCTGGACCGTGTCATCGGAAATGATCGCCTCCCTGACTTCCCCGATGAACGGTCTCTTCCTTATATCACGGCGATCGTACAAGAAGTATTGAGGTGCGGGTGTTTCGCCCGCAGATTTCTCTGCTGGAAATGCTGATGCGGGCCGTACAGATGGCGTCCGGTGACACCGCTAGGTACGCAGATGCACTGAAATCATTCCGGCGCGTGTGCTGATCCACATTGCACTAGCTGTTCCTCATCGTCTCACGTCTGAGGATGAGTACCATGGGTACCGGCTACCTGCAGGTGCTATTGTCGTCGGAAATGGATGGTCCGTGACCTTTGATCTGGATGTTTTTCTCCTTTTAAGTTGCTGTATGTTCTTTTTCAGGGCTATGCTACACGACGAAAAGCGGTTCCCGGACCCGGAAGAATTCATTCCGGAGCGCTTCCTTACTCCAGACGGTCAGTTGAACAGTGAAATGAAAGATGCTGAGCTCCCAGCGTTCGGATTCGGCCGACGAATCTGTCCTGGACGGTATCTGGCTAGCGCTTCGCTCTGGATCTCGATTGCCTCGATATTGTCGACCCTGGAGATCTACAAACCACTGGATGATAGGGGAAACCCGATCCAACCATCCGGTGAATATACAACAGGTCTCGTTACGTGAGTACATAACACCTAGTGCAGTGATGTCGCTTAGCAGACCTGGCGCAGATACCCACTGCCCTTCAAATGCGGCTTCAAGCCACGTTCCCGGACCGCTGAGGAGTTAATCCGTACGGCCGAGTTCCACTTGGACTGAAGCTGCTATTTCGCCCTCTCCCGTTCTTGTCATCGCAGGTTCCGGAGATCCGTCTGCGTCGATTACACCCAGGATCGCCAGTGTCCCGTATCAGCATTGGATTGCTAGTGATGTTATCTTACGCCTACAGTGTATAGCGATCTTCGTTGTGCGCATGATCATAATGCGGTGCCTGTTGTGCTTCTGCCACCTACGACACGCGAGTCGAAGTTCCAGAGCTTCGCAGATGCATCATGTGCGATAGGCTGTGGTCCCCTCCAACGTATTCTCACCACCCTCACATTTTGATTGGAAGATCCATCCCCTTTGGCTTCTCCGTTGTCTTCCACGCCAGACTCTGAATCCGAGCTCGATGACGAGGCTTCGTTCGATGTCGCAGATGTGCTTCCATCGAAGTGTCGAGAACCGGACACGGAGAGAAGAAGAGGGCGGAGCGGGTGGAAGCTAACCGAGCCTATCGCATCTATAGATCCGGAATGAATGATCACGATACACGGCACAGGAAGAAGCCTGCTGGATTAAGGGAGTGCTCACCCTCGTGTGCGGTATACTTGAGTTTTGGAAGCCGCCGCGCCGCGCATGCTTCTGACACCAGATGGAGGTCATCGATATCACTCCCTGCCGGGGCTGCATCGAAAAGGGCTACATTTCCTAGCTGAGATACTACGTGTCAGACCTGTTCTGAACATTAGATAAACACCCTCCGCTCACTCACTTGATCACCTAGACCTAAGACGCTACCAGTGATGTCGATGTCGAACCTGAGCTTTTGGTTTGTGATTGTTGGGCTTATGGATGGGGTCGTAGCTGCAGATGACGGGATGGCATCTCGATCAAAACAGTAGACAGGGTTACTGGCGTTCCCTCTCAGATCCCATGCATAGATGGACTCATGGCGTCTGAAGGAAGCGTAAAGCAAGTATGGTCGCGTGGGATTGAACATCAACTTCAGGAGAAGTACGTTGAGTTGCGGTAATCGAGATATATATGGTAGGATTTACCTGCATTACGCTAGACCGAATGCCGGGGGATGCACCGTGGGAGAAGCTGTCGGCCCCTACGAACATGATGGGTGCTTCTCCCGTAGCTTCTGAGAACAGCGCAATATTAGACGAAGAGGAGGATGCTGGGCTCAGCGAGCCTGCGGCATAGACACCTGAACCGGCGTCCGCAGAAAATGCCAAAGCGGATATGATACCTAGGACTCATAAGGGTAGATGCGGGGCCCTCTGTGAAGTGACGTACCCTTGAGTCCATCCTTGCTTTTCTTCGAGGGTGTGGTATGTAAGCGTGTCCCTTCTCCCGGCCGTTGCACGTCGAAAACTTCAATTGCATCTTCAAAACCACAGTAAAACCTGACGTTATGCGCGTCAGAAAGGTATCTAAATTCAATACGAGTGGTACAATATTTTACCGGTCGGCGGTGGCATTGAATGCTATACTGTGAGGTGCAATTTGACGCTCTCTGTGGTCAACGATTCCATAGGAAGCGCGCAGCTAAACAAGTTTCAGAGCAGTAGAATGGTTCGTTACTATAATGACGCCATGGTTTGAAATGAATCTTGACGTACTCACTCTGCCGTCGCTAGCATCTAAGAGCTTCACCGGGCATTCACGTACAGAGGCGACAAAGCAGAACGCAGCTGGATTGTTTCTACTCGCTGATGGATACCATGTATAATCCAGTATGGGGCTCTGTTGTTGAAACACGCGAGCAGATGTCAAGGTTGATTGTGTAGGGCTGGTGTCAGATGAACAGTATCGCGCTGGTCTTATAGGAAGATATGTAAGTTGTTCCTGCCGTCCGGTGGCCGCCTGCTGTGACTCACATTTCTGGTATGTAGAAAGTGCGATCCTCGCACTGAAAAAGTACTGCGGATCCATCAGAGCACCTGTGACCACGAGGCTTCTGCGTCACCATTCAAGACCTCATACGCAGGCGAATACGTACCACTTCGCGTTCCGGGCGAAGTTATAGGGCACGGTTTCATGTTGCGGTACGGTGCATTTCCATACCATAGTAGGCGCACTGGAGCAATCATAGACAGGGGGCGTCCATGCCTCTCCGAGTCTAGACGCTGTCTCTGCATAGATTAGCAAACATCAGGCATTCGGGTCAGGTGGAAAAGCTTGACGTGTTCTCCAACTTGAAACTTACCGTCCATGGTACAATTTGATCTATCATCATTGTTCAGAGCAACGAGCGCATGGTGATGGACTGACTAGAAGACTCACAGAGCCCAAAGTCCTGGATGTTTCCCTCAGAAAATGACGGAGTCCGGGCGAGCCTTTCCGAGTCTTGGCAAGTGCACTTGCTCACAGGCGCACGCCGCCACCCTATCTCAAGTTAAACCGACTTACCTATTATGGAAGCATCGCCCCTTGGAGTCGGATGTCCGGGCACTGGCAATACTTTTAAAGCCATGCTTCGTATATATGCCTATTTTGATTGTTGCGACCTTGTGTAGTCACCTCCATGGCTATACGCTTTATACTGCCCTCGAGATGGCCCGCATGGGTTATTCGTACTAGTAGTACTAAGTAGCCTTCTCGCGCCTAATCTGGTGGGTTCGTTTTAACCCAAAGCGATCGTAAGGAGGGCATACATTGCATGGAGTGCTGATTCGGATCTGAGCCAAGATATTGATCTTCAAATACATTTGGGAACCGCCGCTCGTGAACAAGGATTTGCCTGGATTATAATCGGCGGCGATTCCACGCTACATCGCGTGCTGGCACAACCTAAGGCGAGTCCTTCTGGCTTGTAATCCGCCTCCGCGCGAGCCTCATTGCCTTAATAGACGGAGCGCTCAGAGAAAGCGCATCAGAAGTGTACAGTGATTCGAGCACCGTGACTCCAGCCACCGGTGACTTTAAGCACATCCTGGCAGTTGCCGCAAGACTCGAACTCGAAGGCGAGCACGATGCATGCGACGTGAAAGTCCTGTGAAACTAACTAGAGCCGTCCCTACAGCAGCAGTGCGCCCCTAACGCGGTCTCGGAAAGAAGAGCTGATAATTAGTCCTTGTGAACAGGGCAAGAATAGCCGTGCTGTTCGCTTACAGATTGCGTCCAATACCAATTGGCCTTTGCGTCATGCCGTCCGAGTCCGAGCTCGCTTCCAAGTCGTCGACCTTCGCGTTCCTGCCGTAAGCTACCGCTTTCCGCAACGCCAACCCGTCATTCTCTCAACTGACTGAGTCGCGGCCACATGATGGCCAATCTGCGCTGTGTAGAAAAGTCAACTACCTAGGCATCCCCTCATCCAGCCAGCAGCGCGGAAACTGACACCCTACGGACCGCGTACTTTCCTATGAGCCGCGCCGCGCTCCACCCGGACTAGCGATAAATCTTGGCAGGGATTCTCCTTAGCCGCGCACTCATGGGTTCAAGTTAATCAGCTTAGGTTTGTTCGGTCCATCGGAAGAATGCTGACCGCCTGTGGTAATGGTTGACCCATTTAGCAGGTTTGAGCGGCATCATCCAACGGCTCCATTGACGGAATTGCGGGTGTGAATTGCATTGTGGGTCTGGACGTTCATTTCCAAGTGTCCAGCGCCGAGGACACCGTTCCTGGTCGGAGCACTGCAAAAATGAGGCCCTCGAGGCAGGCGGCCGCCATGAGCCCCAGTGGTGGCGCGAGGAGCAACCTCTATCGCTCCTCGAGCTTCTGGCGGATTGTCATACCCTTGAACTGTCAAGAATCCGTTCACACCCAATGCATCGTCAGCCATGCCCGGGATCCTATCCGCTACCGTCACATATTCTCCCCGGCAGTAGGAGCGCAAACGCGGCAGTGAAGAGCAAAATATTGATAGGATTCAGTTAAGTCGTTCCTCGTTAATGAACTCTCTCCAAATGGTTACGAGTCATTGGCAGCTGGCTGGCTGCGCACGTAGTAGGACTATGGAGGCAATTCGGCTTCTCCCGCGACGTCTTGGTAGTATAGTACTATTACTGGGACCGTACTACCTGGAGGACAGCGGCGCATTCGGGAGTGATTTTCAGTTTTTTGTCGCGAACACACCCGGGCCCTTTCTTGCACGTAAGGGCGATATTCAAAGCAGATTCAACTTAAAGTCTGATCGTTCATCTCTGCTCTTGGGATTCCTCGCCGACGTTACCTGACGGTCAAAATTGGTCAACAAATATGTCCGTTTTGAATACTAAGTACTCAGTCGTCACTCGGCACAACACGCCGCTGTCACTGGGTCACTGAACGAGATTCCATGGCAGCTCTGCCATATTTATCTGAACACTGAGCCAAAAAAGGTCTGGGGGTACGTTCGCGGCAGACCAAGCGTCGCGTGATTCGCGTATCACGTACGGCCATACTTCGGTGGGCTGCTCCACTACGACTCTCGATGAGTCTGACTCTCATACAGCGCGTTGCATCATACGTGACGATGCAGACTGCACGAATGCCGTACGCCTGATGTACTGCCAGCTAAATGCGCTGCGGTACCATCGATCTCCGTACTCCTGAACAGGTCCAAAGAGAATGTTCTGAATGTCCAAATGAGATTCAGAACCTTCTCTTTGCCCTCCCATCCCGAGTCACAATACTGTGGTGTACGTGAAGCTCATGCTTCGCTAATAATCGTCAGGCGGGGGGCCGTCGTTCTTATATAGGAAGGAGCAGTCGCATGCCGCAGCAAGGTTGGACAACTGCGATTCCGAATGACACTAGTATTCATCGTAGTACGGCTAACTCCAGCAGCAATCACTTCGCGCGTCCAACACATTCCGAGTCTGTTCTCGTCAATGAGTAGAGGGGAGGCTAGCGCTAGCCAATCATTGCTTGCCGCTCACTTAATAACTCATTAATACGGACAATCGCAACCGTTTTGTAGTGGGAACAAGAACTCTCGCAACGTTAACAACGTTTAACTCCGCGCAGTTGCTCTTGGTTTACGCTATCCGCTACCATGCACATTCAACGGTGTGGACGCCATGCTCAAATTGCGCGGAAACCTTCGTACAACAGATTGAACCCTCGTCTCTTCCATCGCCATGATGATGCGAAGACCACGCGGTCTCATGAGCCTACTACTGGTAGTGGCCTACAGTTCGAACCTGTTTCGAACGTGCACCGGCGTTACATAGAACTTAACACGCACCACGTACGAGCGGTTTCCACAGGATTGGACTGCGGTATACATATATAATTAACCTATGTCTTCAGGCTAAGTCTTAGCCATTGGAGACACTCTCACATGCCACACCGTATATCTCACAGGCGAACCAGATACATTCCATAATCGTGGCGCACACCAACATGTGTTCGTGTTCACGTACACAACACACACACCATACAATAGAAAGTCCACCTCCCACGCCAAATAACGCCCTCAGATTCATGAAGCCCGTCCCTTTCAAGGTGGTAACAAGGTAAGGTGCCGAACGAGCGATGTCACCGCCGACACGTCCGAAGACGGTCGTGCTCATCTCGCTGCTGAGAGTCGTCATGGACGTTTTTGATCGTGGAAGGATTTGAAGAGCAAGACGCGCTCAAGCAGGCTTTATACACCCATGAGGCGTGGGAGCTGTACCGGTATATGCCGTTCGCTTGTCATTCGCTCACGCTGCAGCCACCGGTCCATCACCGTGACTGGTCGACCATCTTGACCGCTCAGAACTACATTCCTTCTGCGTTGCATCGCAGCGAAAAGCCCCTCGGATAGCTCCCATGCGCACTTTCAACAAGTCTTGACGACCTGATCGCAAAAATCGACACAATGCATCTATCTGACATGGATGATGATACTCTCATCCTCATCTTCAGCTTTCTGTCCATGCACTCTATCCTAGCGATGAGGCAGGTGTGTCGTGCGCAGGGTATTATTGCAAGACATACGCCCGAATGACACGGCCTTGCTAGACGTGTAGGCATATGATGCTCCTCTCGCACACACGCGTCGTCTGGTACAATACCTACGTCTCCCAGGTGCTCTTCGCCGGGTGTCCTTTCCCTCATCGCCGGCTGGTGGACATGGACGCGGTGGAGCTCGAAGACTCTGTGAAACGAGCAATACAGATCGGTGACTTTTGGCGATCAGAACCGCTGAGCACCAGCCCGAGCAAAGCAGTCGACTTTCACGCCAACTCTGGGACGGGTGTTTCGGACGTGCGTTTTCTGCCTGGGTATGACGGACGACGATTGGCCACGCTGTCGAAGGGGATATGGTCGGTCATTACTTGCTGGGAGGTCTCATTTGATTCAGCCGGTGGGAGGGCCGGTACGCGTAAGCTTGCAGAATGGTGCCCGAAGGGCACGATCATCACCGGTTTGGTGGTCAACTCGGACGTGGAGTCGAAGGCAGTCATCGCGACTTCCTTGAACGGGATGTGGGTGCTACAATCAGACACACTTTTATCCATCCTGATCTGTTCGGTGGCCAGACGTCAGTGCATCGAATTATTGTCGCTTGCAGAAGACGCGCATGGCGTTTGTACATTTCAGTCCCTGGGTATGATCGATACAGCCATGAGGCCCATCACTCTACAAGGCGAGCTCCTTGCATACAGCGATGACTCGTCTAGGACTGTTGTTACGAACTGGACGACGGGTGCCATAGCCCTGCTGCAAGGCTTGGACGAGCCTGTTAACCAGCACTTCCAGGTAAGTGCAACTGTGAGTGGCGCCCTCGTTGTTCTACGCCATGCAGCCACTGACACCAGTTTTGTCAGTACAACCGATGCCTGCAAGTTGTATTTGCACACGGAGGCGTTCTAGTAGTCCGCGCACGCTCTGTCGAGCTGTTCTCGGCACCTGCCCTCCGTTCTCCAGATGAGACCTGGTTGACATACCGTCCACTTGCTTATCACTCGTTCGGCTGGATCGACGGAGTCAGCGTGATTGTGCGGTCGCACTGGGAAGACTTGACCGGTACTATCGAGCCGCTGTTGATCCTCCTTCGATCGGAGAGCGATGATCCCTGGATGGCCGACGTACACACACTCGACCTCTACGTGCTCGAGCCCAATCCAGCATACACGGAGCCTGGCCTGTCCGACGACACCACTGTGGGCACCCCTCCTAGAGCGCCTCTCACGTCTGCGGTCCTAAGCGACAGTCGCTCGCCTCGCTCTCCAGCATCTTATCTCTTCCCTCCCATACACTCGACTTTGTCTTCGCCCTCAGTGCGGGGCTTCCTCCGCTGCACTGACATCGTACTAGGCCCGTGTGGCACCGCCGTCTGGATCCAGCCCCGCCCTGCTCGAAGTGTAGACCTCACTACGCTGGACGTACACGCGTCGGAGACGCAGGGTCCGCGCCCCAGCACCGATACGGAGGTGCTCGCAGGGACAGCGTTTACCGAGCCGCTCCGAGGCGGGCAGGCGGATCGGAAGGGGGCGGCGGAGAGTGCTGTGGAGGCGAGGACGTTGCACGTTCGTGAAGCGGCCAGCGGGGGCAACTGGACGGCGATGGACTACGTGGAGGAGCTGGGTGTTGTGGCACTGGCTTCAACACAGGGGGTTGTGACTGTGCTGGAACTCGGCTGAACGCAAGCAGTGTATACAAGTAAAACTCGTCGTTAAATTAGATGTCCGGGCGCATTCAGCGTTGACCGGGTTAACCACAGGGACACAAGCTTTGCGTGATCCAATGGACCCCCGAGACTTCGACATCCTCTTCACTTCTGAGCTCTTCCACCCTTACTGCCTTTTCCTGTCTTCTCACCCTCGCCTTACTCTTCTCGCTTCTCCCCGCCTTTGTCTTCCCCCCTGCCTTCGCTAGGCTTTCAGTGGTAAACCCCTGGTTCTGATTGGCTCCCGGCGCTCGCACTCGGGTCCGGCAACGCGCGGCCGGACTCGGGCATTGCCGCTCGCCCGACGCGACTCTTTCCGTGCCCATTATCGTCACCGCCAGCCCATCTGCACACTCCGACTCCATTCGTTCCGCATTTCTGTCACGCCGTCTGCTACGACGCCATGAGCAGCCTGTCGTCGTTCTTCTCGTCGTTCGTGCCCACCGTGTACGCGGACGCGCCGCCGAAGGAGGAGGAGGAGCACAAGGAGGAGGAGACGTCCGACGAGCCAGAGGAGAGCGGCGAGGCTGAGGAGGAAGAAGAAGAGGAGGAGCCCGAGGACGTGCGCGTTTTTTTCCCTTTGTATGTGATATTTGCGAATGGGGCTGATGAGAGGGGACGGCAGATATTGCCTGCACTCCGCGAGGAATGCGAGGAGTCGGCGAAGTGCAAGGCGGCGACGGAGCACTTCCGGCACTGCGAGGAGAAGGTCAACGCTGGCGAGGGCTTCAAGCACGAGGACTGCATTGAGGAGTTGTGCGTATATTTTTGTTGTCTGTTAATTGGCTTGCTGAAGGCTAACCCATATATCTTCTCTTACAGCTGTGCGTATTGTAATATTCTATGTATATTCTATGTTGATCCAGGTTCGGTGCTTCCCGTTGGCTCCTTCAGACCAGTGAGTATTCTGCACTGTTCCGCTGTACCTGGCTGATATTCCGGATTATTCCCCAGCATGATGCACTGTGTCGACGTAAGCATCGTTACTCATTTCTCCTGTGCTTGTCAATCCTGACTCGTGTTGACTCAGGGCTGCGTTGCACCCAAGCTGTTCGCGAAGTTGAAGTAACGGTTGTTCTCCCGGGGGCTGCCCTGATGCTAGAGATAGGTGCGGCGCTACTACATCGTCGAGTGTCGTTTCGCTCATTGTCTGCTCGTCAGATTATGGCCCGCAGTGTAGTAGGACAATACGTCTGGACAGACTGCGCTTCTACTCCACCCCGAAAATTATAATTCGTTTTGTCACGGTCTGCAGTCGGCCTGTGTTATGTACGACACCAGGACAGCGCGACTGCTGCGCTCGCGTACGTCTGACCACCCAACTTTCCGGACGCGAGTTTCGAAGAATGCGCTGAAGGTGCGCGTAGCCTTTTGCGAATCATGTATCTGCGTCCGTCGCCTCAGCTGTCCATGAACGGCGTTCTGGTGTTATGTAACTCATGCGTGGAGCTCGCAGAAGCATTCGTCGATGTGGACACGCGCCTTTGCTCGTGGTCTCCTCCCTTGAAATCCTTCTGCATGGGCTATGCGAAGACACATCGCTCTCACTCTGCGCTGCGCCGACCGCTCGGGATAGGCGTATGTTCGGACATCAATTGGCTCCCCGCTGTTTACTATTGGTTCATCATTCACTCTGCGCTCCTTCTGATGGACGCTACCTGATAGTCCCTTGTCTACATGGATTGTCGCTGTACCGCATTAGATCCTGTAGGCTGCATTGTGTATGTAGCTATATGCACCGGCAGAACACCTTTCCTGCTTCTGTGACCGGAGAATGACAGAGATAGAAATGTTGTACGCATGAAGCCGGCGTGCCTCACAGCACTAATGTCCGTCCACCCGACGACGTCAATGACGGGCTTTGGCCGGCTTTGCTGACGGATAACGCCTGCCCCATGAGGTGAATTTCATCCTGCGTTCGTTCAAGTGTGGCTTCTTGCATTCATACACGTCGATAGGGAGACAGGAGATGTCGTTACCGGTCGGGTTGGTGTTCTCTTTCACCTTTCGACTGATGGGTTCTACGATAGTTCGCAATCTGTCAGACAGTGAGATGGCAACTCTGGATATATATAAGGCCACATACCAGTAGGCCACTCTGATCCCAAACCGTCACCTCCTCTCGATACCCTATCCTGACGAACGTCGCATATATACACGGAAACCCGCGTCGCCCGTTCTGTCTGGGCCAACACTGGCATAGTATTGCACGAAGGTGCGTGTATGCGCATGCCCTGCACAATGTGCATGATTCACACCTCAAAGTTCCTGACAACAGAGGCCAGTGTGCGCCGTGCGCACGAAGAGGTTAGTGTTGAAATAGAAAGGCTGGTGGAAGCTGTGAGACGCGTCGGCGGGCCGGCAATGGCCGCAAGCCAGGAGTGATCCGCCGGCTGGTGACTGTGCGGGTACCCAGAGGAAGGCCAGGCGGAGCTGGCCGCGCCCTTATACCATCTGGACCACCACCACGCCCGGGACACTCTGCCCCCCTGCGCTGTTGCCTCCCCGGTCATATAAAACCTCTCGCGTCGTTGTCTGCCATCTGTGGGTGTTTCACAGCCCGCAACATTTGTATGTCTGCATTGACTATCATCGCAACTTATGCTGTTAGTTGTGAGGAGCGCAGCACACTGCGCCAGTGTTTGGCGTTCGCGTGTGGTCGCTTCTACTCGTCGTCTGGTCCGACGTTCACCCGGTGTGTTACGAGGCTGCGAGATACGCTCACACAACTTCGCGTTATATCCCCTCGCCATCCGCCTTCTAGCAGCTCTCCCTTTGATCCCTACCTCCATCACGGCCACCAATAACACCTCTCCTTGTGACGCAAAACCATGAGCGTCTTCAACCCGAAAATCCTTGACGCGTGCATCCGAGATGTCACCGCGAGTCTCACAGACCAACAGAAGGCGGACGTGCTTCTATACGCCATGGGACACCTTTCCTTAGAGCGGTTGGTCTAGCGAGTCTGCAATTTGTAGTGGCTTCATCGCTGATATCTATCGGTCCCGCCCTCCAGCTCTAGGTCCCTCATCGAGAACGCCGTCCAGTCCTGCCTCTCCCTCAACGGATTATCGCCCGCCAATGCCGCCAAGGCCCGCCTGATGCGCGCAAGGGCTAGGCTCGCCGCTGGTCTCCATGTCGGCGCCCACCAAGGTCCGCACTGCTTCTGGTCCCATCTAGATGGACTCACGCGTCTCACCACGCGCCTTCCCTGCCGTCTCCGCAGACCTCCAGGCTGTCATGGTCATTGAGCCTGAGCACCCCGAAGCGAAGGCGCTTATGGTTCATCATGTCGCGAATTCGGGCAAGGTGTGTCAGCCCCCTTCTCCTTATCCCTTCATGTAGCCTTTGTGAACATCCATGGGTCGAACGCTAACGATGGGTAATTCTTCCGGTTCCCAGTCGTTGGTCCAGCCACATACGACCCCGGGCTTTTCAACAGAAATATGGAGAGAAATCGCACGCTGGCTGCCTCCGCGCGACCTCAAGAACCTTTTACTCGTCCCGCATATCCTCTCCCGAATCGCGAGTGAGCTTCTGTTCCGGAAGATCGACCTCTTTTTCGGTGAGCCTGACGAGGCGGAAGAGGAAGTATCATCATGTTTGACGTCTTTCTCAGTATCGGATAAGAGGGAGTCACAGAGGAGTGCCGATATTCTGACACGTATCATCGTCGACAAGGAGTTTGCGAAGCATGTCAGGACACTACGAGTATTCTACCAAGGACGCGATGTGTCCCCGATGACCTTCCAGACGGGTGAGCAGTCCGTTGTCGTGGTGCTGTCTGGGGTGACTCAAACACCACAGGCATGCTGGCGAACGCATTACCAAAATTGGTTAACCTCAAAAACGTCCATTGCTCAATGCGGCTGCGAGAGATGCTCTCCTTCCTGCGCATCCTCGAATCCGCGAACCACCGGTTACGTGGGATGTCTCTAATGTGGGTCCATCCTATATGAAATACGAACCCGCACCAACGTTCATGCTCCTTAAAGGCCCCTGGACGGGACCGCCGAGTTGCAATTCCCACGGTTCAGGCACATCGCACAGTTCTCGTACGTCTCGACGGGGGGCAACCCCGCCGACGTGGAGGACTTCCTGCAGCAGAACAAGACGTCGCTCCGCTCGGTCTTCCTGCACAACCAGCACTGGATGTTCCCCGCACACGCGCTCTCGATCCGAAACCTCACGCAGCTCGACTTCCTTGGTCTCTTCCCCGCCGAGTCCCGCGGGTTCACGGAGATCCTCAGCAACGGGCATCAGCTCGAGAGCCTCCGCCTGCAGTGCGTGCTCAACTGCAGCGCGTCGGCGCAATTCCGCGAGGGTGCGGCCGCGCGCGCGCTCCCGTTCCTCCGCCACTTCGAGTTCAGCCTTCGTGGGTATAATGTAAACGACCACGACCTCTTCCCCGCTATCTCGGAGTTCTTGCGCGACCGCCGCACGCTGAAGACGCTCGTGTTGACGGTGCCGAGTGCGAACTGGGCGCAGAAGAGGCTCGGGTACGACGCCGGCGTGTGGGGTGTGCTTCCGAGCCTGACGGAGCTGAAGACGCTGACGGCGACGTTGCCCATGGACGTCGCGGCTGCGGTGGCGATGTGGCTCGTGCCCCGCGGGGTGACCGCGCTCTCGCTGCAGGCCGAGCCCTCGACGGATGCGCTCGGGTTTGTCTCGGTATGCCCCGTTCACCCCTTCTGAACACGTGAAGCGCTGATAGCTTCTCCTTCAGCAAATGCGGCCTGGTCTCCCGCCTAACATGCGCTTCATCGGCCTCTCGCAGTTCAACGTCACGGATGTTGCGGAGGTGGTCGAGGCGGGCTTCCCGTCGGTGCGCGTCGTGCGCATCGACGACGACTACTACACTCTGGAGCGCTTTGAGGATGGCACGGTGCGTATGCAGGCGTGGCCCGAGGCGAGGGGACATCGGAACGTGCGGGAGTGGCTGCAGTCGTATGGGTGCGAGGATGCGGAGTGGAGACATCCGAGCGAGTTCCTGTGAGAGGACAGAGTTGCGTGGCGAGGGTGGCCTGGTTTTGGTTGCTCGGTGAGGACGATTGCGAAGGGTACGCAAGGGTTCCCGCGTGACACGCGACTCGCGTCGTGCTGCCGCGTGAGGTCGGCCCTACGTGCCCCGCATCTTGGTGTTCGCTGTCTGCCTGTCGTCGGTCACGCAGGGTCTGTCCTCGTGCTTTCATCCTCAAGAGGGTTCACATAGGCCAGCACGGGATGGCGGTGTGTTCATCACGATGCTCATCTGGATTGGAACTGTTGTACGAGCATACATAGATGTGATGTCTCTGGGAGAATACAGAGCACATTGGAGTATGGCGCGTGCATCTCTATCGGATTTGATGGTCGTGCGCGGTGGTGTGTACTCACAGGCGGCCTGCGCTCGGCGAGTAACGCGAGGTTGAGAAAGGTCAGCTCAATCCCGAGTGCGTACGTACGTAACTGATGTGTGCATTCAGGTAGGACCGATCATGTCCTTATAGTGAGACGGGACTTGAGGCTAAGGTCAGCCTAGTACTGGGTCGGCGCGATTCATGCGACTCGGTTGCACGCACCAATGCAGCATGAGATTGCGAACGTTTGGTATATGCTTCACGTACGCTCCGTGCACGACCCGCATGCCGAATGCCAGTGAGCCCGCTTGAAGAAAGCGTACCACAGTCACGACGTGAGACACAGATCAACTGAAAGGTGATCAAGTTATGAATTTGGTTCGCAGCGTCTCGCGCAAGACCGGATTTTATACGACAGACGCGGCGGCGCCGTTGGGGGCTATAAGCCTTTAGGGTTTGCAGAGCCTCGCTCTTGACCCGGTCGTCGCTCCCGCTCAGCTGAAACCAACCATCGCATACATCTGCTCAGCGGCCTATAGCCACGAATCTAGTATTCTTCCACCCTGAAACAGCGCGTACTGTACAGATGTCGTGAACAGCAAGGTGAGCAACTTTCAAGCCTTGAAGATGCCACTTGTATCACTCAACATCGTGGTCCTAGCCTCAGGTGCATGACTTTGATTGGCAGCGTTGCCACCATTAGCTTCCTGTTGACCTTCTGACAAGACGACTCAGCAGCTGATTGATATTATCAAACTGGGACCGTGCTCCCTGAACCGAAACGTCTGGCAAATCCAGTCCACGGATACGTATTATATTATAGACTCGGAAGGGCACAATGGCGGTGAAGATGAGGCGCATGTGCGGAGGCATAACGTTTAGGTACGCTACATATTCAAGGTGCAGCAAAGCTACAATCTCTTCGTTACGGCGAGCGGCCGCACTAATGCTGCCGATATAGTGACTCAGTCCTGCATTTCGCTCAGGAACTCTTCGATTACATTATCGATCACCTATGGGACAATCCCGCTGCACTTGGCAGTGCTGTTTCGTATGCCGGGCCTGGCTATCTGCAGCCGTGTACCATCTGCAAAGGTACTTATATGGCACTACCATAACGATACGAAGCAGAAGCATTTTGGCTGGGTACGGCCGTGCTGCAAGATCAATTCCAATTACCAAACGCCACCGCCAAATCACGTTCGTCGATGACCCTCAACGGCCATTCATACATACCTTCCCTATGCTCCTCCACGGCCCCGATATACGAGGAGTACCGTTGTTAGAAATCCGACAACTTGATTGGTCGACTACTACTAAACCACGCGTTCAGTTCTTCGACTCCATCAGATGCTATACCACCATCACGTATCTGCAATTTGGCCAGTGCCGCTTTGACAGCCCGTCGCAACTTCATAGGATGATCAACGCACTCCCGAATATTAAATCAGTCTTCTTCATGCGGGGCAACACCGCACGTCGAGACGATCTTTCCACGGACATTTCCACTCAATACAAGATCAACGCTAATCGACGTCTGGTGGAGGTCGAATTTGAATCCCCTGCGGAGCAAGGGGATGCTTGGACGCCACTCCATCCCTCTGACAGGACGGCCTCACAGCGCATTCTGGCCATTTTGCCCTCCTACTCATCCGTCGCGCGGCTTTCATTGGACATTGAATACTTCGACTGCTTCACGCATTTTGTGCGTTTCATCTTGCAATTTCCCAGTCTCAAGACCTTGCGAGTAGAAGGGCATGACAACGACTCGTACTGGACGCTTTCCGCGGCGGACTCTGGAGTATCACCATATGCACACTCGTCCAACGTCTACATGCCGTCAAAACGGTATACGCGGCCTACGTACTCAGTGGTCCTGAAGAGTCCGATGTCCACACTACTACAAGTGTGGACCGTCCTCGAGGAGCTGCACATACAACAGAACTCCTTCAAATTCTCTCAATACCCAGAGCTTGTAACAGACACGCTACGCATGCTAGGATCTTCTGTGGAGACCTTGGAGTTCGAGTGGCCATTGCAATCCCAAAGAAAAGGTCGATAACTCTTCAATTAGCCACCAGCTGCTGACCTGATGCACGCTTTGTAGACGTGGACTGCATCCCGAGACTGGCACCAAACAAGTCACTGAAAGCAGTAGATATGAATCTCAAGGACGCGACGGTATCGCCGTATGGCATCAAGAAGTCTCTCGATACTTTGGTGTCTAATATCAAAAGCCCGCACTTGAAGTCCCTCCGCATTCGGATCCGCATAGAACGCCTCGATGTGCCCGAGGACTCACTCCGCGATGAGGAGACCATCGCTGGCCACGATGTCACAAGGTTTCATACCGTTCTCTGCGACAGTGTATTCGACGGGCTACGAGGTGGAGGAGTACACATAGAAATTGATTCCTGCGGCTTGGACAATCGCCAGGCTTCCAAGCTCAGCCTGATGGCTACTGTCAAACGCCAAGTTAGTTCGCAGTTCGCACCCTGGTTGGATCGTGGAGTACTTGTCCTTCAATTTTACCCCGATCCTGATCCTACGCCGCCATCACCCGCCCAGTCTGAGGACGCAGAGGTCGATTGCAAGCAATCGTAGAAGCGGCCCTGATCACGATACCCCGCCGCAATTCTCCATGGACCGCCGGGTCCACTCCCACCTCGAGGCCACTAAGAGCAACTGGAAGGAGTTGATCAGAGAATGATTGGAAGAGGATCAGGCTTGGGGCTCGAGCGGATGGTACTTCATGCCAATGCTGTTCAAGATGCAGGATGCGGTCCGGGACTCTGGGTATTTACTATGATATCTTAATTGTCTTTTGGTTGGGGAGCCACCATAAGCGGGCGATGCAGAGAGCGGATCGTGTATGCTGCGACCATGGATTCAGTCGCTTCGATGATGTGCCAAGCCAAATGTAGGTCCGTTGCGAGGTCTGGCTGAACCTTCAGTACTCAGTGGTGGTGGCCGGTTCAAGTTGCTACATACTTATACACTGAAACCAGAGATCTAGAGTCAAGCTGGTAGGAATTCACGCAGAAACAGAGCAGACACAGCATAAGGTATTTGCGGCGAATTGATGCCACGGAAGCACACGTGCGATGGTACATAGGTACTACCGCTTCAACTTGAACCTCCTTGCTAGAGGCGCTTATTCGTCAAATTCATTTTGAATTGTCGCACGTAGTACTTATTAGGCCCATCGAGTTCGGAGCTTTCAAGTTAATTGGACTCCCCATATGCGTACACCCTTGTATGTACCTCAGGAGACTCTTTTCGGAAACATTCCGATCTACCCCTCGCGATGACTGTCAGTCATCGACACAAGAGGACCGGCATGGAGCTATGCGTATGTAGTAAGTACTATAACATACTACGCATTGTTGACTGCCTTCGATGGAACGTATATTCTAGGAGCGCACGCATGACTGCGGGTGACTTATGAGTGCCACGCGAAGCGACGTCAACTCTCCGGACGCAGGCGACTCGTAGCAGACTCCGTTCGTGTTCAGGTCACGAACGGCGTTGCTGACACGATTGTGCTACCACCGTTACTGACATAGAAGCTCAGGAAAGACCTAGGTGCGCTTCTCCTTGTTGTGAATAAGTCCATTCCAATGCCGATACCAACCTTCAGACTAGCTCTCAGTGTCCAACCCTACTGCCCTTCCTCCTCGCCAACTATGCATCTACACACAAAGCACCATTGTACACTCTCGCCATCGCACATAAATAAAGCGAGTTCTTGTAACACGACAATCATAGAACTGTGATGCTCTGGTGCACAGCATCCCAGGACGTCGACATTCGCACGACCATTACATAGACAGTCGTCTAGTACGCCGCCCTTCATGAGCTCTATCATACATATTTGTCTGATCCGTACATGTCTGCAGCTACGCTAGACAACGTCCTTATGTGCACGGACAATACCAACCTCGTCGCGAACCGTTTTTGTGGCCGCAGTAGCATGAGAATCCCGTTTAACTGCGCATATACCTACTCTGTCGCCGTGGCTACCTCCAACACATGCCCACGGCTCGTGAAGCGCGACGTAGCCCGTTTTCCGGTCATTCCTCCCGACAGACGGAGGTGAGATCAGTTTCGTCGAAGGCGCGCATGTCTCTGAAATCCGAGACGGATACTAATTTACCCCAGTGTGGACCTCAACGTTCAATGCTGAGCATCACGCTGGAGAGGTACATCTGTATGCACCACATTGCACCACAGCACCTCCACTACAAGCGGCGCCATCGCCTCCATGCTCAGTCGCATTCGCTGGTTTACAAACATCACCCGAGGCGGTGTGAGAAGCTTGCCCCCGTGCACTACTTCGTATTTCACCCGGAATCTGCGGTGAGTGGGTACCCGGGACGGATGTGCCTGCTGATGATGGCCCAGGACGATTGGGCGGAGTAAATCTTGTATGCACACTACGTCTAGGTTTAGTGTGTGTGGAGTACATGCACGGCGACGAACACAGCTTGATGAGTCTGCTATTACGTTACTCATATATATGAGAGCTGCCGGGAACCATTGCGACTGGTGAGTGTTTGTCGATATTGGACGTAGGATGTTATTCCTCAGAATAAACGGCATGTCTCGCTTATGTCGTATCAGCGAGAAGCGGGAAGCCTCGTGCGCCGACTCCTATGACGCACTCACTTCTCAGCTACCTGCCGTTCCTGGGCTGGGATACTTATCCACTAGGGAGAGGATTCGGGAGACACTTCGGTGCCGCTCGGCAGCATCATAGCTAAAAGAGTACGCGGAACTCTAAGCAGACGTCGGTTTCGTAATAGCCTCCTCAGACTATTGGCTACTGCTGTAACCCAGGTTCTCACTAGCAAAATGTGCCAGTCTATCGGCGTTTCAGTGCTGCAAGGACCTAGTCAGCAGACCTGTTACGTACTAGGGTGCTAACTTTGTTGGCGAGGTGCCCTGGAAGACGTGAACCAGGGCCCATAAGCCGTCTAGGTGCAGCATAACTATCAGTGCATCTCGGACATTCTTTACACCTCAAGATCAGCATGCAGTTCAGGCCTGTAGTCAAGAGTTTGAGGTCCAGCGACGGTACGTCTATCCACGCCGAATTTGTCGGCGATGTCCAGAAGCCCTGCATTGTCTTGGTGCACGGGTTCAACATGTCGTCCGTCGTCTTTGACGATCTGTTCTGCGACGTATCTTTACTCCGCGAAGTCTGCATGGTAAGCAATACCTGTCTCCGCACTCCAATCGTGGTAATGACCACTGAGCAGGCTCGGTACGACCTGCGTGGGCACGGACGAAGTGGTATACCCGAGGAATCAAGCGCATACAGCTCGTCACTCTATGCTGACGACTTCTCGACCGTAATGCGCGAGTTTAGGTTTGGGAGGCCTATCCTGGTGACCTGGTACGTTTGTCACTCCCGTCGGAAGTATGCACTGATAAATATCATCCCGCTGCTTTGCTGTAGGAGCTACGGAGGTGTGCTTCCTGTGATAAGTTAATGAGCATAGTTCTAAAGTTCGACGTGTGCCTGTGATTCATACTTCTGCTAGGCTCGATTCCGTGCGACATCTACGCCAACCTCGGTCCAGACATCCTCGCGGGTGTTGTCTACATCGCGGGATTCCCGTACCTCGCGCCGCCCATATTCCCCGACGGCGTGACACAGCTCACTGTCACCTGCCTACAGTGCCAGATGTATCCTCCGGACGTAGCCGCCTACTTACGAGCCAAGACCACCTTTGTCGACGCGATCTGCCAGTGGCAGGACGTCGAAAGCGTAGAGCACCGGCGCCGGCTGACGTGGCTCGCGCCCGCGTTCTTCCAGAGCCCACAAGTGGTGCGGAATCTCCTCACGCGGCAACAGGATCCTGAGAAGCTCCTGGAGGCGCTGCGCTGCGGAACGCCAGTGCTGATGCTGTATGGCGACGCAGACAAACTGATGAACGGCGAGCACATCGTGAGGGAGATGCAGCAGCATTGCGCTGACATGGAGGTGCATATCATGAGAGGGGCAGGCCATGCGCCCTTCTTTGAACGCCGGGAGGAGTTCGTCAGCGGAATATTGCGGTTCGTGGACCGAGCGATGGTGAGAGGATCCTCTGCAAGTTTGCTGTACACGACTCAGATTCACCTCCGCTGCAGACGAAGAGAAAGCTGGATTCCACAGCTTTCTAAGTAGACACTAGTTCTGGTATAGACGAGGAGATAGGCTCTATGCATCACTTGGTACTGTTGTTGCGGTCCTCTTGTTTGCCTCTGTCGCATACGTACGTGGCTGTAACAATGGACTCCGGCGGGACCCCGCTGTCTATGTCCAGGCCCCAAGCATCTCCCACTGGTAGTTGTGGGCAATACCCTTCAGACACCTCGAGCGCATGCAGAGCGCACCCGTGCATCCTCGGCAAAGGATGACAGTACGGAGCGTGACGCTACCGCCATTGAACCTTTCTGGCACGCGTTCTTTCGTTGGCGAACTCATGTGCAGAGGTGTCTGGCCATCTCAGTCATCATCATTTCGCAGGACATCGTCCGTACCAAGTACTTGAACCGCCCGCGTATGGTCAGTCTGGTGAAGCGGTCAGCAGTCTTGCGAACCCAAGTCGACACCCAGTTCTAGCTCACCTCATATACATACATACCCTGGGAAACTGGGAGATGATCGATGGGGATGGGAGCCTGACCCGGCGACGCCTCAGGGTCAGTACAGGGCTGAGAGTTCCGCAACATCCACCGCGCGTCAAGAGCTCTACTAGTGATACTACATTGACAAGGCCGTGAGATCACAACGCACGAGCCTGAACTTATACAGCACAGTCCGTTGTACCTATTCAAACCTTCAATGACAGACTCACGCGACTGCCCAGTATCAATTCTTTGCTTCTCTCCGAGCGCGGTTGGATATCGCACAGGAAAGGCGCAGGATGGCTAAAGGTGGGAGCTCGTTGAGAAGACGTACGTACGGCAGTCCATCAACTTGCTCACCTGACGGTTCCAGACAGGAAAACAGGAACCGGGGTAATGTCCATGCCGCTCTCATCGGGCTTTACGAACATCCATTGTCGCAACAACGCTAGCGATGGCAAGCCATATACTATTGTGTCGGCCCCAGCGAGACGACGCGGTGGACGGGCGCGAAAAGAGAGAAGCATTGCGTATCTAAACCTTACACTGCCGTAGACTCACTTTTGCATTCAGCTCGTTCCTCGCCTCGCTCAGAATACCAACCCCGGCCTCGCCAACGTCTTTCGGGTAGGCCTACTATGCGGGCGGGCGTTCCTGTTAGGGAGTCGTCCACCGTTGTTGGGGTTGTGTCGCCCAATGCGGTAATCAGCCCTACGCTAGGGTTACCCTGGCGCTCCCCCACCATGTCCAACAGTAGCGGTGACTAGATGTCCCGCACCATAGACCCCAAAAACCGTCTGGCGCGTCGCCTGCTGTCAATTACAGAATGTGGCTAGCCTTTACTCCACCATGAGTGCCGCCGATATAAGAATAATGAAGAAATCTCATCCGACTCTCGTGCACCTGCCTTGCAACCATGTTCGAGGTCTTATCCTCATACATATACATTCCTCTCCTGCTCGCAGGTTTTGTCTATGTGGTCGGTCGTAGCGGTAGAGTTTGGCGAGAGGGTCTGCCGCCGGGCCCAAGGGGCCTACCATTCGTGGGCAGTGCCCTGCAGATGCCGCGCGTGCATCCGGAGCGCACATTCGCGATCTGGGCGAAGGAATATGGTACAGCTCGTAGCTCTCGTAATCGTCGGTCCAAGCTGATATACATGTCTTCTTGCTACGTGCGATGTCGAAGGCGATCTCATGTATGCGGAGATATTTGGCAATCGCATAATCATCATCAATTCGCAGAAGATCGCCCACGACCTGCTGGAAAGGCGAGGTGCCAAGTACTCAGATCGGCCGCGTATGGTCACACTAGTAGAGTTGTAAGTCATTGTACGTGCTACGCCATTGCGCACTCTAATGTGCGGCTTAGACTGGGATGGGAACCCACCTTAACGACGCTGCAATATGGAACTGAGAGCTTTCGTAAGCATCGGAAGTGGATACAAGGCGCGTTCGGGGAGAGCAAAGCAGTGCAGAGTCTTGATACGGAAAGACAGCGGGAGGTCTGCATCTTCTTGTTGGGGTTGATGGAGACACCGGACGACTTTCCTCTGCATATCAGACGGTACGTACGTCAGGCCTTCTCGTTCGCAAATATCAGGTTCATAACTCTGGCTATCAGGTATGTGACAGGGTTGGTTGTTGAGGCTGTCTACGGACATCGTATCACGTCCTTGGAGGACCAATACGTCACACTGATGGACCGCGCTATGGAGGCGACTGCGGCAACCGGCATGGTGGCTGGTGCTCTGGTTGACCTTCTGCCATTCTGTAGGTTGTCGTCAGCCATAGCTTGAACTTTGATATGCAGATACTAATACGTTGATAGTGCAATATGTCCCTTCTTGGATGCCCGGTGCGGCGTTCAAGCGAGCGGCGCTACATGCAAGGAAACTTGTATGGGAGGGTCATCATGTGCCATATCGTATGGTTCGCGATGCGGTGGTACGCAGTCCTTTAAGTTTTCATGTGAGTCAGCGGTTCGTGACACGTTATAGATGTCGGGGAACGCACCACCTTCTTTTACATCGTCTCTCATTGAGAGCGCGGAGAAGGCGGGGCGGCTACATGAAGAGGAGAGGGATATCATTGGCGCTGCAGGAGTCATATACGGTGGTAAGACATAATAAGTGTGTAGAACGTGTGGATCTTGATGGGGATTATTTGCCAGCCGCGACGGATACGGTATATGTGCCGCACGTCACCACAAGCCTGCTACTGATACCCAAGCACCAGACCAAAACCGTACTGCTGACATTTATCTTAGCGATGGTGCTTCATCCAGAGGTGTGTGCGAAGGCGCAGGAAGAGGTCACTCGAGTCATAGGTAGGAATCGACTACCGACGATAGAGGACAGGCCAAATCTACCTTATATCGACTGCGTCCTGAAGGAGACGTACCGGCGAGTAGCGCGAATCAGATGCTTTCGGATAGCTACTGACGAACCACAAATTAGCTGGAATAGCCCTGTGCCATTAGGTGCGAGATAGCTTTCAGTCTTACGCGTGAAATTCGGTTTGAAGTTTCAGGAGCACCGCATCACATCACAAACGAGTGCGATGAGTATGATGGGTATCGCATTCCCAAGCACACCACTGTCGTGACCAACTTGTGGTGAGACATGTCCACGTCAATTTGATATGTTCATCCACTCACCATGCGTAACCATCGATTAGGTCAATCTGTAAAGATGAGCGCATCTGGGAGGATCCAGACAATTTCCGCCCAGAGCGTTTCCTGGCAAAGAATGCAATAGGTACGGAAGAACTGGACCCTCGCAACGTGGTCTTTGGACACGGACGCAGGTTGGTGATCTCTCCTTCTGTTGGATTGTATTTAGTTTGTGAGTATTGACTGACAACCTGACTTCAGGCTATGTCCTGGACGCCAGTTTGCAGACACGACCTTGTTTCTGGCAATAGCTAACATAGCTGCAACACTAGATATCGGTAACGCTCGTGATGTAGATGGAAGGGAAATCACTCCTGAGGCATCCTTCGCTCCCTCATTCATCAGGTCAGCATGGAAGAATCTCGTGCGCAAGATTGTCAGACTCACGGAGTGATTTTCCTTTTCCTCAATAGCTACCCTCAAGATTTCCGCTGCGCCATCACACTGCGTTCTGAAGCATGGAGAGATATCGTTATGGAGGCACTGACGCGCCTTCCAGCATGACCTCGATCTTGTGTTTCCATCGACGTATTAATTGTGACACTTACGATCTGCACCGAAAGCACCATGTTTCACATTTCGAACCCTTCGTTGAAAGCTTTGAGAGAGATTCACTGCAGTTCAAAACTACGAAAGATTGCGACGCGAAGATCATCTAGCAGCTTTAGAACAACCAAAAATGGTTGGTGGGTAACTGCCGCCGTGGCGGTCGTACGGAGAACGGGGTCTCGCCACATCGCAAATCGCCTCATGAACACTTTGATGGACTCACTTTGACAGAAGGCGACCTGATGTATGCGAGGTTCCTCACCCACATCAGGTCTGACACTAACAGAAAAGAACCCCAATGATGTCCATTGTGTAAATTTGGGGCTATACAATCACCTCCACCATCCGGTATCACTCCAGTGCCAGGACCAGCGAGTTCGTACTTCGAACCAGATAGCGTTTTTTGTGCTTACGGCAGGCACATCTCTCCGGGAATCCATCGTACGAGGTTCGGCTGGTCCCGACTGCAGTGTTGGCGATTTGCATCCAAGGATGAAGCGGTTAAGCTGCTTCCAGTCCATCCAATATTTCGACGAGGAATAATTGTTGATTGACCTCTCTCGGTCAAAGAACATATCTGAAGTCCCGGTTCTGGATGTCTGTAAGATCTAGATACTCCTGTATTATGACCGCGATCTTCAGCCTCGTTGAAACAATCCGCAGGTGCAGATACCGTGTTCGCATTGCTTACCTTTTCCACTTTCTTCTCTACTCTCGTTCCATCCGCAAGTATCACTCCAATGTATACGTCATCATACATCGTGTCTCTCGGTTCCATGTCACGTCTCCTGTTCTCTCGCGCCAGTATCAACCGGATAATGAGCAGAACACCCATACAGCAGACGTAGCAAATGCCGATGATCATCCATGGTATATGGTTCCTGCGAATTTCGTATGAGATGCTGATGTGACAGGGAATATGAACATTCCGAGCGGACCTTGGAACGTATTGTGCTTGCCACATGAAAGGACCAGCAGAGTTTCCGACGCAATAACCGATGAGCATGATGGCGTTAACTGTAACCTTCTTGGTGTGCCCCGCGGTGACGTTTGTCACCCAAGAGAGAGCAAGGACGAAGGCCGTTACGCTGATGTCTGCGCAGTATATAAACGATAGTGCCAATGACAGACAACGGATGCGGCTTACTGGTCAGCTCTTGCCCACACAGTAGTCCCGCTTTGTCGCTCCACGGTAACAGGTTCACTAACAGGATACCCAATAATGTGGGTAGATACCAACACACTCCCACGTATGCTCTTGCATTAGACAGACGTGTGGCAAGGTTCACTCCCGACGATATAGTCAAAAGTTCAATGGCGCCACTCAGAAGACTGAAGAGTGTCGTCTGCAGGTTCGTGAACCCGAAGGAGTCCATGATGATTTGCGTCTGGTTCGTCAGGCTATTTGGGACGTTGTCTAAAGCGGAGAAGAGGAAGAAGAGCCACGTCTTCGGATCACAGAGGGCCTCGTAGAATCTGAGAGACACGCAGTCAATTCTAGTGTTAATATGCAATTTCGAAACACCTACTGTTCCTTCTTGAAGTGCTTATTCTCGACTCCTGTTTGGTTCACCTGCAAAAGAGTTGAAAGGTCGTACGAATGATCAATATTAGCTGATACTCACCTTGAGTCGCTGAACCGCGATTACTCTCTCTTCGTGAGTGAGAAACCAGGCACTCGTCGGAGAATCAGGGAACATGATCCTGCCAAAATTCAACTTGTTACTGGTATCCGCTGTAAAGGATATTCCGCACCAAAACGCGAGTGATGAAACTATCGTGATGGCGCCTGTGATGACAACAAGCCTAGAGTCATAACCAGGCTGGTCGGTAAGCGGTCGCGCTAGCGAAGGATTGAATATCTACCATTGCCATGGCTCGAAGTTCAGCGTGTGCGTATGCAGTGAGCCGAAGCTGACGAAACCAAGGATGATCTGCGCTGCAAAAATGTAAACGAGTAGTATGCAGTGATCAAAACACAACGCACGCACCCGTCCCATTCATCATGACTGACGTACATTATACATATCAGCCAGAGTACGCGCGCAGCTGAATTGCGAGCTACGCACACCAGTATCCAACACGGAGCGTTTGCTCCTTGCGCGTGTAGAACATGGATGTCACAACCATGAACCCGGGAGTGACAGAGCCTTCACATATACCCAGTACGAAGCGGCACGCAAGAAGTCCTCCGAAGTCCTTGCATGCGGCATGGCATGCCATGGCGGTGCCCCATATGAAGATGTTGACGCTGTTATCATGAAATAAGAAATTTGAGCGTGAGGAACTAGACAAGTGCTTGCCTAAGCCATTTGCCGACCGGAAACCGCTGAAGGGCGAGGTTCTGGGGATACTCGAAGACGAGATAGCTGATATAGAAGATCGTTCCGAGCCTGGTGTAGCCATGTCAATTCGAAAGACTCCCACTCGGAGAGCCAACAAACCAGTTGTATCTATGCAAGCGCGGGTTAGATAACCCAATCATCAGAGATAGACCTGGGCTTACTGGTTGGTGGTCAAATGAGTAGCTGTCCTGTCAGGGTATCATCCATGTCAGGGCTCCGAGCGACTTCGTCCGGCTATGGGACTCACTTCAATCCCAGAATCGCTGCATTTCCAAGCGTGATCTTGTCCATGTACTGAACCCAGTATATTGCTAGGTCGCACGATTGATCATTAAACACACCGGTGCACAGAATGTTCGACGCGCACTCACTGCACATGAGGGGCATGATATGCCAGTCTATCTTCCTCCGCACTCGCAGGGCCTCCCGCGGATCCACTTGAACAGCAGTGCCGGCGACAAGTTGGGCTCCCGTATCGATTTCATCCGTGACGACGGCGACGTGCACTTCTGGCTCCTTCTCATTGATGACCTTGGTCTCGACAGACGTCTCCTCGGGATTGTCCTGGGGAGCCATGGAAGTGCACTCTACGAGGATGCAACAAGCTTTAGAGTCTAGCCTTTGAAATAGGGACAGACGATACAGACGATTGCAGATTGCACGGACAAGGTACGGCACGACGGGCCCGACGGAGTAGCATGTGTCTTCGCGAAGCACCGAGCAAGGAAACCTGTAGGAGCGAGATAGGTTGCAAGTTTATCATGTCGCTATCGCGTTGATACTGTCTCCCAAACTTCAGTCAAACTGTGCAACCAGTGCACTTCACCCCCGCACAATCGATATCGCGGCTTGGTGAGAAGTCTGTCAGGGTCGTGGTTTCTCCGACACGGTACCGATATCCAAAGGTTCCGCGAAGCATGCTGCAAAGCTCCATCGGCCAGCCCCCGTCAGTTTGAACGGAAACTTCCATTCAGGAGTGAGTTCGACCGACTGATTATCTCAGTGCTCATTGTAAAAAGGATGAGCTGAGCGGCGAGACATTTGCAATGCGGAGTTCCTGCCAACGACCAGAATAAGCCCCGTGTACCGACGGAGGGTAGACGGACCATATAGCATAGCTGGACGGGTGCGAGAACTGGACCTGCCATGACCAACCTTCGTAGCCTTGAGTTCCTGATTGCAGGACACCCACCCGAATCCGAGGACCCATACACCATAAGTACTACACCTGTGAGCGCTCCATTCGTGACATCGCATCTGCTAGGTCGCAATAATATTAGTCTACAATTGGCTCAAACGGAAAAATTACTGACAAGACAGAGCAGCACCTACGAAGCAGCGCTCGTCGTCGTGACTTTAGAAATATTTGTCATTCGCTGTTCCCAAGCTTGCCACCAGCGTAACGCTCGCGACACTACCTCGGACCTCAAGCATGAGTCTAGATGCATTTGTCCACCACGCGTATACAACACCTCGTGCATGTCATCACGTCCATTAGTAGCACCGTCAGCAAACAATCCATAGCCCAGAGACACGGCCTTATAATAAAAAGAGAAAGAAAACGAGCGAGCGAGTGCCGTAATGAACAGCGCCCCCGCCGGTGAAGGTATACATTACGACAGCGGTGGTACAGTATACCTCCCAGAAAGCAAGCTCCCAACAGCCATACTCCTGATCCTGAATGTGCCGTGTAGTGATGAGTTGTACTGCATGAGCTCGGACATCAGACGCCCGTCGCTCGAGAGTTAGAGGACGGAGAAGGCGCCGCAGAGCATGCAAACAAGTAATGCGCTCGTGATCGTGACGATCTGCAGTGCCGAACCGTCGATACCCGTCCAGCCGCGCATACCCGCCGATGCGAACGTCGTCGCAAATTGCGCAGTCGGATTTGGCGCACCCGAAATCGTGACGGTCGGTGCACTCGAGTCGGGAGAGGGCGAGCTAGAGTTCGTCGAGTCGCTGATGGTGAAGGTGGAGGAGGAAGTGTAGAGGACGCCATGTGTATAATTGACGAACATGACGTAGTAATCGTCGCCAGTGGGCAGGTCCTGGATGTAGACGTTGATGGCGCTTAGGGAATCGGGAACTGGGAGGAATCGCATTATGAGGCCCTCATGGAGGGTCTCGTGGGAGTGAAACACGCACCAAGATGTGCAACATATGATAGCCCAGACGTGCTCAACCTCTGCAGTTCGATGTCGAACTGCGTCACCCCGTCATCCAGTGCTTTCGACCAAGAAATGAGATTCGTCTGCCCGTTCGTCCAGACGACACCGTTCGCCGGTTCCGTGATATTCCAATCTATCGGTCGAACATCCCATCAGCGAGCTCGCATTTCTGCCGGGGAGGGACCACTTACAATCTGCCTTTGCGAACGGTACCAGACACCACGCAAGGAGGAGGCTGAGAAGGCCCGTCGGGACGAGGGAGAAAAGCCGGTGCATCTCGTTAGAAACGACGCTCACGACGCCGGCGGAGGGTGAAGGAACGTAACGAGAAAGACTGTTGCGCAAGCGGAGCCCGCGAGAGGGCAGAAAGTTGGGAGAGGGTGGAAGCGAGACTGGGAGGTGCGAACAACCGGCGCTGCTTCGCCGTCGCCGTTGTTCCTGTCCAGGCTGTCCTCCTCGGCGCCACAGCAATGTTTGACCTTATTTGTAGTGCGGCAGTCCTGGGACTCCCTCCGCCGTCGTGCCCATTCATCCACCGTCGAAAACCGTCGACTCATCTACTTATGTCTAAGATTTCTCTGCTCCTGTCACGACGACGCTCTCCTACGCCTTAGGGAGCTTACCTTGGCGCCGTATGGACATGCATCCAGCCAACAGTCACTGATGATCTCTCGTACTGTCATACCGCTTGCGTCAGTCTCGATGCAACCACGGCGACGGATAATGAATATCTCATTTCATAACTTATAGGCACAACCATGCAGCATGGTTATGACCTGAACTACTCAGTCTACGGTGTGCCGCAGGCGGTCTGAATCTTCTCAGTATCTCTGAGCTGAGGAGTCGCTCCCTCGTCGCCTGACGGTAGTTGTACGGTATGTACACAACGTTCAGCCTGTGAGCATGATGATGACGTATTGGATATACATGAGGAAGTGCAAGTCTGGACGATAGCTCTTCCTTCTGCGTCAGAGCTAAGTGAGTTGGTCCATAACCGGTTCCTGTGATCACGGCTGCAAAAGAATGTTCCTTGATCTGCAAATCAGTGCCATGCACTGTATCGTCAGCAGCTGCATACTGTGCTCCCAAAGGCAGCGTCTCTACGGGGCTGTGATCTTGCTCCCGTCGACGCTTCTAAATGGCGTTTGACCATTGCATGGCTTAAACGTGTGATGATCCATCGGCCTTGGCGAAATTGGGCTGCTATAAACCAGCTTTCGTTCATAGACTTGATTTCATCGCATGTTTCATCTGGTGATTTGCTGCTCTCATCCTCTTCGAACCGCTGCAGGTGTATGCTTAGCGCCTCAGCTGGTTTGGATGAACCCTGACTCGCTAGCAACAATCGGGCTACGACAATGGAGGCTCCAGCTTCTTGCCGATGCTTTCATCTCGTGCCACTGTCGACACGACGTGGACATGGATGCTCAAGGGCTCGTACTTCCAGCAGGCGAGCTGCCGACCTAGCGCACATATCAACTTGTGGAAGGTGGTCAGTACATCCTGCTCTTCTGTACTCCCTTGCTGTTGCTGCTCTGGCAATAATATCCTCATATCTCCATTCCAGACCATGAAACCCCGACGGGCGTCTTCTATGGCAAGCGACGGTATGCGTAGCCGAGGTCTACATTCTTGTCGCGTGTCCATGTCTGGTTGGAAATTGACCATAGATACCAGTCATCCGCGCCAGATTCTGTGCTCGAGCTGTCACTGTCAAGTCCTCCAAACCATGTACTCCGTGTAGACATTTCTGCCGTCATATAATCCCTTTGACTCGCTAGCGGGACGGCGTCCCCGAGAACTCGGGACGAACCTCACTTGGACCCTTGCTCTCTGGCGAATTGTAGAACATGTGCCTGGAGGCCTCCGAGCATCAAAGCTTCACGGATTGAATCACTGGGAGCGTGGGCTTTCAGCTCTCTCCGATCAGCTTGCCCTCGATCTCCTGCCGGAATCGGTATCATGCCATAGCAGTCGAAAGGACAGCTTTAGGCACCGATGGTACAACTCAGTGCCGGCATTTCACAAGCTGGACGGCAATGGTTGTATTCTCAGTATATTTGTCGATCTTGCAGCAAATTCGGTTACCGGTGATGCGTTTCCGTCGATATAAAGAGTGATATGTAACAATGGTAAGGGATATGGCGCTGCGCTCGGACATAGAGCGCGATGTCTTAACATTCAGGGTCGTTGTGTCACGCTCCTCCCGAGTGGCTTCTCTTATCATATTTGGGGAGTGCTCGCTATGAAAAATTCTCATCTACTTACCTCCCGCACACAATGATCACTGCTTCGACGTTTGCTGACGCCCTTGCTCTTGGCTTCCTTGTCTATATTCTGCGACGCGGCTTCACTAATAAGCGTCGAGACAATCTGCCTCCAGGCCCGAATGGATGGCCAATTATCGGCAATGCCTTCGACATGCCGACCAGATACCAGTGGAGAACGTTCGCTCAGTGGGGAGAGAAATGGGGTCTGTTTCGCTCATTCCATCTTTGTGTACTACGCTGAATGATTCCTCGGATTAGGTGATATCGTGTCGGTGAACCTGTTCGGGAAACACTTAGTGATCCTCAACTCCTTTGACGTCGCCGACGAGATACTCGACAAAAAGAGCGCTGCCAGTTCTGACAGAACGCCACTCCCCGTCTGTGGCGAGATCATGGGGTGGAACTTCATCGTTACTCTCCAACAGTATGGCCTACACCTGCGAGAGATGCGCAGGCTCATTTTTCAAACTGTCGGAACATCCACGGGCCTGATGGAGTTGGCGCCCGACTTGGAGCATTGTGCGCACGACTTCTTATGTCGGGTTGCGGCAGACCCTGCATCTCTCACGCAAGAAGTGCACCGGTATGGTGGATCTCGGTTTGAGAGTCTAAGTATGCGAGTCTCATCATATGGCCACTGCTCCAGGTTTACTGCGGCGTCCAGCTTAAAGTTCATATATGGATACACCGCCAAGAAAGATAATGACGAGCTGGTCAAGATAGTTGAGGCTGCAATGAAAGGATTTACCATCGGGACCGCTCCTGCTACCTTTCTGGCTGATACCTTCCCCATTCGTGAGTGTTCACCTCACCATCCACTTTGCTTACGTGCATATAACCCATTTGACCCAGTCACACGTGTTCCTGCATGGTTTCCTGGAGCCAAATGGAAACGGACTGCACAGGCTTGGCGGAAAGACACAGAAGCGATGTGCGACGTTCCGTACGATTTCGCCAAAGCACAGATAGTACTGCTATCTCGGTCATTCTGAAGACATAAATCCGTCCTGACATACGTATCATCCAGGATTCTGGGACAGCGGTCCCGAGTTTCGTGGCATCGAACCTGGGGGACAATGTTGATCCTCAGCGAGACGCACTTGTAAAGGATACGGCAGCATCCATGTACGCAGGTGGGCACCTTGTTCCTCTGACGTGCACAAAGATTGACGTGCTCTTTATGCAACTAGGCGCTGCTGATACCGTACGATCAGTCCTTATTCTGCTCTGGCCTTCATTGACGATCTTTCGGATAGACTGTATCTGCCATTCGCACATTCTTTTTGGCCATGATGTGTTATCCAGAGGTCAATAAGAAGGCGCAGGAAGAGATTGATCGTGTTATAGGGCCAGACAGACTTCCAGGCATCGGAGATCGTGAACAATTGCCGTATGTAAGTGCACTGTGCTGGGAAGTCCTGCGATGGAAGCCCCTTGGTCCACTTGGTAAGTCACGGGTCTGCAGCTTTCGCTATCGTTGAGATTCCCTCTTACTCACCGTTCTTTTGCTTTGTAGGAATACCTCACATGCTGAGCCAGGATGATGTGCACCGTGGCTACCTACTCCCGAAGGGCACCGTGATAGTAGCGAACGTTTGGTATATGAATTCATGGACACAATGTTTTATGGCTGATTCCCTTCAGGAATATGCTTCGTGACCCTCGACATTATTCACATCCCGAGCACTTCAATCCGGACAGATTTGTACGGAAAGAGGGATTCGAACCCGAAACTGACCCTCGTCGGATGATTTTCGGCTTCGGGAGACGGTGAGATGCACGACACATCGCGCCCATCATTCTTCGAGCTTACTGCGTCACGCTCGTGTTGTGTAGTGTATGCCCAGGTCAGCATGATGTAGCAGCGCATGAGCGATTAATCTGACATGCACGTTCAGGCTCACAACTTGCCGAGATATCGCTGTTCCTCATTTGCGCGGTATCGCTCGCCGCATTCGAGATCTCCAAACCTGTCGTGGATGGGAAGGTGGTCGAACCTTCAATGGAATATACGACGGGTTCAATCAGGTACGGTCACATGTAGGCATCAAACAGCAACCACGGGCCGACCTCTAATTTGCCTTCTTTAGCCACCCTGTCGAGTTCCAATGCTCAATCAAACTGCGGTCTTCCAAGGCGGAGGCTCTGCTATACTCGGCTAGCGATTGAAGCAGAAATGGCATCCGCTACTTCTTGAACATGGCGTTGATTAATCGCCGATGTATGATAGAAAGCCCAGTAATTTCCGCACCCATGGCCAGACATCCACGCGTAGTAAGAAATTGACTGGAAAGCACTGAGTACAAAGTTGTTCGCACTCCAAGTTTGGTAATTGAGATAGGCTCAAGGTAAGGTCGCGAAGCTGTCGAGATTACCTGGCCGGGTCGAGCAACTTGGTTCTGCAGAAGTTGGAATCTCCTTAGGCGCCGTGCCCATCACTCACTGATGCCATTTGTCGACGCAGTCCATCTCGAAATCACCTTTCTCTCCTTCTGTTCCGATGGCCTACACTGGCACGCTATGATCCACGACACGCTAGTCTTGTTTTAATGGATGAAGCTTTGTCTCAGAAATCTGTCCTGAAGGCTCCAGGACAACGACGTGGGCGGCAGAACAGCCATACCGTCAATTAAAGGAAATGACACCTAGCGCATATACGGATGCCCCCAGCCAGTAGAATCGAACGTATATCAAGGGTTCGAGAAGCATACAATATAGGCGCAGAAATATCAAGGATGAGGACAGGAAGCTATGTGACAGAAGTCGCTTAATGTCACTCGCGTGTCGGGAATTCCCTCACAGCGGTCATGCGCGATACAAAAGTAGGCAAGATGGTCGAAAGTGCTGGAGTCCCTGTTCTTATTATGTAGCAGGTAACCTGGGGACGACTTGTCGACCGCCAGGCTCAGCGCAACAGGCGCAGCGTCCCACCAAAGACGATGGTCAAAGGTGCATCAACGGGACACCGGTCATACCACCACAAGAAGATACCGTATCAGCACTGAGAATCTTACAACAAATTCTGGTCACAAACGACAATACGCCAATGCTCGAGCAGCGCTCAGGCGAAGCCATGATCCTACCCCCTCCTCCCATCATCACTACGCATCTGTCGTCAATGCTACGCCAACTAGTTCACTAGGCGTCTGCGCTCGCATGGTACTCTGCGTGCCGTCCCACGCTTCTTCAATGTTCTGGAATGAACAGCGCTTGTAAGGGAACCCCCGCTCAGTCGGAATTCAATGGATGCCGACGTGATGCCTTACCTCGTCCCCGAGCAAGGTGCTGTCGCGCCGGCTGGCAGCAAATGCGTCGTACGCCGACTTCCGCGGCACTCGGGTCCTCCCAAAATGGGTGTGCGAATCCGCACCAGGATCCTCCAGCGGGAAGGGCACACCACGCTGCTTCGCACTTACGCGCGCTGCGGCCAGAATAGGCTTCCTCGGCAGGATGTCGACCCTTTCATCCTCCCGGATCTTCGTCTCGGACTCGTAGCTCCCCACGGAGCCCGCGCCGGGAAATGCGAAATGGATGCTATGCCCGTGCTCGACGTTGACGTCGATCGCCGGCGCGTGCTCGAGGTTGATGCTGACGCGGAGGTCGGAGCGGCCCGTGGAGCTCGTCGGGCTGAAGGAGAACGCCGGCGCCTTGCGGTCGCGGCTGAGGCGCGCGCCGTAGGATGTGGAGAGCGGCTGAATGATCGCGTCGGCGTCGACGATGGAGCCGAGGCCACGGAGCTTGTTGCGCGCGTTGAACCTGCGCGGATGTCAGAAATGTGATAGTATGTGAGAGAGAGAGGCGGACGTACATCGCAAGGAAAGAGTTGACGTAGACTGGGGTGAAACGGTGAAAATCAAGTACGTCTGTGGTGGCGAGAGAAATACATACGCTTGGTGAGTATAAACTCGACACTGATCACCGCGAATGTCGTAGGCAGAGCGGCCATCTGCACCAAACGTCAGTTAAAAGTGGGTATATGCGCACCCTACTGCCGCATACCGTGATAACGGCTATAAGGGAGCAGACACTTGGCAGCCAAGGTCAATTGGATAGCCCGCCACAGAGGAACAGGGACAGCACCTGGTGATGACGCCCGTGTTGAGCGTGTATACCATCAGCATCGTGATAGTCGAGTCGATGCTGCTGCTTCACGAAGGGTCAGCCTGAGTTGACAGAAGATCGGAGACATCACAGTCACCTCGTCGAAGCGATGCGGCACCGTTCAAGCAAGTAACACAGAGACAAGGCGATGACGACGTCGATGACGGTAGCAGCCCCGAGAGGAAGGTATGAGACCCACTGAGAGATGTTAGTATCAGACGGATAGAGTGATAACGCAGCGAAACGTGCCTGGGCCTCGTAAAAATCGCTGTAAACCCGAAACCGAGAGCTAGGTACGTGCGGACAGTGAGACCAAAAAAGGGATGCGTGAGACGAGCGCTTACATCTCGTAGCATGATGCTATCAGAAGATCAGTCGTCAGGCCTCAGACGTGAGAGTATATGGAGAGGAAGGACGCGTACTCAAGGCTGTTCCTATTGTACACGAGGAAATCAGGAGACGATGTGTAAAATGCTCGTCGAATACATCTAGAAGACGAACCATATCCGCCGAACACCACAATCGCCGACTGCATATCCCATGAATAAGTGTATATTACGAGCTGCATTGCAGATTGGACGTACCACGGCTATGGGTAGAAACTTGCTGAAAGCCGACTTGTTATTGCCAACAGCATTGACTGGGTTGGGTGAGAGGAGGGGGGAGACATGCAAGGGAAGACGTTATCATCCGTATAATTGTTAGATTTGCTAAGGCTGTTTTAACGTGATGTGGACAAGATAAACATACGCTTCCAGAGTCTGGCGGTATAGAGGCTGTACATGTGTCAATGCGAAGTCCGGCTACGTCAGGGGAGGGCACAGGAGCCACTGACGTTTGAACGGATGCGATGACGATTGCCTACGTCTCCACTTCAGTTTGAGGACATGACGGAAGGAGTACCCACTTACGTCCACCATGACCTGTGCCTGCGAAAAGGATATCAGGCCTTGCACACATTAATGCGTGAAGTCAATTGACGCACCTTGAGGCTCCAGACGACGCCTAGCAGCGCGGGAGGATTCGTATAGTTGGTGACGAGGTACCAATAGACCATGTGGATACACAAAGCGAGGTGGGCAGCGTCGAGCATCCTGAATGACGCATACTAGCGGTGTGAGCACTGACACCTACTTTGCACGATCCGCCATCCATACCATAACCAACAGACCGAGATTTTGTTCCAGATTCTGTCCGAAGGGTACTGCCGGAAATAAATGAACGTCTGCAAGTTCGTGATGCCGAACAAGCTGACAAAGAAGAGGGCTTCAGGAGCAGAAACACGCGAGTAAAACCCGGGTACTCACACCGCGGAGATGAAGGCACCGATGAGTACGGCACCGTACGTGTTGTCTAGCTCCCCCATGGCAGATGGAACAGCACCCGCGATGAGTCCGAGTGCAGGGTGAGGCAAAGAAAAAAGGAGGGGTTTATCATGTAGGCCTCAGCCAAGAGGGGAAGTTCGAGAGACTGATCATCGCAGTAGATGTCGTCGAGCGTGGACAACGACGAGTAGCTCAAGAAGTCTCTTATACTCCCCGTTGAGGGGTCCTGCCAAATCCTTGTGAACACGTACTCCCTGAAAGTCTCGCACAAACCTACCTTTGACCGGGGCGCGTGGCATAGCTCGTAGATGATGCGTTGCAGCGTAGTGATGTACACATAACAGGAAAGTACATCTGATTCGCGCAGGCGTCAGTAGCTCAAACTGACAGTGGTAGACTCATAGTTGGAAACCCGCATGATGATCTACCGCCTTCAAATTGGCTGTCAAGCTTCAAGCTTCAAGTCTGGCGACGCATATTGCATTCTTGGACATGCCAATTCCTGAACCTACATATTTGAATTGAAATGTGAGCGGCCTCAGGCTTTTTGAACCATGCGTCACGGGGCCCGCGCAATGTGACAGTGTCAGCCTGAGTGTCTCAAACTGAGAACCTGAGTCGTTTGAGAGGCATGGTCAGACAGATACGCAGGACTTGGGAGATTAATTTGAATAGTGTTCCCTCTGTGCTTTTGACCCGAACTCTCATATTGTCCCTGTTCATTGCACCCAGGATCACCTCGCTTTCGGGATCACCGCAATAGCCACTGTATACAATGGCCCTGTTTTTGTCACATATCAGTGTTTATACTACATAGTAGGTGATATGATTTTGTGAAACCAGTGTGCGTACTAATTTACTTAGATTAGCTACGGAGAGCGATGACGGAGAAAGCTCTCAGAAATTGTCGATGCATCATGATCAAAAGGTACCAACTGTGCCACCAGTATTGGCGCGGTAAAGAATAGGGAGCATTAACTAGAGCAGCCGTGCGTGTGATATGAGCAATGGTGGTCATCGTCCTTAATCATACTGTTCCAGAGCTCGTCGAGTCCTCCGAAAAGTCAGGCAGACCTTCGTTACTCGCTCTGGCTTGATTAGACGTCGACTGCCCATCATCCTTACCTGACACCTTCTGCTTCTTCTGAGAGCGGTTCCCCTCGTCGCCCCTTCCCCTACTACGCTTCGATCCCGCCGGAGCGTTCTGTTCCCTCTCCGGGTCTGGTGGAGGAACAAACTTGCGTGCTTTGTCTCCCTCCGGCCAACGTTCGTCTTTCAAGGCATCATCGAGTATCTCTAGGAATGCTTCGTGCGTCAGGTGCGGCGTCTCTGCCATGTCGTCGCCACCGAGGGTGCATTCCTTCACCAACCTCCTGAGCCGGCCAAGAAGGTTTGTGAGGGGAGGATTACCAAGGATCGTGACATCTGACCGCGGGCGAGACACCAGCCATGTAATCTTCCGGCGCTCAGCATCTGCTTCGTCCGCAGCGGCGAACAGCTCACGACATGCGGCCGCACCTTTCTCATGCGTGTGGTCCGTATGACGGAGGACTATCCATAGAATAACCCAATAAAATGACTCGAGGTCATGACGGACGCCATGGATTATCTTCTCGCGTCTGTTCAAGAGCTCGAGGGCAAAATAACGAAAGGTGCCCTGTAGAATTATCTCCTTTTATATCGAGCATATCGTTGATAACGGGCGTACTCACTGTGCGTTCCTTGAGATCGTGCTCGACTGCATCTTCATCAGTGTATCCATCCGGACGCACTCCACCGAAGACAGTACTATCGACGAAACTGCTGTAATCGAAGTCGCAGATGAATCCTTTGAACGGTGCATCGCCAAGTAATAAGAGTATATTTCCCTTGCTGACATCTCGATGCAGCACGCCGGCCAGGAACGCAAGGCGATGACCTGCAGATCGCGTAGTGAGTTAACGGGTTATAGATGAGGGCAAGTACAACGCACCTTTGATGGCATCTCGAATCGCCTCAATGAAAACCTTTGTGCTCGGAAATTCGTCTAGTGGTATGCCAACGGTGTCGAGGACGATACGCATATGGAAACGGTCATAATAATGCGACGGATCACGGAAAGTGTGACTGTGAGGAGTACGAGGCTTGGCGTTTGCAGATTGAGACTTAGCCTTGTGCGCATCGTGTTTCTGAGAACCCAGATCGACGCCAACGGTCATTTTCGCGATACCGATGTAGGGAACGTTGTTCTCCGTCGAGTACTTCTCGATGGCCGCGTAGAAATCCTTCTCTGCGTACTTTCGGGCGCGCTGCCGCCAGGAATCCTTGACGACGTACCGCTTCCCAGAGGGATCGTCCTTCAAGACCGCTTGGCGGACGCATGTCGCGCGACAGAACGTATTCGGGTCGATGTATATAGGACGCAAGGTCAGGTACTCGCGGTCTTCGCTGACATCGTCTCCCCTCTCGGTCAATGGGACCTTGACCCAGCGATTCATAACCTCCTCCACCTCGGCGTCCCATGCGCCGCCAGTGGTGGTACACACTCCCTTCGCCCAATCGAGGTCCGCCCTGCTCGCCGGCCGACACATATCGTCAGCCCCAATCCAGGGTGCATTCTTCTTCGGACGGAAGAAGCGCCAAAAAAATTCTCGTAGCACTTCTGGCTCCTCGACGTAGTTGAATCGCTTGCTACAGATCGCCCCAGCACGATCGACGCGGAAGATACGCGCCTCCTTGCCGTAAATGCCGACGACGAATGCGCAGAGGAGACTATGTGCAAGCATCATGTTCCCTGCATCCCGCATGATTTGTGCCTTGTGGATCTGCGCTCGTTCGCTGTGACTGGAGATTGGGTCGTCATGCGAGCTCCCTTCGACCTCGATCGCGAAGCACACCTGCTCCCACCGGTCAGGTTTGCCGTCAGATCCTAGCGCTGTGAACGGAGGAAGGGCGACGATGTCAGGAGACATATACGTATGGTTGGGACGTCCTGATTTGTACGGGAATAGGAAGTGCCTATCGTGTCCCCGGTAGAAAACCGGACGCTTGTCTGCCGCTAGACTTTTGCATAGATAGGTGAAAGCATTGACCTGACAATCAGCATCGTCAATAGTTAGTCCTGATGAGCATGGAACTACGCGACCGACCAGCGGCTGGTACATGCGATGTTCGTCTCGTGCCACCTCGTCCTTATTGAGCGTTAGGAACGGCTTTGAGCGAATACGTTTGCTTGTCTTCGAGTCGGCGTTTTTCAATGACTGATAATGCTCACTAGAGCGAGCGTACTTCCTGATAAACTCATCCACAGGACCATCGTACTCGTGGAACTTGCGTCTTGATTCTCTGATGTGATATGCAGCGGTCGTAGAGTGTCGAGCTGCACGTTCCGGTTCCTGAGTTACTTCCGCTCCGCGTAGAGACCGTCGTCGGGGCTTCGAATGTTCAGTGTTTGTCATGCTCGACGATGAGTTGGGCAAGGCACGGCAGCGGCCACAAGAGCAAGGAGAGGTGAAGTCGGACATCCATGGCGGCGAGTCGAACATATTAGCCACAGGGCGATTTGCGTGGCCAAATGTACAAATAGGAGCAATCCAAGTCACTACCTCTAAGCGAGGGTAACAGGGTGACGAACCTTTCCCATTTGGTCAACATTGTTATTGCTCCAGTCGATTTAACAGTGCTGATAAATGCTTACTTGAGAGTGAGAGTATGGACTTGTCTGCCTTGCTACGAGCTACCTATCGTAGCTCAACCCGCTGCATAAGACGTTCACAGCAATATTCAGGCGATCAGAGCGTGACACTCTGGCCACGAGATGGAGCACCGCGCGCAGAGGGAGCGGCGGTCGCGCCACAAGGGTTCGCATTGATTCGGCACGTGATTAGGTAGAACAATCGTGGCAGCCACTCAAGCGCTCACCTCATCAGGCGCCGAGCTCATGGCTACGGTAGGCAATATCATGATCTTCATAATGATATATCGATTCCGTGACTGGAGGAGCTCGCGACAAGTGCAAGCGTGCATATTTTAGCTTATTCATAACTTATACTATCATTGAATGAAGAGACACGTGCAGCATGTGCATTCACTGGAGACATGCCCGGGACGGTACTTATGAGACCGCCCCAAGTGCGGTGGCGGCCAGTGCCAATGCCATGTCGGAGTCGGTCGGAACCTGAGTCAAGTATCCACCCGGAGAAGTTAATGATCTGTGAGATACAGGTGGTCTGAGATACGACACCGTAGCACTGAAAGCGGCCACAACACTTTGACACACGACTCGGGGGGTTGGTTGTAGGTTGACCTAGTAGCCCGTGGCCCGAGCGGGGTTTAACGCCTGCGGACGACTGGTAACTTGGAGATGTACACAGGGCTGCATGACTGTGCTTCATCTCTCAATAGTGCTATATACCACTAAGTGAAGCAAAGTGTACCTTTCGACAGCTCAGATGGGTGGCAGACTGTGAGAAGGGAGGGGACATGGCGAGCCTTGCACGTGTGGCGTCATTCAATAGCACCTACAGTACAATGTTCGCTCAGTGTGCACGGGTACATTTGTGCAAAATTGTGGATACCGTATTACCAGAGCAAACAAACAAAAAAAAGCCTCCGTATGTGCTCGTACTAGATGAAGTTACTGGAGATCTGCATGCACAAATTCGGTCACGGTCAGGAAGTGCCAACCTTGGACTTTGTATATTCCAGTCGCTAGTCGCTGATATTAGTGGGACCCGATGAGGCGCTATATTCATGCACTCATGCTAGTGAAATCTGAGCATATACATAGCAATTTTCGTGTGACAGTCGGATTTCAAAGTACGTATCTAAAGTCGCGATTTTGTACGTCTGTCAAATCCAAGAACTCCTGAGACACGAAGATACATCGAGGAGTTAGAGGCGCCGAATTCAAAAGAGAGGCGCTCGTACTGACCTTGTCTATCTTCCGATGCACACGTTTCCCGCGTGCGTCCACGACACCTATGTATACTTCGTTGTAGGTCTGATCAAGAGGCTCAAGATCGCGTCTTCTATTCTCAGAAGCTAGGAGACGCCGTATGACAAGCATGATCACAGGGCATGCGACATAGCAGAGGCCAATGACGGTCCATGGGACATGGTTTCTGTTCGTCCCATCAGTTAAATTACTAGATGCGGAGAGAATCAACTCACCGGGGGCGGTACTTCTCTTGCCACATAAATGGCCCTAGCGCATTTCCGACACAGTACGCTATCAACATAATGGCGTTAACAGTCACCCGCTTCGTGTGACCTGCGGTTACGTTGGAGAGCCATGACAAGGACAGGACGAAGCCAGTGGTCCCCACACCTGTGTGGGTCATCCTTCTGAGACACTCGGCCAGCTTTGAGATAGGATAGACTGTCGGACTGACGTACCGGTCAGCCACTGCGCACAAAGAAGGCCTATCTGGTTACTCCACGGTAAGACATTAATGAGTATCACACCGACGATGTTGGGTATGAAATACACCGCGCCGACATACGCACGGGCGTCTTTCAGCCGTGCTGCGAGGTGTACACCAGTCCAGATAGTGGCAATCTCAATAACACCGTCGACGCATCCAAGGAGGGTCGTCTGCAGGTATGTGAATCCAAAGGAGGCAACAATGATCTGCCCCTGGTTTGTGAGGCTGTTCGGGATGTTGTTCAGCGCGGAAAATAGCGCGAACAGCCAAGTCTTTGGGTCGCGCAGCGCTTCACGGACTCTTCGAAAGAAGTGAGGACAGTACGATGGCATGGCGCGATCAACGCACTGCTCGATCTTGAAATGTTTGTTCTCAACTCCTGTTTGATTTTCCTACTCAACAGTCAATAAAGGCCCAAGCTCGACGAAGTGAGATAAGGACCTTGAGGCGCCGAACGACGATGACGCGTTCTTCTCTCGTAAGGAACCAGGCATTCGTAGGTGAATCCGGGAAATACAGCCTGCGTGCAGCATCAGCGCTCGTATGTTCTCCATCTTTGTCCGCGTACACTAACCAATAAATGAGAGCAGTAATCAGAGTGAGAGTACCTGTGATGCACATAAGCCTGACAGAGTGGTTATTATTTGCGCACGGGTAGTCAGTAGAATCTATGCTACCATTGCCAAGGCTCAAAACCTTCGGTCTTGATGTGCAGCGTTCCGAAGCTGATGAAGCCAGATATGATTTGCGCTGCGCAGAGCGTGGATGAGCGATACATGAGTTATCACATGAATCAAATTGGATGCGCACCTGTCCCGTTCATGAGGACTATCAGCATCGGGATATGTTAGCCCTACTTCAGAGTCGCTAAGCAAAGTCTTACACCAATAGCCGATGCGTAGCGTTTGCTCGTTGCGCGTATAGAACATAGAGCTGACGATCATGAAGCCGGCAGTGATCGAGCCTTCACATATGCCGAGGATGAATCGTACAGCGAAAAGACCCGTGAAATTCTTGCAAGCTGCGTGTCCCAACAGCGCCATTCCCCACACGAAGATATTTAAACTGCGGTTTTATGAGTACGCAGACTAGCAACAGATCATCTAACCGTCCACACCTCATCCATTTGCCCACGGGAAAACGTTGCAGAGCTAGATTCTGTGGGTATTCGAAGAAGAGATAGCCGACGTAAAATACGGTTCCCAACCTGGCGAGTTCTATCAGCATGAGAGACGAAGGGATGGATTCACAGACCGAAGACGCACATATTATACCTGTCAATGAAGCCTTATGAGTTAGACTGCCTCTTGTCAAAGACGCGACAGCCTCACTCGTTCGTCGTGAGGTGAGTAGCCTCTCTATGGAGTTTTGGGTGTATATGTCAGCAGCAACTCTGTTGCACTGTGACCCCATGTACCGACCTGATACCAAGAATAGCTGCGCTCCCAAGAGTGGTCTTATCCATGAATTGGATCCAATACAGTGCTGCGCAAGACACATGTAAGCATAGCTCTTCAGAGAGCCAAGCAGACATCCTAAGAGCAGAAATCATCTCAGAGACCTCACGCCATAGACACTCACTGCACATTAGAGGCAAGATATGCCAGTCGATCTTGCGTCGGACCCTTTTGATGTCCTCATCGAGTATCTCGGTGTCGTCTGCTGCAACTAGCTGGGCACCAGTATCAATATCCACCTCTGAACCAACGAGCGGGTCTTCCGGTGCTCCATCCGTGCCGACTTGGACATCCTCGAGATCGTCCTGACTATCTCTCTTTCCGAGCTGAGCTAGAGGCTGGTATTCTGGCCCATTTCCATCACGCCCGTAGCCGAACCAGGTCAGTAGTCCTCCGGATATCTTCATTGATGGAATGCGCGGACGGTTGCCTTCGCACCCGTCGTGAGATCAGGGACCCAGAGCAAGCCCAGCTAGTATACGAGCAAGGCCACGCAGCCGCATCCAAGTTGACAAGCGCTGTCGCAGGAGCAAGAGGTCTACAAAGTATTTCACACCTAGATGTACTAAGTACGTATCATTCGACGGCGATACGGTGGGAAGTGGGGAGGACTAGTGAACGGGCGCCTTTCGATGACCCGCCACAAACCGATTCATCTCCGAGAATCTCCTGTCCTGAATGCGGCAGGGTGCTAGCCGTTGTCGTATGCATTCATTGCTACGCTTTCTGCCCTTATTTTTATACTTCAATCACAGTCTCAGTTCCGGGCCGTCAATTCTGGAGGATACTGATGCGGCCCATGTCGGCGGATGAATGCGACCTTGCACTTAGTACACGGGCGACGTCTCGGACGATGGTGTTATAAGCTTATCACTATTGTCAAATAAGTCCACGCTAGAGCTACATACGAGGTAAGCTTAGCCGGGTCATGGCAGTTTCGTGTTGCAGATCACGCCTCCTAGATCGCTGGATATCATGTCTCAACAGTCACCTGTGACCTTTTCGCAGCCTGCAGGAGGAAATCCGGACTCTGACGCTGACCTGAGTTGGCAGGTACCTTCTTTGAATAGACCATCTCCGCTGGAGTGGTTTTCAATCTCACCCAAGAAACGAGGAAAATTAGGTAACGTGTGCAAGGACACGGCCTGTCGGGTCTCTTTGCACTATAAGGCTCTATATGATGGGTTTGATGGACAAGTCGACGACGAACGTTCCGCTTGCTGCCCGACCGCATACTGTCCGTGCGGCTACCTGCTGGATCATCTCTTACTGCCTTACATATTCAACGCCGCCTCCATGTCGCAGAATGTACTGAGTTCTATCCTCAATGTTATCCTCCCTGTGAACACATGTCACAATCCAGGTAGTACTAATTGCACGAAGACCGGGAAGCAAGTACCAAGGCAGCGCATCGAGAAGTAGCCTGCATACAATCACTGATTGTCAAAACAATGCTAAAGTAATACACTGTTATCAACTCACGCCGAAGAAGTCCTCAAAGTCTCGCCCAACACGCCACCTGCGGACATGTTTAGCTATAACCTCGGAACCCGGTCCCTTGCTGGCGGCGCACACCGGCAGGGTAATCTTCATGGTCCTTTGACCCAGGCTGCAGGCTGGCTACAAAGGTCAGTATTGCTTGTCATGCCAGCGCGTTCGGAGTCGTCGTGAGTGCACTTGTCCATCCTGTCCCATCCAGGCATGTGCATATACACCTCCATCAAGGTCCGACCGAGATCTGTGAACTGATCCACATCCGCCACAAGGCCGACGCACTCCATTGGAGGTGTGCACCTTCCCCTCGGTATCAATGTAAGCGCGAGCAAAGAGGTCGACATTCGCCCTGCCGCGGGCGTCACTGCGACTCATAGCGTCATGAGCGAAGGTTGTACGCAGAGCTTCCAGAACAAAATCTTACATATCACTGAACGAGGCAAGCGAGGGTATTGCGGCAGCGCTAGCCACGATGAAGGTGACTAGGATACTGTAGCGTATGTCAAACTAAGAGTTGGCGGCGATATAGAGGAGTCGCTAAATGTGTCCAGGGAATGATGCAGTGCGCTGCTCGTCAAGTAAATCGAGCAAGGCTAGAGACATGAGATGAGAAAGAATGGCAGCTCGAATAGGTCGTTGTAGTCTACGACAGACTCACCAACCAGTGCCACTGCCTTCGGGGTGAGCTCAGAAAGAGAAGTCGGGGAGCTGGAGAAACGGCGGAGGATGGCGAACTATCTTTATACCTGAAATCGCGAAGTTCGAGGGCTTGCGTGGATACCAAGGCAAGGAACCCCTGCGGTCAGGGATCCGCAGCTAGAAATTTGACCCTCATCAAGTTCAGGCGTCTGCACTGGTCCGTGATCTACATTAGAAAACTCTGTTGAGTCGTACATTGAAAAACGCCGTCACATCCCTTGTCCTAGAACCACATACGGGACTTGTATCGGACTCTGAGGAGCGCGGAAAGGTCCGCATACGTGGCACCATGGTGTCAGCATCATTGGGAACGAGGAATTTAACAAGGCTTACCGTTTGACAGGTATCGAGCAACTATGCGATGTAATAGCAGTTGGGCATAATCCTAAAGCTCACGACTACTGACGAGGAGGAGGCGAGGTCGATAATACATACATCTTTCCAAACGACCAGCACGAGTTCATTTCACTCCAATGTTTTCTTTGTCTGTTTTGCTGTCTTCACCGAAGTAAAGTCCACTTCGGATTCGGAGGCGGTGAGAAATGTAGAGGCTTACAGAGTGGAGCAATGTGACTACATCATGAGGGACATGAAGCGATGTCGCTATCGACGTAATCATCCGCAATTCTTGACTGAACTTGCTCCGTAGAAACAGAGCACATGTCGAGGACTGACGACCAGCGCCAGCAACACCTACCGGGAATCAACCCGAGTAACCCGTTCAACCTGGAACATTGAAGGAAGCACAAGTATGGGCTCACAGATGAACCTCAATGCCTGACGCTGGGTGACCGGCAGCCCACTATATCTGAGACACGATGATGCCGGGCTTACACTGCCAATGCTCCGTCCGAGGTCTTGCTTGCATTGTAGTAGTCGCCGCGCAACGCTCTGCTCCGATACAGGCATTGCTCACACTGGCACCAGAATCGGAGCATAAAGCATCGTACCACGGTAGCGGGGGTGTATAGCATTGCCAGAGACCTAAGTGAGACAGTCAGCAGTTCTGAGCATCGTGCATATGGCGCATGGACCGCAGTGATTCTGAACCTCCGAGCGACTTGGAGTAGTCCACACTGGCGCTACTGCAGTGTGTACATCGCCTCAGCGCAATTCGCGCTTGCTCTTCTGAGAAGAAGACTGAAGGGATCCGCAGACTGATAATAGCGGCGATGCATAGCATACTCGCCCGCGAGATCTGCCCCCAAACTACCCGCCCTGTCTGACTACACCGCTGGCATGTTCACCCCCATTCCCGAGACGACGGGAAAGATACCGTTCACCTTCCAGGGTGAGACCTACTCGACCTGGTACAAGATCGTCGGCGACCTCAAGGCCGGTGGCCGCCCGCTCGTCACCCTCCACGGCGGGCCTGGGTTTTCACACCACTACATGCTCCCAAACGCGCAGCTCGCGTCGAAACTCAACATCCCCGTCGTGTTCTACGACCAGATCGGGATAGGAGCGTTGTCGCACCCAGAGAAGGGGAAGGGCGAGGAGAAGGAGACGTTCTGGACGATGGAGGTGTTCATGGACGAGCTCGACAACCTGCTGAACCACCTCGGTATCGAGAGCGAGTTCGACCTCATCGGACACAACTGGGGCGCATTCCTCGCCGTGCACTACGCGAGCAACCGAGTCCCGAAGAGGCTCAAACGTCTTATTCTGGCGGATGGCACGTGCGCGATGGACCTGTGGATCAAGGGAACGGATGCACTAAGGCTTAAGTTGCCGGAGGATCTGCAGAAGGTGTTGAGGGAGCACGAGGAGAAGGGCACAACGAGTAGCAAGGAGTATCAGAACGCGATGGAAGTCTGGTTCGGGAAGCAAATATGCGCGCTGAACCCAATTCCAGAACTCCTTGCGAAGAGTTTTGGTGCGATGGGAGAAGATCCAACAGTGTACAGCACGATGCATGTTTCCCCATTCCTCAGTCCTCATATACCTGTTGACCCTGTGTTCATAGGATCGGTGCTTCGGAGATCTGCTGCACCGGGACGCTGAAGACGTGGTCCTGTGTAGATCAGCTGCACAACATCAACGTGCCAACACTCCTTCTCAATACGCCCGAGAGTGAGGCGCAAGACGTGAATCAATGGCCAATGTTCCACAAGATTCCGAAGGTGAAGTGGGTGCAATTCGCGAAGAGCACGCACCTCTCGCAATTCGAGGAGCCGGAGAAGTACCTCGATGTGGTGAGCGAGTTCTTGGCCCAAGCATAGGAGGCGTGCGCCGAGGGTGACAATACAGAAGAGATGTAATATGGTCTGAGTACTGACAAGTCAAGTAGCTACATAGATAGTCATGCAGTCGAGACAGTGTGCAAACGTACGAGATCTTGTCCGCTGCAATTTCAACCCTCCTCCAGCGAAACCTGTATGCAGTGAAGCATAAATAATGTTGCTAGAGCGACGTACAATACCCTTGACTGTAATTATAAAGTAGATGCTCAGCGGCCAGTCTGATAACCTGCAGTCTCCTGAGCGCATCAGCCACTTACTGTATAAACGTGGAGGATTTTCATCATGGAAAGCGGGGGAGTAATCTCAGAAGAGGACGAAGAGGACGCGTTCAGGATTTCGTGCGACGAGGAGGTCGAGGTCGAGGAAAGTGCCGAGAAGGTCGTGTGTTAGACGCCTGCTGGAGTGTCTTACCAAGTCTTGCGCTCGTTGTCAATGCGGCTCATCATCGGCAGCACTGTGGAGCGCGCAATCAACGCAGGCATAGGCATGTACTTGCTTTTCTGCTCACCATCTGCACTGGTATCATGGCAGGCGTCCTGAACCTGTCAAGTCGGTTACGGAAGGTATTCGCCTTTTCACCCGGCAGATCTCGAGTGCTGACCATGACGCTCGAAACGTTGACATTTTCCCCTATCGATGTCTCGGAGTAGCTTCTGGACCCACCGGACGTGCCAGCGAAATCGCCCAACGCACTGCGCTTTGGCGTCCTGGGTGCCGCAAGGATCGCGCCAATTGCACTCATCACTCCAGCTGCTAGCCATGCCGACGTAGTCGTGACGACTGTGGCATCGAGGGACGAGCGCAAGGCGAACGAGTTTGCAAAGAAGTACAAGATCCCAACTGTGTACCACGGAAGCGGATGCTATCAACGTAAGCAGGGAACGCCTTACTTATTGGGTCATAGCACCATGGTGATTGTTCGAGTCCCGTAGAGCTATTGGACGATCCTAACATCGATGCGGTCTATAATCCGGTACGTCCGATCATCGAGGTCGACACCAGCCTTCTATTGATATATTCTACTCAGTTGCCGAACGGACTCCATTATGAATGGACTGTGAAGGCGCTCAATGCCGGGAAACATGTCCTCTTGGAGAAGCCTGCCGCCAACACAAGTGCCGAGGCTCAACAGATGGTTGATCTTGCAGCGCAGAAAGGACTTGTGCTACTAGAGGCCATTCACTGGATGTAGGGCGCATTGGCGAGCTTACTTGTCGTTGTGCTCATGGGCTCACCGTTTCTCAGCTTTCACCCGGCTGGTCAGCGCGTGAAAGAAATCGTCGATAGTGGCGAGCTCGGTAAACTCAAGAACATCCAGGCCTCCTTTGCTTTGCCTAAAGTACCTTACGGTATCATCTTCTTTGAGGATGATATTCGCTTCAATTATGATTTAGGAGGTGGTGCCACAATGGATATGGGAGGTATGTAGATTCGATTTCCACGATGTGACATCTAGTGGTGTTTAATGTTTGTCGTCTTCAGTCTATCCTCTCTCGGCGGTCCGATACTTCTCCTCAAGCGACCTTTCCTCAGTGTCAAGTGCGAGCGCGATCGGGCACGTCCACGACCCCGCGAGAATTGATCGTGCCATGCGTGTTCATCTCGTCTTGCAATCTTCGGTGGAGGCGGACGTGCTCATTGACTTTGCCATGCCGGGATGGGGCCCGTTCCATATTATCCCGCGCATGCCTAAGTGTGACATCCATCTCGAGCTGGAAGGCGGTGCCATCGATTTCTACAACTTCGTCGCGCCCACAGTGTATCATAGCATCACCGTCAAACCTCGTGGGAAGAAAGCGCGCGTGGAGAAGGTCTACAAGTTCAAGGATGGCCCTGGGCAGGAGTGGTGGGCGACGCAAGTATCTATGCTACTCCAGAGATGAATTGCGACTCAGACGTTACATGCAGGTATCGATACCAACTCGAAGCTTTTGTCGACAAGGTACGCGGGCGCACCCCCCAGACGTGGCTTGCGCCCGACGGGCCCATCAAGCAGATGCAGTGGGTGGAAAGTGTATACGCAGCGGCGGAATTCCCAGCCCGGCCTACGTCGGCGTATTATCAATCCTCTGCTTAGGTCTGGCCGGATGCGAGTGACGGTGCAATCCATTGTAGCACATATCCGCCCACGTTATATGCCAGGGTGCTTGTATGTGATTGTGTACGGATCCCCCCACTTGATCATTGATCCATAATAGATGCGCAGAATAAAAACTGAAAAGCACGGTTAACTTGTATGTGCAAGAAGGTGTTGAAGGAGACAACGATGAGCGGTGAGGCCGGTGAGGTGACTGCAGATGCCGGAGAGCGACAACCGATGCGACTGCTACAGAGTCACATGATCGCGTCAGACTCGCCCTAACCGCCTCTAACTCAGAGATCTCACACCCCCACAGGACACGAATCTTACACCTTAACAATGCCCCTCCATTACTACATACAACTACTTCATTACTTCGTACATACTTAGTCGACAGGGGCGCACCCGCAATAGCGGGCCGGCGCCCGCCGTGTCTTAGCACCATAGTGTTTGCTTGTAGTGGGGTGTAAATGCAGAGTGCATCATCATCATCATCACTCTGAGATCTCAGACGTGCTCATCATTAACGCGCACTGATTTACAGTCATATGGTTCGAGCTGATGAAGGCACAGCGTAGTGAGCGGGCAGTTGATTCTTTCGCAGTGCCCCTTCCGGCCGACTAACCTTCGCTGTTGCCTTGTGGAAACCTTGCTTGAAGGTCGGATACTACTATACGCGAATCTGAGCTTAGCGGATTTGATCTACCACATCTATCAGCTCTTGTGATCGCCGTGCGGGCACGATGGCTGCACGTATATACCCTAGCATTCCGAAGCAGAGTAAATAATCACTTCATCCTTCGTGCGTGATCGATGGAATCATTGTCCGACCACAGTACACTACTTCGTCGCCCCCAATTCCATTACCCTCCGCCGTCGCTCTCGCAGCACCCGTCTCGCCAATGCTTCAGCATCAGTCAAGCGCTCAGAACGTACGCTTGACTGACGGGACATATCTGAACCTACTGAGCAAGCAGACGATGATGCTCGTGCTAACAGTGTCGGTCTCCGAGAGGTGCGGGTCTTCTTACGCGTTCCAGCTTTCTTGAACATTGTGGACTTCCTCTGAGAACGTCCCTGGCACACAATGGCGAGGGATGATAACGAAGGCGTGTGCGATATCTGGGGGATATCCGGCAAACGCGGAGGATCGCTGTTGAGGTGAGGCGAACTCTCCTCTTGCGCTTGTACCGAATAGTACGCCTCAATGACATCCAACATTCTCTCCTTGTCGCAGATTGTAGTGTCGCCCAGGCTGCCGTCACGACCTACTGCCGATGGTGGATCGTCTTCGAGCGAAATTGATGACCAGGACATAGCAGCTGGTAGCTCGGTCGCTACGGCGTCCAGATGAGTTACGCTAGTGTCACCGCTGGCGACTTCACCCGGCGGCCACCGTTTGATGCCTGAATGGACAGAGTGAACAGACGTCTCTCTGCTCATTGCGCGGATCTCCCGGTGTGGCTCGTCGCCTTCACAGTGCCATTCCCGCTTTCTTCGGCACGGTGGGCTGGTCAGATTGTCTCCGGATGGGTGGCTTGAGTTAGATCCTCTTACGACTGCGCTGAGCGCATTGACTATGTTCGTTTTGATTGACGCCGCCCAGCCTCCTGGCGCTGGCACAATTGGGGCGTCTCCCGGATAGGGCAGGGGATCCAAGCTCTTCTCGCTGACGTTACTCGAAGACTTCATACGGACAGCTTCCGCTGTCTTGCGGACGTGGAGAGGACTCCATGGTACAGGTAGCCCATTGCCTTGAAGACCCAAAAAGCGAGGTCGTTCGCCGGCCATGGGTTCGTAAGGAGTTCCGCATTCAGGGATCGCTTGACTTCCCATGAATGCCATGCTCATCACGGAGCTTGCGCGGCTGCTCTCTGAGCCTGAAGTGATGTCGCCAGGGACGAGATTCGCAACCTGCAGCGCTCCCATGTTTGGTGCAAGATCGGGCACACTGTTGTTCGGATGGTGAAACTGCACGGCCTGGTATGGGGTCGCATCCAAAGAATGGGAAGCTGGTGGGAAGGTGGGTAAGCGGCCGTCTGTCGGACTAATTCCATCGGGACGATCGAGGCAATCGGCACTCCAGGCACCAGCGGTCTCACCATTCAGCGGAGTGGGCCTGAACCCTGTCTCGAGAGTAGCCGGACTCCTGGGTAGTACCATCCGAGGCGTGCCCTTGTTCCATGGCCAGATCACCGACTCCTCCAGCTCGCGCGTTCGCATTCGTTGGCGTACACGGAGCCACCATGACACGAGAGCGACCAGTAATCCGATAACCGCCAGAGTACCAAAGGAAACACCGACTTTGATCCCCGTCCTATCTGCGTAGAGTGCGCCGGACGGGTTGGAAGACATTCGAGTGGATGCCAAGGCGGAGGACGAAGAAAGAGTTGGTTGATTGGGAGAGGATATCGCAGCTGCCGTAGACATACTCGTCGCAGAGCTGAGCGGAAAGGATCGAGTGCCGGTGCTCGACAACGCTCCTGCTGAAGAAGACGATGCCGCAGTCTCGGAAGCGTAGGCCGATGTCGTTATGGCTGAGACAGGTGCAGTGGCGACTGCGCTGTCAGCTGCGGAAGTCTCAGACATAGGACCGATGCTTAGTGTAAGATCAACCACGCTTGCAGAAGGCTGTCGGTATGTGCCATCAGTGACATGCGCCGTATATTCAACTCAGAACCCACTTGTTCTGTATCTGGTTTCATAACTGCCACCGCTCCTGTACTGAACGGAAGTCCTGCCTGCGTTGCAAGACCGACTTGCCAGACGGTCTGATCAGCGTTCTGGCTGGGTCCAGCTGCCGGGATAGCACCAATTGGTTGAAGAGGAACAATCGCTGCTTCGCCGCCTGGTCCGAAAACAAGGTTGTTGCCGGCTAGGGCCCTCGCGACGACGGGTGAAGAGCGACGTGGCCGGACGTAAACATCCCGTCGAAGAGAGATGGGGCGCCTGTGACGCGTAGCACGACCATGCAAAGGCATAAGTATAAAGCCAGAACGCACCGGGCGTATGACGAAGAGCTCTCTGAGCTGTGAAGTTCGGGTTGGTGATGAAGAGAGTGAAAGGAAGTAGAGCGACGGCAGTGGCTGACTTGGGGCAGTCCATGTCTGAACGTCTCGATCGTGACCGGGCGCCGCTTGTGCAACCAGCTGAGACGCGGTTGTCAATTCATCTGTGGCTCAACTTACTGTCAGCCACTCTCCCGCCACCTAAGATCGGTAGGTGAACTTCAACTCTGGGTATGATAGGACTACCGCTCCATTGATCGGTTTCGACGAGTGCAAGTGCCAAAGGCTGAAAGCTGATCCAACTTCTTATTACCGTGTACAACATTGTCGTAGACTTCCGTCGTCTGTCTGTCCGTTGGCTTCGAAAATCACATCGTTACCGAAGTGTAGCCAAAGCCCGTTCCCTCCAAGCCTCTGGCGACAAGTATGAATTGCTGAGCCGCGTCTCTTACCCGTTTCATTGAGCGCGACCTAGTTAGCACAAGGGTCAGCACGTATGGCGGCTGTGCTATCGGACGACATACCCAAAGACCGCTCGGATGAGCTGCTCTTTCGCCGCAGCGTTGGCTCTGCATTGGACGAAACCATCCTACCATTGTGACGATATAAGCAAGAAGACGTGAAAGTCTAGCGAGGATCAATTTACAGCGAAAAGAACTTCTGTCATCCACTGTCGGCTCTCCGCAGGGAACCGCTGCGTCAAAGTTGAGAGCAACTCGATCAGGTTGGGAGCAGCTGATCGTGGTGCTACACCGGCGAAGCCGTTGAGAACGGCCTTCATGAACGAGCAGCCGTGAGTCTGAGCGATCATCAGTTTGGCTTCAGTGAGCTCATCCTCCGCGCACGTGCGGATAATGAGCGTCCTCTGTATGGTTGATGTCAGAGAGGGATGGACCGCTGGATGTCGAACTTACTATGAACGTACAGGCCCCCACTAGCGAATACCGCTCTTGCAGCCCCAGTGACGTGACTGAACACTGCATGAGAGCATTGAAGAGATCAGGAGGAAGTTGGTAGAACGTAGACACGAAGTGTTGAGCCATCTGACAATGAGAAATATCAACTCCTGTTCAAGGGTGCATAAGCAACGACCGACCGTATCCATACAGCCGAAGAAGGCTTGCACAATGTCGGGGTTCTGGAGGAGCCATTCAGCAACATGCATTCAGAACAAGTTGGGTGACGTACCGACTCCAATGCTTCGGGCTGACCAAGTACACTCAGACACGTCTGGAGGAGCACCCCTAATACGTTAAGCGCAATCTGCCTCGCCTCGTGTGTCGGCACGGACTTGAACGTCGTGGGTAGCAGAGATGGCGGGTCTAGTTGAATGATCAGCATGGTCGTCAGCGACAGCCATACAGCCGTCAGCTGCTTCTGAGCGGCGACACAGACAGATTCCAGTAGAGGCTCAGCAGGCAAGGAGATGAGGGTAAGATCAGTCGGCAGTGCCGTGATCGCCCTGATCAACTCGCTCAAACCCTATTTTACATCGTTAGAGGACATCACCAAACAGCAAGACATCGCTACTTACATCGGACACGATCGCGTCCTCCGTCCAGAAGTCTACTAATCGTCTAATGGCTGCGAGCAACCCTTCCCGCAAACGACTCATGCGTGGGTCGTCTCGTGCTTGCACCATCTGCTTGTTCTCTTCCTGAGCTTCTGGGGTCTCATCTATAATGAGCAAAGAATCCGTTGTGCGGGTCAAGCCTTTGGCAACGCCAGTAACGGTGACCAACTGCTGGATAGCAATCGCACGGGCTTCCTCAGGGAGCTAGAGCCCGCGCATGAGCTCCTATTAACTGACCAGTCAAGTGTATGGATCGTGTTACCTGCGTGGGAGACTGGAGCACCTCGTGGAGCTTCGCTACTACAGGGTTGAGAATAGCCTGTATCCCTTTCAGCGAGCCATTCACGCTGCGAGGCATCGGTTTACTATTACCTCAATTGGTGGTATTTCTTCAAGAGGAGGCAGTGCTTGGATTACGCTTGCAATAGACTGGAGCACCTTCGCCTTCTCCGTGTCCTATCGGGAATAGACCTGTCAGTTTTCACGAAGGTTTGCCTCCCGCAAACCACCTACTGGTATACCAGTCAAGCTTGCATGCAGTCCGCCAAACGCGCCTATGTGCGGGGCTAGTGCTGCCCGATTTGCGTCACAGAGGTCACGGAGAGCATTTGCAGCCGGCAAGCACAGCACTGGGTCTGGCAAAGCTGCGGCAATGTATGAAACTGCGTTCATAAGCAAGGGGGCTGAAGGGGATACATCCTTTGGCAGGGTGGTGAACCACGAAGCGTACGAGCCTGCACATGACTAAGAACCCATTCCCCACAACTAGGCGCTGAAAGTATGCCTTACCAATGAGCAGTAGAGCTGTCCGCCGCACACGGTCACTTCCCGCGACCGGAAGACGGTCAAGGATCTGAGGCCCGAATATTCGTGCGAGATGAGGGTTGTCTTCGACGGGAACTGCTTCCTGGACAGCCATCACGCAGTGCAAGGTGCCTTCGATGTCCTTCAGCCGGCAGGTGAGCTTCTCTGCATGCGGAGTCGTCGACCATCGCTCACCTCCCAGCCGTCACTCGGTGACCTTGACGAGAGCCGCTGCAAGATATCCGTCACGTAATAGGCAAGAACATCGTCTCGGAGGATGTAATATCTGCGATACGCGTTAGCGAGCTTGCCTAGTTAGCGCAAGAGACACTGACGCATTGATCAGAATGTCTCCGACGTCTCTTCGATAACTGCTCAATATCCCGATCAAACTTGGTCAAACTCGTCATTGACGAACAACGGACGTACGCTTGGAACTTGTCACGCTGGTCTGAAAGTCAGGTTAAGTGCCTACCTCACAATCGCAGCCCACGTGGCACGCACCCCTGTTCCAAGTCCTGAGCGTAGCAGCGTCCGGCCATACCACCTTGTGTCTGAGAATCTGCACGAGCTCCAGATATACTATCCTCGCAACTCGCCATTGCGCCTGCTCCGTCTTGTCTGTCCCCGGCGCAGCATTGACATCGCTATCACCGAATTCGAACTCTTGCTCGTATTCCGCGTTCCACAGTGCCTCCTGGAAGAGATACCAGAAACCCAAGGTGAGTTCACTCTCCTCCTCGTCTACGCCGTAGAACCCAGGCAGTGCAGCGTAAGCGAGCAATAGGCGGAGGAAGGTCTGGACGAGCTGGGATTTGTCCGGGAGAGAGGGAGCAGGGTATGTGACGGGCGGCGGGGGCTCGGGGAAGGGGGCGGGCGGGAGAGTGGATGCTATGTTCGCTGCGAGGTACAGAGTGGAGTGATCTCCTAGAGCAGCGAGGAGTTTGCAGAAAGAATGAGAGATAGAGCCGACGAAGCCATCTTAATGAAGACACGGAATGAGCCCATACAAGATCAGGTATGTGATAAGCGACGGAGCGGGAGCTCACTGTTCAATGTGTCTTCGAGAAGCTGGCCGCCATACGTGTGGCACCATATGAGTAATGGCTCAGTGAGGGTCCGGTTGGCCGAACCCTCTGCGAGCGCAGACCTCGACATGAGCTCTTGCAGAGTCTCGGACGCGCCCACAAAGGCCGTCTCGTCGAACTCTAAAGGCGACGTTGATGTGGGCGACATCAGTTCGATGAGCGGTGGTATGAGCGGGGTGAGATCGCTACAGGCGAGAGATGTGAGGAGCGGCGTGCCAAGAGATCGATGGCACGCACTTGGCGGGCAGTTCTGGGAGCCACGATTGAAGGCACTTCAATGCAGATGAAAGCTGGTGCGGGGCACCGAGTGCTTGCGGGAGGTCAATGCACGAGGTGATGGCTTGCGCGACGATTGGCACGACGCTCCGCAGACTGCTCTGCACCTGGATCCTGCGCCAGGTGAGCAAGTTGACTTGTCGGATGGCTCACGGCACTTACTTACTTGCAGGCAGGAGGTCTGCACTCTCTACTTCTTCCGCTACGATGGCGAGGAAGTCCATGATTTGCTCGTTCGTGGCACCGAGGCCAGACATCGCGTTGATGCATGACAGGAGCCAGTCCGGCCATCGTGAGGGATTTCCGGGAGCAAGCTTGAGGGCCAGTGATGTTATCTAATAGATTCCGTGTTACATAGATATTCCCAGTCTGAAGAAACAGTGCACGCACAGCTACGTATAGTTTACGGAGGATGACTTTATTCTTACCGCCGCCCATTGAGCGGCCCGTCAAGTCCAGAATCATATCACGGAGTTGAATCGCATGTTCTTCTGGAAAGCTCGCCCTAGCGTGACGCATATAATTATTCCAGCTGGGTGCCCAAACAGATTCAGAGCAGCACTCACCAGTCTCTAGCGATCTTCACTTGCGCCGTGTGCGCCCCAAAGAATTGTACATTGGGATCGCTATGATCCAAGAAAGGGATTACAAGTCCCCATGCTTCCTGGCGTTTCTGTATCTCAAATAGCTCTTGCTGGATCCGTTTTTGGTCTCCGGAAGAGAGATGGTTTTGTGGCGCATACGCTTGCTGTATGAGCTGAGAGTCACATGTCATAAGCGAGTTCGAATGGCAGAGATAAGTTAGACGTACTTCTGCTGCGCGTTGGATGTCATCTGGAGAAAGAATAGGGATAAATGAAGCCATAAAAGTGGAAGCGCAGGTGGCGGTTTGCGGAAGAGCGACTCTGAGCGAGAGTCTGGAGACACAGTTGGACGCGAAGCTCGCGTCGGTCACGTGGTATGACAGTGGTATTGTCACCGGGCAAGGCATGGTTTAGGGTCGCCGAACACTTCGGAGTGTGTTCGGGGACCGAACTTTGTAGGTCAACGCATTATGCTCGAAGGAACATCGAAAGAACATCGCCGTTTTCCTCACAATTCTTTCTCAATCAATGCTCCGGCCCCAAGCTTGCTCCACAGAGATCACTAACCTGGTGAAGTGTACAAGGAATGTTCGGTGAAAGTAAGTATATTGTGATTTGTCCGCAGAGTGTCCGATCTCCGTTTCCGGCACCTCCTCGCGCCTGCCTTTGTTCCTCGTTGGACCTCACTTATCGGTCCTCAGTACTACCTCTTGTGTCCCTCTTCTCGACTGGAAGTGAACTCGACGTGTTTCACTATTCGTACGCCCTGAATATTGAAGAAATCTCGCCGGATTGCTCGACCCGACCGTCAACAAAGGGTGACCTGTACCGATGGCAACTCGTCCCGGGGAAATACAGTATGTATTTTTCACTATCAAACACAATATATCATTGAACACTTTAGTATAATCATCCAGGGATTTCACTGCGGTCGCTGCCTTGATTGTAGCTTGTGGAGGTGCCTAAGTGCATGCTGAATCCAGTGGAGGGCTTATGTCCGAAAGCTTCAGAAAGCTTGAACCGCGGAACGGCTGTCAGCCACTGTCCCATTTAGGCACGCACATCAGATGAGATCTCTGATGTGCATGTGACCGTTACAAGCCAGCGCTTCACGGGCATCTTTCAAAGGGGGTGGTCCTACAAGGATGCCCCAGATGCTATGATCAGCTTTTCGCCGACGGGCGACAAACAGATGATGGCGCCCCGACCATGGCCCGGTGCCATAGACTAGCGCCAGCCGATTGTCTCAGAAATTGACCGGGTCATCGACGTTTGCACCGGGGGCAAATCAGATTTTATCGACTCCGAACATGCTGAGAAGAGTGGCGGCGGTGGAGAACCAGTAACGGGCATGTTCGCGCCGCGAAAACCCTCAGTAAATTATTTATTTTCTTTGGGTCTTCGGAGCTTCGAACATGCAAGGACCACACAATGTGTTCCGGCCCGGAACATTTGTCACGTTTTCTTAGCATTTTCAGGAATGGATGCTGGGATGAAAGCATAAAATCTTCGGCAACTCTTCGGTGAGCGACAATTCCAGATTCAATTTTGCCTTTGTCAATAGCAAAATGGAGACCGAAACTGGAAAGTACATTTTATATTTTCTTTCACATGTTCCCCATCTGAAAGCGATGCCTGTCCTGCGCCTGAAGACTTTGCACGTGCAGGCCTGGAACATATTATCTACACAGACACAGAACATGCTAAGTACATGATATATTTTTGCCCCCCGAAAATAGATAATTTTTTTGTATGTTCGGCTGTTATTCTATTTTCGGGGGGCGAGAATATATCATGTACTTAGCATGTTCTGTGTCTGTGTAGATAATGTGTTCCAGGCCTGCACGTGCAAAGTCTTCAGGCGCAGGACAGGCATCGCTTTCGGATGGGGAACATGTGACAGAAAATATAAAATGTACTTTCCAGTTTTGGTCTCCATTTTGCTATTGACAAAGGCAAAATTGAATCTGGAATTGTCGCTCGCCGAAGAGTTGCCGAAGATTTTATGCTTTCATCCCAGCATCCATTCCTGAAAATGCTAAGAAAACGTGACAAATGTTCCGGGCCGGAACACATTGTGTGGTCCTTGCATGTTCGAAGCTCCGAAGACCCAAAGAAAATAAATAATTTACTGAGGGTTTTCGCGGCGCGAACATGCCCGTTACTGGTTCTCCACCGCCGCCACTCTTCTCAGCATGTTCGGAGTCGATAAAATCTGATCTGCCCCCGGTGTTGGCGGTGTAGTTGACATGCGGCCAGTCCATTTGGCGCCGGAAGTTACTTTCCGCATTCATTACGGACAAAGACCAAATTCTCCTAATGGGGCTCGAATTCAGCGACGAATGCTTGAGATCCCGCTATATGCACTTCTCTGGGACAGGGAGACTCCTGGTGCCGCAATTGAATAGCTGGGGTCCCGATGTCTGCGTGGAGTATGTGGTCATGCAGAGGGAGATTTTGGTGGACCCAACGCGGGAGGGCCTGCTCGGTCGGGTGATGCGACGACGGGAGCGTCCCATCACAAGCCGGACGCATCAATATGCAGTATGGGTACGACGGCGATGTTGATTACTTCCGAAATGTCAGCTCATATTTCTCTTCCAGGATGATATTCTGTGACAAATGCATGATGCATTCCTACTTACGGTTAGGTCTGCGATGAGTTACTACACAGAAAAGATAAATCTAAGGAAAACGGCGATAGTAGGGCAGCAACTCCTCGTACGAGCTCGTGTTATCGAGCACCGTGACCACAGCATCGATCCTGCCCTGGGCCATTTTTGTGAAGACGTAATCACACGCCTCGTTTGTACCCGTGTCTTGTTGCATCCTGCTCTCGACACGTTCGATGCCATGGGCCTCGTGCTGTAGCTCGACATTGCCTTCATTGTTGTCATCGGTCGACTCCTCGCATTCATCATGAGTAACCGAACCACCGAGGGGTCCAATCACCCTACTGAAATGAAGCATGGAGTTCATCATGGACGGCAGACTCGATGGCATTGATATGACTGCCCGAAGATTGAGAACGAAACGTGAAAGGAGAGTTGTGGTGAATCTGGTGGGGTGTATGAGTGCGTTGTCCAGAGTCACCTCCTATAAGGGAGAGACATAGGGGCTACATACGTATCGAAGAGTGAAACATACGGGAAAAGCTAGGATAGATTCAGCCAGAATACTAGCAGTGCCGAGGTTCAGTAAGCACATCTCTTGTCCATAGTACCACTGCCGCAATGTTCAATGCGACGAGAGCACTGTGTCCATGCGTAAGTCATAGCCTGCGATGCATGCCCCATAAGATTGTCACCTGAAGTATATTGTCCCTGTATACGGATTAACAATCGAAAACTGTCTGCAATACATAAAGGACGCGCACCGTCTCGGAATATCAGCCGAGTTAATGGCGCTGCCCGGCCGATGCCCTTGGCCCATTGGTGAACGCTATACGTTTGGAACCACGTTGCGATGAGAACCAGTATCTCTGCAGTCACGTAGCAGACACGCAATGCAATTTCTACTGTCAAGACGCTGTCAGCTTGTAAGTAACCTATGAACAAGAATATATTACATCTAGTTCAGACGTCAGACCCTATGAAATTTACGCAGCAAACCCACTTACTTATCAATACGCTCAGGAATCTCATATATGACGATACAACTCATGTTTGCTTGGCTTGCTAACGTGATCAGGCGTGCGCACCAGTACTGGCGATATGCTTCGCAATCAGTTAGTGGGTCGATGTAGGAGAGACACCAGCTTGGTTACTAAGCCCACTGGGAAGAGCACGAAAATAATGGAGGGTAGAATTTTCTTACGCTGGGTTATAGCATATACGCGGAGTGCGGCGAATGCTGTCACTCACACGTCAGTGCGTCGCAATCATTGCAGCAGAGATCGAGCCGACCTCCATAAATGAAAACAGTGCAGAACTCATGCTTGCCGCAGCAATGGTAAGATGGTGCGCGCTGTATGCGGGAGAATTTAGCCACGTAGATCACGATAGGTTTTGCAATTATTACGGACCTCTGTGTAAATATTTGTGAGACTCGGCTCTCACGAAGATTCTTAAAAAAGAGCTTACTTCGCACCCGGGGTCCCAGCTAACCAAGATATTCAATACCAGATAGACGAAGGTCAAGGCATTCATTATTATATAAAGCGATGTTGTAATGGACAGCCTGCGACGGAACACCAGAAATACTTCTTGTTCTGAGGTGCAGATGCGCTCGAATAGAAGTAGTGCTGCGATGCATTAGCCAAAGGCAGGATTCAGGAATTAGGGGTGCACTGGCTGCCAGTGTCTCGTACCTGTCATCGCTACGACGCAGCAGTTACGAGAAAGACTGTGTGCACCCGCTTCAGCGCCGCCACCGAAAGGGAAGCACTGAGCATGACGTACGATTTCTTGCAGAAGCCTCTTCTAGGACTCGAATAGACAGAGGCACAAGTGTCATGACGCTACAGCTGGACAATTGCTCCTCGCAAGGTTTTATATACACACCCGATCGCGCTCGGACTCTCATACCGCTCCAAGTAGAATCCAAGCAGGGAGATCCAGGTAAGAGGTCGACATACCATAAGATTCCGGGATTCACCCTATCCCTCTGCACGGCAGCTGCGGAATGGTGACCGAATAGCAGTCTACCCGTTTGCAAGCGCCCTTTGCCTGATGCCCTGTGCCTGAGCGAATAGGGCTCAGACGATAAGAGGACTCGCCAATGTAGACAATTGTTATCACTGCTGTGAGCCTGGGCCGGTGCTATGCATGTTCTAATAGTTGTACAGCGATACACAGACTGCGTTCCATGGGATCACAGTATGAGGGTCACCATCTAGGCACGTCGTACAGCTTCACTTGTTCCGTCAAGAATAAAGGGTTCACATACCGTTTAATCCAATCGCTCAAAGTATGTCAAGCCTGAGTTCACGGCGCAAAACCTCAGGGCGCTGGCTGGTGACAGCCTCACTGCGCTCGAATTTGTCACCAACCAGGCAGGCAGTTAATGGGGTTCGCCGTTTTGGCCAGAGCCTGCCGCAAATGATGGCAATGGTTTTGGAGAAACTGACCCCATTCGCATAGGCCGAGTCTGACGTTCCTGTACAAATACAGTTAGTGGTTGTGCTGGGGCGCTCGAGCCATGCCGGGGACGCTGACTCGCATTTCATTTCTGGAACGACATAATACCGTGAGTACGATACAAGCAACTGCGTGAGTTTGATATACCAGTCGATGGGGAGTTTGTGCTATGGCTATGGTCAATATCTGGGAGAAATATCGGGGGTAAGATATGGGGAGATACACAGGGATCCAAAATTACGGGAGCTGATGAGGTATGATCCACGTCGTGTTCCATTCCATCCCCCACTTCTTCGGATTCATATTCGGATTCGTCGAGACTGTCATCATTTTCGGTGCCCACTTCATCGTTAGCACTGAGGCGCAGTGAGCCGCCTAGGCTACCAAACATCCTACTTGGGCTTTGTCCCGATGACGATGGTAACGACAGGGACACTACAACTGAAGACGCATCCCGTAGATTGAGAAAGAAGTGTGATAGGATGATTGTGCTGGACCTTATGGGGTCTATGAGCATGATGACGCGGAGTAAGAGTCACTCAGAAGGACAACATACGTGTGAAAAAATACGGAGATGTCCTGATAAGCCTTTTCTTCACGTCACTAAGGAGTGTCATGTGAGAACAGCCACGTACCTCTGTAGTCCACAAAGCTGCTGCGGCAACATTCAATAGGAGAAGAACGCTGTTTCCTTGCATAAGACAGAGTCCCGCGTGTTGTATGACTGACTAATTGTTACCTGAAGTACATAGAACCTGTAGAACACTTGAGAAATGGGATGATTATCCTGTAAACCTCAAAACGCGTACCATCCCTCAAAATCACTACCGACAGGGGCACACTAACATCCACATACCGAGCTAGCTTCAGGGTGTTGTATGTGACACGCCAAGTTGCGCCGATAGTCAGAGTTTCCGCCAAGACGTTGCAGACTCGCAAGACAATCTCGACTATATGCCCATAATCGCCATCAACGTGAACAACGCACACACGAGGGAAGGTAGTGCGTCTGATGGACGAGTCAGCCGTCAATATGGAATCCTGATGGGGGACATACTAACGGGATGATCAGGTCCGGGACGTTGGATATAATCAGACAGGCCGAGTCTGACCCGCCTGCGACAGAGGTCAGGTGCGCGCAATGGTACTAGAAATATATATTAGTCGTGTGTCATCCGATATGCGAATGGGTTATTCACGATGTTGGCTACTAGCCCAACGAAGGTAAGCACAAAGACGGCGGACGGTAGTATTAAATTACCTCCTTGCAAGGCATATACGCGAAGTGCTGAAATCACTGTCATCGTGTCATTCCAGAACTGCACAAGTGTTAGGGTCGACAAGCCCACCTCCATATCCGAGGAGAAGAGCAGAACTGGAAGCCGATGCAGCGATATTGAGTCGATAAACACTACCCGGTCAGTTGTTCAGTACAGGAAAGGGGAACATAAAAAGGATCTGACCTCTGGAGAGAAAAGCGTGCTTAATGCCAGCCGTGACAGATGATAGTACTGGCTTACCGTGCATCCAGGGTTCCAGCAAAGTGCCACGTACAGTAGCAGGTGAACCAGCGTCAAGGTGTTGATTATATGATATAGCAAAGTCACCATCGAGTTTCTGCGACCAATAATGAATCTTGCTGCTTGGTCCAGGGTGCACAAGTGGTCATATACAAATAATGCTACAAAATGACGTGTCAGTGCGCATGGAGACAGCAATAGCGAGGCTTACTCATGATGGCCACTATGCAATAGTTACGATCAAAGCTGCACGAACCTATGTCAATATACTAAAGTCAAAAAACAAAAGGTAACTCACATCGAATGGACGTAAGGCACCTCGCCCACGATTTGAATTAACTGTGGGCCGTATGTCATTGTATGGTGTGAAGGGCTCAGCAGGTTACACTGGGTACTTATATGACCATCCAACGGTAGCGGAAGAAACATCGAGGCTGCCTCCACGGTGATAGGACACTGGCACACCGGGAACGTCGTATGTGCAAGACGAGTACAATACTCCCTCTAGAGCACTTGGTCCCAAGGCACGCAGAGCGGCATGACCTGCCAGTTCGAGCTCTCATGGAGAGCCGTTCTATCATTGCGCATCGGACCAAAATGACTTCGCGATGCAGTAATCTTGATGAGAAAAGAAGGCATCAGCATACATAGATACTGGTGGTTTAGGAGTCACATCGCATACACATTGGGTTCGTGCGGCAAGACTCTTCCTCGCTGTCAGTGTCCGGGCATCGGCGTTGCTGCGCTGGCTAGTATCACCGGTATAGTCGCATGTCAGGATTGGTGTGACGAATAGTCTGCACTTTCATCAGGATCCCTTTAAGAGTTTCTCCGACTCGGTACGTCGTACATCATTTGTTCCATTAGTATGTTGTGGGCCGAATGGTAATCTCACCTGAGTCTCACCGTGAAGTCCGTGACCGCCTGACCAAGCCCGGACTCGGAAATTTGACGGGATACTGGCCGGCGCTTTGACTGCCTTTGTTCCCCGCGATGGTCGTGATCTCGAGGGAGAAGCTAGCTTGATATAAGCAATGAATATATTGGATGCGCGTTTGGGCAAGTTCAATGTTTCCGTAGAGTCGGCGGGCAGCGGGCGTCGCTGGCGTGTTCAATTCAGACTCTGATCAAAACCGTGTGAAACCGGGATGCCAAACTGGGCATGGCTCGGCCAACGATTCCCTGTCCGCCGAACGGCTCGCGCACTACTAGTTGCTCCTCGCGCTCGACTTGTCAATACGCGTCCTCGCTGACCCCAACGCGCACGGCCACCCCTACAGCACGCCATAAGGGATTCGTTTCGACAAGCTGGACGGGCATCGCCCAGACTATGGAGGAGGATCAACAGCAGTTCGTGCACGCCCAGCTACCGGTGCACTCGCAGTATGACAGAGACAGACTGTGAGTGTCTTTGCTCTGTTCCAAGCCTCTTGCCGTCTTTAGGAAGGTCCAATGAGACGTTGGACCACTCGAATGCTTTCAGGTTCACCGCAACGAGCGGCTTTGTGGTGCGCGCATCGCTGGACAGGCGGGAAAGCTCTACCCCCATCCTTTAGCCACCACACCGTATATCTGAGCCGTACGCTAACAGTTGACCCATCTGCATGCTCATCAACTGCGAACTCCATCTTTTACCCTTCCCCTCACGGCAACCGACACTTTGGCCCGGGAACGATGCATTGGTGTCCCGTCGATAGCGAGTACGAGCTTGTGGTGCGGCAGGAACCGAAGCAGGCGCGGATGTGTGGTGTAGGAGGTGAGTTCACTTCGTTCTGCCTTGGCATGCATGTTCCGCGCGGTCGTATCCTCGCAGCGTCGTTCGCCCGAAAGAGGTTCTTGTCTGTAGACGCTTGGGCCCCTGTTTCCCAGTGAGCCCTGTGGGTAGCAGGTGGATGAGCCCACTCGAAGACTCCCGGATGTTTCCTGCGTTGGATTGCAGGGCTCACTGCGTCTGAATGAATTATATGAGTAGAATGCTGACCATCATAATTTATGTGCAGCTGACCGTCGCCCGATTGACCCACCTCCCATCGTACAACTTCGTGTCATCGACCCTGCGCAGCGGAGACAAGGACCAGACTCGCGGCCATGTTCACCTAGTGAGTAATTTTGAACGCGTTTTCTGTTGTATACCCCTCCTTTTCCGTCTGCCTCTCTCACCGGACTCTATTGTATGAATGTGCCCTGTGCGTGGTATCCCAGCGCTACACGAACTGTACGTTCATAGTAGAGGCTATCAGTCGCATATATCACGTATAATAGCCCACTTTATCCCGACACTCCGCGAATGTCTACGAGTGCGTCTCTGGACGCATCCCGCCGGAGAGTTTGGCCGGAGCACCGAACTTACGGGTCCGTATTAGGCGCACGTGTCGCGCGCATCTCGTTCCCCGTGCTTCGTCGCCGTTCGTTCTTCCTTCCCATGCTACGCACCGTGTCCTTGGACTTGGCTGACGCAGATGTACAGATGGAGCCGCCGCTATGGCTGCGTCCCAGAGCTTCCTGCAAAATCCGTACTACTTCATGTTTGCGAGCCTCGCAAAACCGGACGAAGACGTCGAGCTTCACTGGCTCAAGGTCAGTACTTTCCTCTGAGTTCGCTTCGACCCGTGCCGCTCACTGGTCGCCATTCTATCGTATGTCTGCCGCATCGGCTACTGCACTTCTTCGTCGCGGCGCCGCTCTTGGACTCCCGCCACACCAATTCGCGCTGTTATCGGCGCCCGTGCACAGGATGGCAAGACGCGATGTACCACCGGCTCTGTCGTGTCCTCACTATACCACCTCAAGGACGCAGAGTCAGGCGGAACCGATGCGGGCTTCTTCGTCTTCCCCGACTTGAGTGTACGCACCGAAGGAAGTTACAGATTAAAACTTAGTTTGTTCGAAGTTGTCGGGTGAGTAGCATGACTCCCGAGTCTCAGACCTAGCCCTGCGAGTATCGGTATGCCTCTATGGGCGTGCACAGTGCGCCCGTAGTAGGCACTCGGTTACCTCAGTTTCAGTTTCGTTGACCATTGGTTCGCAAATATGACACATGGCGTTGCTCCATAGGCATGGATTAGTACTCCGGATGGTGGTCTTGGCTAATTGGGCTCCACGCAGAACCATGCGAGATCCTCGGGACGCGGTCGTGACCAGCAGTGGGAGAACTCCTGTATACATGCAAACGTGCATCGCACGTAAGGATGCCTATGGCAGAAACACTGCGATAGTCATTCCCCCAATGGCAGGCGATATGCTCTTGCTGGCCAGCGGCCTGCGCTCTGAGCTGTGATGTAGCGTGCAGAGTTTCCAAGGCATTGGGTCACTGCGGTTGGCTTCACCTGGCGGGCGAATATGGCCCTAGACTATCTGATCTGAAGATCAGCGCGCACTGACTGTATCATGACAGGAATTGCGTGGATCATTGCAAGTCAATATTCTCTGCACCGTTCTATGTATATACCGCGAAGAAGTTTCCGGGAATGGAAGGTATGTGGTCAAGACTACGCTACACGTGCATTTTTCTCCCCTTTAGCACAAGCTAAGACATCTGAATTGCCGTTTATCTGCTAACCTCTTGTCTCACACTATCACAATCTGTCTTCCCATGACTCAGTTTCTGTATTCATGATCTCGTTGCTAACTATCCATTTACAGAATCAACTCCCCTGTCTTGCTCTCTTGCTGATCAGGGTATCAAAATCCGCATTCGAAAAGACATTCGCGTGCGTCGACGTCCTGCACCAGGGGGTGAGGCCCCAATCCCTATTCCCATGTCCGGACCGCCACCCCCTGGGGGCGCGTTCGGTCCCGTTCCAGTGCGCCTGGACGACCCGATGACGGACGAAGAGCAAGGACCTGAGGAGAGGGAAAGAAGGGTCAGCACCAGCAGCACTATCCCGCCAGTGCCGGAACCCGAGAGAGAACCCCCGCGAAGAGCAGACAGTGACAAGGAAAGCGATCGGGAAGAGACTCAGAGGCGCGCCCCAGCGAGGCGCATCAGTGATTCGGCACCCAATTCGGGCAGCCGACGAGGCAGCGGCAGCGACCGAGGCTCAAAGCGGAGAAGAGGAAACAGTGGCACGCTGAGCATTGGGACGAGCGTGAGCGGAAGCACGGTTGATGGGCCTGAAGTGACGCCTGTCAGCGCGGGGCCGTCCAGTGCAGGTACCGGGTGGGGAGCGATTGACCCTGCCCTCTCCGGTCCGCCGACCACCACTCAGCAATCTCCTGCGACGCCGACGTCTTCGTCTACTGACCACCACTATGTCCCCACCCCCGCTCCCCAGTCAACCGCTGCAAGTTACGAACATCGCTATTCTGCACCTCCCGCTACTGCAAGCGTGCCCGCCCCGGCGCCCGGACCTGTCACTGGCTACTCGTACGAACCTCACGCTCATCACCCACCACCACCTAGTCATCACTACTCCCCGTCCGCACCTCATCCTTACGCGCATGTACCGCCGCCAACACAACAGCATCATGCACCCTCTGCCTATCCATACCCGCCCGCGCCACCGGCTCCCGCGGGCCAGAACTGGGGATACGACCCGTACGCACATCCCCAGCCTTACAACATGCCGCCTCCCGGCCCTCCGCCCGCGCACCACGCTCAGACGAATCCACCGCCGCCCCAGCGGTACCCCGATTACCCACCATACGCACAACAGGGCTACGGAGGCTACTACGAGCACGCGGCTGCACCCTCACAGCACCAACACCAGCAACAACATCACGTCCAGCCTTCACCGACGTCGCACTCTGCTCCGCATTCGTATAGTACAACTTATGGATCTGCGCCAGCACCCCCCTCTCCCAGTACTAGTCAAGCACCGGTGTCTGACTATTATCCTGGGCGTGCGGACAATCGTTCGAGCTCGCACGTACCGGCTACGAGCACGGCGGGCGGTGGATACGCCCAGACTGCCTATGCACCTGCTCCCGCGCCCCCTGCGCAAGGGCAGAGTCCCGCCATGCAACATCATTACGGTCAGCCCGCTCCGATATACACCCAATACGGTCACGGCGCAAGCCAGCAGCAGAGCACAGCCAGCGCGCCCCAGAGCAGCGGCCCAGCCGGCGCGCCCTCAAGCGGACGAGGACACTACCAGCTGAGCACGCCGCCGCATCACCACCAAACACAGCCATACAGTCCGTACCCGCCTGTGCCCGTCGTCGGGTCGAGCGGAGGCACAAGCGTGAGTTTGGCGGCACCAGCTCCCGCGGAGACGACCTGGGCGTATGCCCCTGCTCCGGGCGCCGGCCCGAACGCGAGTGCGTGGAACGTGCTGCAGGACACGTCGTACAGCGCCAACTACGGCAACGCGGGCCCGGCAGCCCGTGATGTCCATGGGCATGGCCCTAGACTTGCGCCCTTGAGAGTGGGCGGAGGAGGTACGCCCCCGCCTGGTTCGGAGGGCGGGAGGAATGGATCGAACAAGAAAAACAACCCGCTGAGCATCGGAAACATCATCTCGGAAGATACCGGCTGAGGGGCGCGATGTGGGCGGTAAGACGCGGTCTGTTCGTGACTCGTGAGCTAAGGAGGCTCGGGCCCGGGAAGTCTGGGTGGATGCTTGCTATCGTCGTCGCCGTCGTCGCCGTCGTCGTTGTCGTGTCTAGTTTGCCTGTCGTTCGGCGTGGTCTGTGTTCAACCTCCTACATATGGTTCCTGCGAGGGAGTTGGCTTGCTGTCCGTCGTCGTACTGTATAGATCGTGTCTGCTCTCCACGTATTAGTTCTATCGACGTTTTTTCTTGAAGCACCAAATACTGTACTATTAACCCTTCTGCCGCCGGGCGGCGGCCCTGCCCGCTCATAAATGGCAGCGCAAGTACCAGTACTGTCGGCGTCTATTGCCCACCAGTACGATTATCATGACCCAACATGTGATGACTTCGAGATTGTGCCATTGAGTCATTGACTATATGCATCTAGGGCCTAGGCACGAGAAAGAAATATGATCATATATTCATGTCGGGTGATCACATGTCTCAATCTCTCGAAATCCCGAGTGCTCCCCTCCGGAGGTGGCGGCAAGGCAGAAGAAGCAGTGCCAAGCAACGACCTCATCCGCGTATACGCTCGTGGGGCTCCTGCCACGGTACACCTAATATCCGCAGTATTTCTTCCTCGGTCTCGGAAGCGACCATGGTACCTGGTATATCACTGTAAGCATACCGTCAGAAACACGACATATGTGGAATGTACCGTCGTCCAGCTTTTCCAGTCTGTTGCTCGGATTGCGGATGACACCTTGGAAAAGTCCTCGCTGGTTCAGTGAATACCCCATCTTGTTCGCCTTCAGCCGTAGCGAGCGATTGAACTGGAGGAAACGATGTCAGTACCACTGCACTTTAAGATGCGTTGCTCCTCACGATGTCGTCGCCCTGGCGAAAATAGGTCATTGGGACGCTTCATCAGGTGATCTTGTGATGTCCACTTACAGTATAGTAAAGAAGAGCCGCACCCCTCGATGCATACGGCACAGTGAGGAAATCTGCCGAACGTCCGGCATGAGCAAAGCTTCGGACATTGGAGACGGAAATATGCACCGATCCTGCGCCTTAGGCTTGACGAGTCTCGACGGCACAAGCCTCGGTATACAAGCTCGAGGTCATCAAAGGAGTCTGGCAACGACAAGTCTTCCGTGAGGATTCCCCTCCGGTGTAACTCGCCCAGTAGCTTTCGAAGTACCCCTGGAATAGCATGTTCGAGAGCGATCAATGAGCCAATTGTGTCATGCAGATCGACCCGCAGACGCACCTTGATGAGTCTTCCCATCGTTGGGAGGGCGTGAGATGAGAATGTCGATGTCGCCACAATCTGCCTTCCCGCTGTGGTACCGGCGTCAGCGTGAACGCCCGGACTATACTTGTGGAAATGGAGCACCGTCTGTAGCTCCCCATGATCTCAATGAAGAGTTTCGGATCTATCGACAGCGCTGAATATTTATGCATTAATAGATTGAACGCCTCACCGCGAAGACGAAGAACGTGGCACACCGATGGGTTTAATCATATTGAAGATGTCTGCGGCTTCACTCCTAGGCATCCGGGAGTTAATATCTAGGGTTCCGTGGTCATCACTGCTCCTGAGAGTGTCCATGAAAAGCGGACAAACCCGAGTAATACTTGAGCCCTATCTCCTGGCATGGACTCAGTCGTATCCCACCCTTCCGTGCGCGCACATCGTCCAGAGTGCGGCAGCCATTGGCATACCATTTGAAGGCGGTATGACGTCCTACAACAAGGGCTCCGAATGTGGATATTGCCTTCACACACGCGCGTTACACTCACCGACCCCATATATGCCCTGAAATGTGTTGATGGCTTCGACGTCCTCCGTCTTCTCGTACCCTATTCTCCGCAAGTTCCCTGTTTGCAGAATTTCAATGATCTGCAAAATACGGGTCATCAGCCAGACATGAGTTGCGGCTTCTGGAAGACGTCAGAAAAGCGGAAGCGGAAGGAGACTTACTTTTTGTGCCGTTTTATCCCCAACGCCTCTGATGGCGCGCGCCTCTTCGTAAGATCGAATTCTCGTGGGGTAAGATCGGAGTGCCCGGATGGCTAGTAGTAGCATACGGCATAGATGATAAGGGTCGGAAAGCATATCCGTAAACGCGGCAAAAAAGGCATCCTATGGCAGCAGCTCACCCTTATCATACGCATACACCCTCCAATTATCTTCGGCGGACAGCTTGGCCTTGTGTAAAATTTTCAATTCCTGGAGCTACATAGTCTTCAGTATTTTGGTCAGTCTCTGTCGGAAAGTGCGCAACTTTATCGATGACATCCTGGTTTGCACAATCCGTGTGCTCATCCGGTTTTGAATCACACAGAAAGCCCTGGGTCCGGTGTCAATACGATATCCCTGCGAAAGACATCCACAGATCGCACCCTCTTCCTCGATACCGCGTGCTCTGGGACACACTTCCCACCGCTGTCAGCGCCTTCGTCTTGTTCTTCGTCGCTGCTGAGGCTGGACTGAAGGTTCTGCGGGTGAGACAAGGCCGTTCATAATTAATGATTAGCTCCAGATTAACGGTTACTAACGTCTGCTTCTTTCTCCGCACGTGCTTGTTCATAAAATGAGGCTAACGGATCCAATTCAGGGTTATTAAGGGTTCTACTTGCCGCCGACTCTCTTGAACTTCCCGCGACCGGTGCCCCGTCCTGTAGCTTCGAGCTAAAGCGACTGTGACCCGGAATTCGGTCCGTTAATAGAGATGAGCTGTCGAAGTCGCGTATTTCAGACTCTTTAGGCTCAATCCGATCGAGCGTGAACTCGCTATAGACACCGTCAGGTATTCAATTCCATCCCATGTGTTTGCGGTGGGCATACGCACGATATGGCACTGATTTCGCTGTTATTTGGTCGACTCCCCTTCTCCGACGGTGTAACACGAGAATGGTCGTGCCCCGCGGGGTCCATGACCTTCTGCGGCTTCGGACGGGCCTTGCTGATGTACGGCGTTATACCAGCGTCTAACCGTTCCTTGAAGGCCGCGTGAAACATGAGTTTGAAGTCCACGGGAGGGGGGGAGCTGGCATCTTCTATCTGCTCTGCCGTGTCACCGTCGGGATTGCCGGTGTGGCCCGCCTTCCCTGCATCCTTCCCGCTCGACGCAGTGGGGTTCACTCTCCTGCTTGCGCCTGAGATGACCCAACTCCACTTCACCGTCGGGATATGATCCGGGATCTCCTTGAGAGAGCGCAGGCTACAGAGGCGAAGAAATGGGTACTTGGGCGGGTTGTCGGTCGTGACAATGTGCGTGATGACAGCGGGGTCATATGTCGGTACGACAGTGCCTCCATGCTTGATTATCTAACGGCGTTACGCCGTGTCAGTCGCCGTTGTCAAACGCGGACAGATCCCCTCACATAGTCCATGCGCCCCCTCGTCTCTTCGCTCGCATACTGCATATCACCGCCGTAGTAGAATATCCGTTTTCCCCGCAGGTACGGCGATGCGTGGCTCTTGCGCGTCGCAGCCATCTCCAACAATCTTTCTTGGAGACGCTGAGCGTATTCGAGTGGAGTTACCAACTCTCTCTTCTTCTTCTTCTTCCCGGATTTGTCCTTCTTGACAGGAGCCGACTTCGCCTCCGCAGCTGCCGTTTTCTTGCCACGCGTCATGGCCGCCTTCGAGGAGCTCGATGTTGAGGCTTCCGCAATGGTCACGGAACTGCTCATGCGCGCTGGTGCGTCCGGTCCCTTTCCCGCGACGACCTTGATGACCTTGCTTTGGGCGACAGGGTTCGTTTGCATCGCATGACTCGATGTTCGAACCTTCGCAGCCCGAACCGTATCATCAGACCCTGCTCGTATCTCAGCCGAGATACCTCGCGATTGTGAGCGCCCTGGCACATGTTGCTTAGTACTGGATGCTGGAAGTACGTCATGCTCTGGATCAAGTGTCCTCCGGGGTGAGCTCCTGTAATCCGTGCTGGTTCCTCGGACATTCCTCGTACCAGACGCAGCAGATAAGCTGGGCGGTTGGGCTTCAGGTAGGTTCGCAGTCGAGTTCGCCGACATCGCGCCATGTGACACAGGTAGCTCCGAAGCTGCAGCTCGATGCGCTGCGGCAGTTGCAGACCGATCGTCGATCGCCCGAATTGGACGGGATTGAGTCGTAGAGTCGATGGGGGACCGCCTTGAGGGCTCAGGTGAAGCTGAAGCTAGAAGGCCTGCACCATGTTCTGGGCTTAATTTCCGTCTCTTCGACTCGGGGATGCCTGACGAAGGATCTACAATTCTCTCCACGGATGATTTGCGCTTCTTGCTATAGCACTGTCAAAGAAATTTTATATCATGAAGGAAATTGTAAGTATTCACCACGATTGTTGTTGTTGGGATGTCGGCGCAACGGCCGCATTTTGCCCTCCAGTATGCGAGACGCCACTGTGCAATGCCGCAAGTTCGGATACCCGCGCGTTCACATCAGGGTATCTTCGTACAGCAGGAGTACGAAAAAGAGTCCCATCCATTCTGCTCAGTACTATCAGCCACACTTCATTCCCAATCCGAGTTACGAACCTCATTCTGTTTCGACGAGCCAAATATTCCTCATCGCTCTCGTCGGGTAAATTCATACGTTCTTTTTCCTCCCTGAAGAAAGTCTCTAGGTCGATCATTTTATCATAAAGCTGAGTGTTTCTCAGTGATGAATCGAGATGGCGGTTGTAGACAGGGTGACAGTAAGACAAAGGCTTAATTGCAATGTGAGCCACAGGGCAGTGGCCACAGAGCCGCCACTGGCAGCCAACGTCGGCCCGCTATGAATTCCCACGATCCCATTCTGGCAATTCCGACAATGTGACGGCCACTACTTTGTCTTTCTACAACAATCATCTCATCCCGTTGCCTAGCAAGTACATGCCTGGCATGTATTGCTCGAAATGTGCAGCATTCATGGGAGGTCTCACAAACAAGGTGACGAAGGTGCGTTATTTTATGTGATCATGACTGCTTCCTCTCAGTCAATGTCAGATTCCATCTCCGCTAGCCCGAGTCGCTGGCCCCGGAGACTCGGAGCTGACGAGTTTTTGGGCAATGATCTTGTCACCTTGTGCATATCTGCGCCCCAGTGCACGTAGAATGTACGTTCATCAGTATTATCTCATACACCCATCCATTCAATTGTCGAGCAGACCCCTTCGATGTCCGGCCATACCGGGCGCTGCTACGGATTGATATCGTGCCTAGTCCGGATGCTACTTACCAGTCCTGGCAACCTAGGTCAGACCCTGCGCTGTGGATTGAAAAGTGCGGCACGGGTTATAGGTAAGTTATGCATCGTGTATTCCGGCCATAGTCGTACTCGTTTGCTTGGTCTGTCCTTCTCTGCCAGTACAACCTAGTTCATGCCATCGTGCCGAATGGAGTCAAGAGACTTGGTGGACCCATACGACCAAACATGTTCAAAACAGCTTCCATGTGGTCTAGGGAACGCTTCACGTCTCGTAAAGCCGAGCGCCGCTGTCGGCTTGCTCACATCATGATTCATGGTCATGTTCTCCCATGTTGTCTAGACCGCAGCAGTTTCCTCGGGAGCGTGTGATGGCACGTCTGCTGCGAATTTCATACTTCTTTCAGGGGAGCAACGACGTGCTAATCGCCCTCTTCTGCCGCGACCTTGCTATTTCTGGTGCTCTCCCAACATACTGCGACCTGCCATGAGCAAGCAGAGAAGACGTTGACCCGATCTGAGCTATACCTGTCCGCCAGCGCCCTCACTCCTCCGCGTAGAACAGCGGACGGAATCCACCGCTACCCACCATCGTCTCGTCCCTCATGCAACAACATGGTCTCCCAGGTGTTTCAGCTAGAATGGCGTATCCATGACATGCGGATGTGGTGATCAACCCCGTCGGGTGCTTCTGGTGCCTAAAAACTGCTCGCATGGAACTTGCACAGATGATGCTCCTCGATTCGGGTCACCTTGTCTTCTTTCAGTCGCCACACCGCGGCCGGCTGGTGGACGCGCGTCGGAGCGAGTGGGCTATATCACCCCTCATAACCCTGCAGTTGAATGCACATGTCCGCCCCGCAATGCAAAAGATAGTGAGGCGTGGAAGTCGTTGGATCCGCCGTCCTGGCGATCCGGATTCCTGGAAGCCCGTGGACACGTTGGCGAACCCGTCGAACAGGTTGATCAGCGGCATTCCTGGGCTATGCTGGGCCGCTGAGTTAGCGTCGCCGTTCTCAGTCGTCGGAGTTATTAAATAGAAACGCACCGGACACAAAAGTGGACAGGCGGCCTCTCGTGCCTCTCGCGCCCTCGCCTCTCTGCTCTGCGCCTCTGAGGTCACTGCCATGGCCATCGAACGCCCTCGGGGCCACCGTGGCACCTGGAACGCCTCTGGTAACGCTTCCAGTGACGAAGGTATTCACTCCGATACGTCCTCAGAGCTCGTAGAGATACAGTCCTACGAGATCCCTCGCTATTTCGACGAGCGCGATGGTCGCCTCTTCCATTCTCATGGTCATTCTCCGTATCCGCTGCCTGTGGATGCGCACGAGCAGCATGTGCGTCGACTTCTTATCGAAGCCTATCATGTTCAGAATGTTTGAAAGAAGTACCTGACTGATCAAACTTTACAGAGACAAAATAGGCAACACGTCCTGTTGTACAGTGTCGTTGGCGCGCACTTCCTGGGGCCCGTCGAGTATGTTCTGCGGCCTGTCGATGGCTTGCGGAGGCAGGTGGTGGATTTGGGGACCGGGACTGGACGATGGTGAGTTCGTCCCATGTGCATTCGTCATAGAGATGTCGATCTCAGCGTTACTTCTAGGGTAATGGACGTCGCCGACCGGTTCCCTCACGTGAGGTTCAGCGGCATCGACATAGGTATGTGCATACTTCCGGCGTAATCTCACGAGGCTAATACTGCCATGTCTGTGCTTCAAGTGCCGATTCAGACCAGGCACCCCCACCCTAATGTGTGGTTTGAAATGCACGATCTCGCTCAACCGCTGGGCTACGCGCCCCGCAGTGTCGATCTCATCCACGCCCGGGACATACACTTGGCGGTGAGTTCACGGACGTCGGTGCTTCGATAGAGCTCATCGTAGATGCAAAGGTCCGTGATTTCCCCAGGCTTCTGAACCAAGTAGTGCGTGCGCTGCGTCCTGGTGGGCTATACATATCTGGCGAGTGGTTCGACAGTCCGAATATGGTGGACGACTCTTGCCTGAGCGTGCGTGCTCCGCACACCACTCGGTTCTACGACACCATCAACGGCCATCTGAGGCAGAACGGGATTGGGTCCGTTGCCGCCAGCATGCCCGAATGGCTCCGGCGCACGGGCGCTTTTGTCGACATTCAGATCAAGGACTTCTACGTTCCCATCGGCCCCTGGGATGCCAACTTGGTGCGGGCTGGGGAGAGGCTTCAGGATAATCTTCATGTTTTCGCAGCATCTATGCGACTCTGGTTGGTGGAGAAAGGCTACTGTAGCGACTTGGCTGCTGGGAGTTTGGTCGATGACTTCCTCCTTGAGGTCAACAACATACAAGGCATGGAGTTGAAGTACCGCATTGTCTATGCTCGCAAAGCTTGAAACACTTGATTTGTATCCCGATTGAATGTACTATTAGAGTCCGTATGTTTGTAAACGACGTCTGAGCGAATAAGAACAATTTATTGGTGCATCTGGGTTCGAAGGCAGGAGTTGTAGCAAGCGCCAGTCGGCTCGGCGACAGCCGGAACCCGCGTCGACACTCTTCGAGCTCACTTGCAAGCGTCGGTCACTTCGCCAACTCTTTCTCCTCATTATCCATGCTCGCTTCGAGGTCGTCGGCGGCGCGCAGCGCGTCGCGTATCGTCCGTAATTTCGCGACCGTCGTCGACACTGCTGGTGTTAAGGTTGCTGCGGTGGACAACGGAGAGCCAACATCGGCTGTGACGTTCCTAGTCAAGGCGGGCAGTAGGTTCGAAAGCAAACCAGGTGTTGCCCATGCGCTGAAGGGCTTTGCATTCAAAGTGAGTATTTTTGAGGCTGAGTTAGGATGTAAGGTCTCATTTCTCGTAGAGCACGGAGAAGCGGTCATTCCTGGGTACAATTCGCGAGGCTGAGCTGTACGGCGGTGTCCTGTCGACAAGTCTGACACGGGAACACCTCGCATTGAGTGCGGAGTTCTTGAGGGGCGACGAGTGAGTCTGTCTATTCCTTGTCCTACTTTCAAAAGAGGCTCTCCGACACAGACCGTACCCGGGTCGGCTACGTCATCGTCTGCACTACCGTTCTCTATTTTGTATGTCCGCCTGTTTCACATTGAGTGTTAGCGAAGCCTAGTTTGTATGCCATGGGTTGTACGAGCTCCACGAACCCTCGCAGTTTGTTTCGGAGGAATCTTGAGACATTGCTAACGCCTCTGTAGGCCTTTCTTCGTCGATGTCATCTCCTCGTTCATCAAGTCGGCCAAGTACACAAGACACGAGCTCGACGAGTACGTCGTCCCCGTGTGCGAGGCCGAGTCGACCACTGCTTTCTCCGACCCGGCCCTGCGCGCCCTGGACCTGGCACACTTGATCGCTTTCCGCACTGGGCTTGGCGCGTCGCCCTTCACCTCCCCCGGCACACACGTCTCCGTCGAAGATGTCAAGGCCTACGCGCAGACTGTTTTTACTCCCGGAAACCTCGCTGTTCTCGGCACGGGTATCGACGCGGCGACGCTTCAGAAACTCGTTGAGCAGTCCCTCGGCTCGCTGTCTAGCGCTTCCGCACCAGTGACCTCGCCCAGCTCCTACTTTGGCGGCGAGACTCGCATTGAAGCTCACGGTGCTCCGGAGACTATCTTTATCGGGCTCGGCACAACCGGCGCGCCATCCGCTGAGCTGGCCGTGCTATCTGCTCATCTCGACCCGACACCGTCCGTGAAGTGGTCTAAGGGCACGTCGCCCCTTGCCGCCAGCATCCCGGAGGGCATCAGCGTGAAGACCGTCCTGCTCCCGTATTCCGATGCGGCGCTGTACGGTATCCTCATCCAGGGCGAGAGCACAGAGGGCGTTAAGGCGGCCGGCAAGGCGGCGGTTGCGGCACTGAAGGCCTCAGGGGATCTCAAGGGCGACGACCTCAAGAAGGCGGTTGCGAAGGCGAAGTTCGCTGCTGCTAGCGCACTTGACGGCCGTGACAACGTCGTGTTCGCCCTGGGGGCACAGGTGTGTGGTGGTGATCGGTGCTACACACTCGTCTACTAACAGCCATGATTAGGCGTTCGGTTCGCCAGCCGCTCTTGACAGCACGATCTCCAACCTCGACTCGGTCAATGCCTCGGCCTTCTCCAAGGTGAGTTGACCGTGTGACTGCTCGACGAACAATGCTGACGGTCCGTCGTCAGGCAACCACGTCGTTCCTCAAGGCCAAGCCGACATACGTCGCTATTGGCGACATCAAGCGTTTACCTTACGCGGATGAACTCGGGCTCTGATCACGCAAAATTAGATAGACAGCGAAGAACAGTATTGTTACTTCTATATCCAACCTAGTGTCGGTGTGAGTCAATATCACGAGCCTGTAATGCTGCTACACGATTGGCGTAGCATCATGGTGAGCATTTTCAGACTTATCCTGGTGCTCCGTGGCTTTCTATAGCATTCTGAGATATCGCAAGTCTTCGGTCGGAATGCCACAATGAACTTGGACCGAGTTCCAATGCGCCGGGTGTTCTTTGCGGGAGCCTTGCGCCATAGTGTATCACAGGGCGTCAGCGCCGCGCCTTCCACGCCGTCCTGGTTATAAACGTCGTTACCATCGGAAAGCTCGCGCTCTACTTCCACGCAATATTCGATGAGGACGTACTGTATGACAACTGCCGCTTTGCCCTGTCGCTCTCGTGGTCCTGAGCAACGCCCGCCAGCTAGAATTCGCGCTGGCTCAAAAGGCGGTAGTATGTACAGTGACCAATGTGACTGCACTCGATCGTGCTTGCTAAGGTTACATCAAGAAACCCCGAGTTGTCCAGACTTGGCATGAACGGACGTACGCACTGTACCTGACGAACTACTTACTTTCTGTCAGGAGTGTTCACTCTCAGCGCGTTCTGACAATACATAGTTGAATACAATTGGCGAAGCAGGATCGTGAAGATAATTACGGATAGTTATACTAACATACTCGGAGACAGTCCGAGTCCGGTACCCAATGCCTTACGGAACACGTTTGGTGCGCAGTCTGCGAGACTATCCAATGACAAGAGAATTGCGCGTAGAGATTTTGCATTCCTCGTCATCCTGGCTTTCTGACATCGATAGTGCTGGCTTTCCCTGGTTCCCGAGAGTGGATCCTGGACCATCTGTTGTATGTGTTATCGATTGGAAGACCTCGATGCGACGCTGAAAGGACGGAAGTCGATATATTAGTGCAGTCCTCATATCGCCCGGAGCAACGAACCATGTCTCTAGGGTATGTTTGCCCGAGTGAAGGTTTGCCGGACGCGCCAACCACCTCCATTGAGACTGCGCCGCTGGAAGTATCAGCGAAGTCTGCACGCCATAACATTCGGGCATTGAGGCTATACGATGACAGTCGATGTCGATTATCACTTTGATAGGTATTCCGCAACCACACCCGCTCACCTCGCGAAGAAGCAGTTCGCATATACTGAAAACAGACACGAACACGTCAGTAGAGTGGCTTAAAGCGAACCTCGAACTGGGGTCCTTACACTTGCTTTGGATCTGTATGAGCCCGGCGAATAGCAAGTTGCTTTGCATGAGAGCAAACTGGGAAGTCAGGTTGTAGTTAGAATGTCATTGTTACATGGAAAACCATTACTCGCCGTAAGGATGATCGTAACGGAGATAAACCTGCCGCAAAGAATGATTAATATGCTGAGCGTGATTTGAACAGACAGTGGTACATCGTCAGACAGCCGCTGCTGACAACGTAGATTTGAAGACGTTTCATGAGTGTGGCCGTCCTATCGGCGAACAATATAGTCAAAATTGTGTTACTTCAGGAAGCTTGATAGCTCACCTCCGAGTGGTTTTTTGGGCTCTCCGCAGACAATATAGCAACAAGATCCATGTGTACAAGTCTGTGGCAGCCGCAGAGGAAAGCGCACATGCGAGTAGAGCCTAAGCGGCATTAGTGAGCGGCTCAATTTCACGCCCCCCATATCCTGAACCGTGCAGTATCTTGACTCACCCGACCATATGGTAAGCTACGCCAATGGTCCCATGTCTTGCTCATTCCCCTACATGACCAGATCTAAGGTCCCAAGTGAGCGGTACATTGTATCGGCACTTACATGACGGAAATTGAGCCTGCCATTCCGTATGGTGAGTTGTGTTGTCAACCTCTCGAATGCAATTTATGCTTACAGCATCCAAATGCTGAGTTACATCGATGCCTGCGCTTAACTTAGGCGACGTGAGACAGCAACAGGAAGACTCACTCGCACGCATGAGGAGCAGCAATACCTGTGGAAGTTCAGAAATTACACCTGACAGCTAATCAAAACAGAAGACGTGCTTGCGTACCAGCGGAAGAATAACCCGCCAGTCTTGTTTGCTCACTGTCGATACCTCGATTTTAGCTTGACTGACAGTCGCCGTCAGGTTCAGTTACGCACAAAGATATACACGCCATCCCAGAAAGCTTGGACACTTCAGTGAGAGACCTTCTGCTACAACAGAAGTACTCACCCTTGAACGAAGACAGCAACAAAAACCTGGAATGCGATACAGCGACGATGAGGATGCAAATGGTAGCAGATGACAATTAAGTAGCAGACCATACCGCCAGGAAGCAGGATGCCTAGAAATGTGTTTTTTGCGCCAGGTTATTAACCCGCGAATTAAGACTGTGCTAATGGCTCACGGTAAAACTCCTGGTATAGATCTTCAGCATTGCACTGGCTCATACTTGTATGCCAAACACACACCAGACAATAGACTCTGTTTTCTCCATGTCACCCCAGTCAAAGACGGTATAGGAGTAGATCAAGTGCAAACAGAGTACTGTATGCACTGTTTCCAAGAACCTGCAACAAGAGGGTGAGCCTCATGAAAATTGAGACTACACATCTACAAGGACACTGACCACTCCCAAACTACGCCGAATCGAATCCATCTAGCGTCATCCCTATATTTGGCCCAGTAGACGAGAGCCTGCATAGTGGCGATACCGTAAAGGCTGTGTGGTCAAGTCAGACTATCGGCTACAGCATCATGTCTAGATGTCGAGGGCGTACAACACAGCGATAGAGATCTCAACGAGTGTAACACCCACGGTGTTGACGATGGCCGCATCGCCGGCCATCTTGGGAGACTGGGAGTGGAGAAGGGATAGGCACTTGAGATATCGGTATTTATGACATCTTGAAACCGTTGTGCTGCCCTAAACATCAAGGCCACCGGAACCACTGGCGACACCGGTGACAGCCCAATTCAAAAGGTTGCCAGTCTTCCCGAAGCACGTCTGTCGGCTTGGGACTCTTGGCTTGATATCTTCAAGACTAAGCTGATACGAACCGTCAGAGCACCAGTTTTTCGCGGGGAACCGCTGTCGAAGCACGCCAACTCGTCATTGTCGAAGACCCGGTCGGGGAAGAGTTTTGTTAGAAGTTGGCCACCGAAGCGCCTTACGTAGGCCCAATCGCGGACCGCAGCGAAACTCCAGCGCGATGTTGTTGTCTCTTGTGCACGTTAAACTACTTTATGTATCGCTTAGTCGCATCTGTCTGTATCTCTTGCCTTCCCGCGCGCGCGAGGACGAGACGAATCGCCCGCGACAGTGAATTGTTGGTTCTCGTTCTTGCTCGCACCGCTCGTTGACAGCGCTCGCTCTCACGCCGCCGCCACTGCCGTGTGCCTCAACAGAAAGAACTACTTATCAAGATGATGAACCACGCACCTCAACAAGTGGCTTGAAACGAGAATATGGTCCGATATGTCTCAGAGTGCACCTCACATCTTCAGACGGGTCCGTCCAACAGTCTGAAAGGTCTAGCGTCAGTATCTCAGGCCAATGACCGCAGTGCGCAGTGCCAGGTGGCTCGCAATGAGTAAGTACTGCAGTGCGCGCAGCTCATATCGCCGCTCAATCCCCCTTCCCCGGTGGCTGGAATGTGGACTTCACAGTAGTAGCTGTTCAATCATGTGGCTCACCTCATCTGCACCATGAATCCCAGCTCCATGTGTCTGGCGCCCCGTCTCGAGTAGCTGAGTGCACCGGGCGTTCCGACAGGGCAGGCTCCCAAGTCCGTTACGGAGTGCCGCGGTGTCCCAGCCTTATGACGGGTTGTTCATGAGCATCTCATTGACATTCTTTAGCATGCTGTCCAGGCAAGCATAGTGAGCGAAGGCATTAAGATGGTTTCTTAGATCTTATATACTGTACCACCCCGGCCCGCTGACGCGCCGTGTGCTGCCGCCTGCCCACTGGGCAGCGTGACGCGACGACATGCACCGCCGGCGGGGAGCGGACTCATGACGAGGGGGTGGAACACGGCTGAGGGTGACTGACGATGACCGTATCATCGTATACGCGGCCGATGTTACACGGTCACGAGACAATTGATATGGGCTACTGACCGCAAGACAAGCTTCATGGATAACATCGGCCGCGTATCTGCATCTGGGTACACTTCCACTCTCAGTATGTGGACATTCGAAACCTACAGGATGCCAAAGTTAAAGTCTTCACAGACGGCATTCTGCACGCGCGAACACAAACCGTGGGAGTCGCCGAGCACGTATTCAGCGGGCCACAGCTGCCCGTATGGCTCGCGCGTGAGCTGCTCTCATTGGACCCACATGCGTGTCAAGTGCAAGGTCAAGCAAGGGTTCCTCGACCTGAAGGCTACTGGTATGCTGTGCGAGGCGCGCAGAGTATCGCCAGTCGTGGCGTGATCCTGGATGGGTGTGCGGGGTATAGGTCAGTGCGTCGCGATGACTCCTACAGCCATCCTCTTTCACTCACGAGCCGTCGATTCCGCAGGCTGCTGGTGTGATTGCATCGACGACAGAGCCTCCAGAGTTCCTGATGTGAATTGTGCTGAAGGATGCGTTAGGCACGGCACAGGTGACCCCTTCCGTGGTACGGCTCTTCTGTGTAGCAACTGCCCCAAATTGCTCGCTACCTACGCCGATGTCTTCGTTGGCTAGGTAGTGGAGAGGTCTGGGCGAGTCTGCATTGATATTCGCGTCAGCGTTGGGGCTGGGTAGTCGCATCCGCGTTCGTCCAGCGACTTATCTACTGTACCTCCCTGAGAGTCATATGGCCACACTGCGCGCCGCCTCCGCGCATATCACAGCGCACCTGGTTTATCTAATGGTACCTTCACTGCCCTGATAAGATGTCGAAGCAACGCCTACCTACCTATCATTACACCGCCTACAACATATAATGTATCAATAACACAGATGGTGTACAACGCGTCCATCGAGGGAGAGAGAAAGATACTGCCGGATTAGACGAACGTACGCAAGACCAGAGAAATAGTATGGATGCTCGAAGCGAATGCTGTGCGGTCGGAAGCGGAGCAGATAAGGAGTACGCGACTTATGCCTCGTTCTCCATCACATCCTTCTCGTATTTCTTCTTCATCACGCTCACTGCGGACAATCAGCGTTCCGCAACGCAAATTACCAGCAATGAAGAAGCGCACCTTCACGAGAAATCTGCCCGGACGACAGCCAGCCCTCCGGGAATGCGTTTACAATCTACAAGCGGATCAGCGGCCGTGTCTACTGAGCCACGACGTCCAAACCTACCTTCTGGTACAACGTCTTCCTCACACCTTGATCGCTGACTACCTGATTGTTGTTCTCCAGCTGACTGACGGCCCAACCGTCAGCACGGTGCCCCACCAACCCGTAGCGCCGAAAGTCGACTCACTTCTTCTCGTTCTCCAGTCTCACGACCTCGTTGCTGAGACAAACGAGCTGCCAGATGATCGCCTTCATGGTGTCCGTCAAGCGGTACTTCTTGCCGGGCGGGTGCGCATCCCGCTTGGCCGCGGCGCTCTGTGCTCCAATCTCGTCGTCGTGTGGTTCCATCCCTACATCATCGTCGAGCGAGGGCCGGGAGGCAAGGTGTGGTGTCGGCGTCGTGTCCGAGCCACCCGGCACCGGCGTGCCTTCGACAGAGTGCACGACCGAGCCGACCTCGATCGTTGCGTCAGCCTTCGTGCGCTCGTGCCGCCGCTCCCATGCCGCGACACTCTTCTCCCACTCTTCCTTCGCCTTCTCGAACCCCTGATCGGCGAGCACTTTCAGCTCCGTAAGCAGCGCCTCTTGTCGTTCGACGAGCAGCGTCGTGTGATCCCGCCACACGGTCCGCTTAATCAATTTCTGCCGCAGCGTCAGTCTACGCTGCGTGACGAACACACTAGGCACATACCGTCATCGTAAATTTGTTATAAGGAAATAGCGTGGGCATGACGTTGAAGAAGTTGTCGTCGTACTCTCCGAGCAGGATCGCCTTCAGGGCGATCTTGGCCAGTACAGGCTTGAGAGTTGGCGGGAACTTGCCTTTGACTTCCCAATTCTCTGCGATGGAGTAAGTCGCACGCCTTGATGTCCTCGAAGGATACACCGCACCTTTCGCGATCGCAGCTTTCAGCTCCCCCAGCATTTCTTCTAGTTCCGGATGGAAGGGTTGCTATAGCCGCGATTAGCGTCATACAAGAAGATCCTCGAGTAAATGCTCCTCACAATCTCACGAGTCTTACGCCGCTTCTTCGCGCCTTCCTGCGAACCCGATAGCACGCTCTCTGAACGTGGCTCTTCCACCTTCCTCTTCAGACCCTTTGATGCCCCCTCGTCATTATCAGAAGGTAATGTGATAGGTTCGTCGCGCGTCCCATTCTCCAGTTTGACTTTCTTAGGCGATGGCGGCTTCGATGTACTTGCCACGAGAGGTTGCGACAGAGATGCGGCGAGGGAGGCTGGAATGGGTCCAGAGGAAAGGGCGGCAGCAACGGAAGCAGAGGGCGCGAGGACGACCTTCTTTGACTTTGGCTTCTTGGACACCGGGGCGCTGGAGAGTGATTCAGTGCATTGACACTGCTGAAGGGACCACATCTACGTACGCATTAAGCAATGCTACCTGACCACTCGAGACATAGAAACCCTTCTGCTTAGTTTGCGCGAAGAATGTCCGCTCGTCCTGTGCGAGCTCCGAGTCGTCGATGAAAGGATCAGCTGTATCGTAGTATTCTGCGGCACGGTTCTTCTTCTGGGAAGCTTTGTCAGTATCGGCAGTGAGAGCGATGGCTAATGCAGCGACGCAAAGGAGATGGACGTTATGTGCATTAGCTCAGTGCCTCTACAATGGACAGTGCGGCGAACAGAGGGAAGTGGCTGATGCAGACGTTTGCCAGGAGTGGCCCTGCTCTCAAGAGCGCCCCATGATACAGAACGCACTCAAAGAGATGGGTGAACATAGTGGGCAAAGAGACCAATGATGGATGGATGCCGCGAAGCAGGGTTTGGAGCATGGACAGAGGCTGTCCCCACGGATTTGCATCTGCACGTCCATCTGAACGACACCGGCTGCGTGCACAAGCGCATGCCAACATGCCCCAGACCAGGCCTCCGGGGCCACACCAATCTGTGACCATAAGAACAGACTATTAACCTGACAAGCGGTCGTCATATTACAGTCCATATGAGCGGCCCCAATGAGCGGCCCCAATGCACAGCCTGCTGCAGATAGACGGCACGTGACCAGAAGATGTTTTCGCGGGGACGAACGAGCATGTCCTGGAGTGCGATGTCCGACCGAGGCACAACGCTGTGAGAAGGTTTCTGCGCACAACGGCAGTGAGAGGTCACTTGTGGGCAAGTCGCCCTCCAAAGACAAGCCGACGTATGCACAGGTGCTTCCAAGGGTAATTGAAAGAAAGACTGGGTAGGTAGAGGGGCCCGCCTAGAGCGATGTGCTCACCTTTCTCCGCTTCGTCTTGAGCTTGCTGCTCTCCCCCTCGTCGTCGCCTTCGCTGTTGCTTTCATCACTCGTGTCGTGCTTCGCCGGAGCAGGGGGCGTGGGCGACCGCTGGCCTGTCGTCTTGCTGAGCGCCGCGATGTCGATCTCGTAGTCTTCCGGACCACCGAGCTTGATGTCGAGACGAATGGTGCGCAGAGGCGGGCGCGCTGGCTGAGACGGGGCCGAAGGGGCGGGAGACGGTGAGCGGGCTTTGGAGGATCTTGGTTTAGCGCCGGCCGGGCCTGACGCGGGTTTGGCTGCGGTGACGCTCGAGGCGGGCTTCGATTTCGCGCCCTTGCCTCCGCCGTTCTCCTCGATGGCCACAACCTCTGCGAGCTTTGCAGCCAACTCGCCATTTGCAGGTACGCTAGGCGCAGGCGGTGAGAGGGAATGGGAGGAGGGAGAGGAGGCGGAGGAGTCGACGACGATAGGGTTGTGATGTGGTGAGTTCGACTCGGGCGACGACGGCCACTGGAGGTCCGCCTTGTCGAGCTTTCCCGCAAGGGGGTCGAGGGGCTCGACGGCGACCTGACCGTCGACTTTGAGGGCCATAGGAGGGCGCGGGGAGCGCGGGGGGCGGGGGACGAGGAGGAGGAAGATGTCCAAATAAGGCAGTTTTCGGGGGAGGAGAGAGAGGAGGGCTGGGATGGCATCGTCCTGGATGCCCTCCGGTTGTCGATTTGCCAGCAGAGCCCGCGCCGGAAAGTGCGCGACAGACGGAGTTCCTGGATTCTGATTGGTCCGGCATTTCCCATATACGACGCGTCAAATCATCTTCTCACCTCCTTCTTGCCCGCGCTCTCGTTTCGCACCCGCCACCTCGGAACCTTCCTCTTCTCAAAACAGTACGTTCTAATATCTTTGCATCTTTTGCGATCTATTTCCTTCGTCTCTACGTGATTTATCCTTCAAATCGCACATAGTAATATGTTTGTTGCTGCCACTTCACGCCACATGATGACGCTGTAGAAATGTGCCACAACTTGCGCTTGATGTATACTCAACGACTCTTTGTCAGCCACCCAGGTCACCTCTGCCCCTTCCATACTCAATGGGACCGAGCCACAACTTACATTCTAGTGTCCTGCTTTATGTTGGACGGACTACGTCAAACTGGTAAGGAGAATGATGCACAGCAATGTGGCTAGTGGCTTGTCCTTCCATTTGTGGTTCTTTAGATTGATCGTCAGAATGTGTTCAATGCTGCACTGCCATTGACAGCTAGTCATGCTCGTGCCCATATATGAAGGGAGGTATTGTACGGGGATACCACCACGAAGTCTGAAGCCTTAAGGTATCTTGCGTGTGGCAGTCCGACTAGGCTATTGAGCTGATCCAGGGGTGCCATTATTTCCCACGAATTTGTTCGGGTTCGTCTATACAACTTGAACATAGTAGCTCAACCACATGTCGCTAAATCTTGTCTGGATGTCTCGTCTAAGCTGCTTCAGCTACTAGTGCTTTGTCATTTACCTCAACGCCTACTTAGTCGTCGTAGAAATGCGAACGCGTGCGGGAATTGTATACGCGATTAAACCTCTGCCATTGCTAAGTAGCGCTTTCCCACATAGCACTCCTGTCACATCGCATGATCTGCGGCCGCCTAACGAAGCCTTGCCTTTTACATACCTCTCGTTAGCAGAGGGACGTCGGATGACCGACCATGCCTCCGCTCTTCAACACACTCTACCGGCATCGGGGGCTATACTTCAGCAGCTACGAAGCTCGTCCAAGCTTCAGGGACATCACGGGACATAACCTTATGCGCTCCATCCCTCGGGACCCCTCTGCGTTCGCTGAATGGCTTGCTAGTCAGCGCGGGGAACTCGATGGCCATCTCGCGACCTCGGGCATCGCGAAACGTCTACCGTACGGCGGAAACTACAGCCAAAGCAGCCATATGATCACAGAGGTGCGCCCGGACTTTGGGCGGACGTGGATGGACTGGACATACGAGCTCGACCTCGACACGCTCGTGTTCTCGTTCATGGCGGAACCCATGTTCTGCCTCGACCGAATGCCCCCTCCGGATGACTGCGAGCGGTACATTACGCAGGACCACTACGGTCTCTGGACATGTTTACCCGACATCCCAGAGCAGTACAGCTATCGCGCGAACTGGGCGCAGCCTACTCCAATATCAGAAAACAGCCTGGAGTCTCCTGTCGCTATACAGATGAACGTTCCTGTAGACGAACTGTTGGGGACATCGTCGGCAGACAAGCCTGACAGTGAGCTGGTCTGCACGCGGTTCTACGAGGTCATCGTTGGGCAATATTTCCGCGAATATCACCACGGCTTCCACCAATGCTCGCGCCCAGGCGCGGACGATGATAGCGAGGAATCGGAGCATCTTAGGGATATGCTTCTGTCCCTCCTTTGGCCTGCCGTGACGAGGATGATCTACAAGTCGGAGAATCCTGGAAGGACGGCAGGAGGCAGTAGTCAGGCGCGGCGATGGCCTCGGGATGACCTGTTCTTCCAGGTGTTTGTCGACATGCGGTCTGAAGCCGCACTGCGTGCCCTGGCCGCGTCTCTGGCCACTGACCTACGGAATACAGGATGCGACTGCGACAGGGTCTTCGGAGTTCTCTTTTCTGGAGCCCACGTTGCGATTGTCAGTTTCGAAGGGCTGCAGGGATGCCTGCGACAGCCATGTAGAGTATCCTGTACAGCACTCCTGCCATTCCTGCCCGACCGCTTTGGGGCGAGTCCCTCGTCCCCCGGCATCGACGCGCTCGTCCGTCTCGGACAAGCTCCGCATCCACAGCTCGACTATTCGATTCTTTTCCGTATGCGGGCGCCGGACGCCGGTACGATATTCATGTGCTCTGGTCCTCCCCCCTGGTTGCCACCCTTATCAGGCCGTGGACTCCTGGTTGCCCTTCCTCACGAGATCCTGTCGCTCATTATAGGCTATCTTGACGACAGCGATCTGCACGACTTCGCCGCGGTCTCGCGCCAGACCTATGCTGCGGTGCGTGCGACGCGGCGCATCCGGTACCCTGTCATTGACGGGCAACACCGGCTGGTCCAAGTGCGGCCCTTGCACTTCGCGCCGCAGGTGCTGCCGGACGGCAACGTCCTGCTGTCGGAGGAGTTTTACGAGCTTGTTTCGGCCGCCTTTGTCACGGAGGACGACAAGGTGCTTTTGCTCGGGTTTAACCCCGCCATCGACGTCTACTTGATTCAGATCAACTGGATGTCTTGCTGGGGCTCGGGGACGATTGCGATGCCGCACGTCCTCGGAAGACAGATTCGCATCCCGTACATCGTCCTCAGTAAAGCGGACGTGGAGCACCTCGAGAATGATGCGACATCGGAGAACCTTCTGGGGCGTATATGCAGAAGAGGCGTGCATATCATGGATCAGATGCAAGCAGACAATCCTATGGGGGTGATTGTATCTTGTTCTCATGAGTTCACTCTTATTCACCTGGAGGCACAGGACGAAGATCTCTGAAAGCAGAGAGCTGTATAGCACCTAAGTCATTGTCTACACACGGAGACCTCAGCCCATGGATGATTCCTTCCTTACGCTTGCCGGCCCTTCTCGATTCGTAAACTGACTGATCAATCGGGTTTGGGTGAGAGGAGAGTTGCTTTCCAGCGACAAAATGGTCCTGGAACGCGCAGAGAAGCGTCATAAGTGAGGTACTCTTTTGCGTAGAATTTGGGCTGACTTGTCGGTTCGTAATGAGTGCTGCAAACGAGTACAGTGTGCACAGTTGAGTATTTCAGCCAGGTATTGAGCTGAGACGAGATGAGCTGATGACGGTAAACACACAGACTATATCGGTGCAGCGGCTTGGATGTCGAAGGGGAGGGGCGCTGAATGTGGCGTCAGTAGTACCTAAGGTAGATGTGCTGCGATTGCTAGTCACATGATCGCGTATGGATCCCTGTAACATAATGGTGACGAACGGAGGACTCGCACGGAGGACGCACCTAAGCTCAGGCTAACTTGACGGCATCGTCCAGTTGCAAAGGGTGTTGACAGACCAAGGACCGCGTCCGAGTAAAGAGCTTCATTACGTAAGACGCGCTTGGCTCAATCGTCTCGACTCTGCGCTGCAGCTGGCACCATCCTAGCATCATCCGTTCGTATGCTCGACTGGCCGAATCCAGCATGTTTAACGATCTGCTGGGCACAAGAATACAGCTGAAAGGTCAGATGACGGAAGGAGCTCGCGTCTGGTTCCTGCAGTCTGCTCGCTGTCATATGATATATCGTTCACAACGTTGCTGAGGCAGTGGGTAGGTGTTCGCGAGAAATGTAAGTCATCAGACGGTTGTCATGGAGCATAGAGGATACTGAGAAGAGTTGAACAGGTGAGGCCGATAAGGGTAGCGCGATGTGAGAGCGCTGTAGTCACGTCAGTATAATGGTAAGCAACGCTACTGGTTACAGTGCAGCGCACTCTTCCTTGATGAACAGCTCGAAGGTAGCTGACGACATTAAGAGTGCACCTGACGGGCTGTGAAGTGCCGAACAACGTAATTCCGACTGATCCACTCAATAGCCCTGGCGGGATTTGTGTGTAATAGCGCTACGCCATTCGAGGACAGTGGATGTTGGCTTCGCCGGCTTCAAATGACGTATCATCTTTCGACTGAAAGGCCGTCTCAGCTTCTAGATCCTGTCATTCCAAGGCTCGTTCTAGGCATTTGCGTGACGAGTGAGCATATCCATCCACATCCTACAACAAGGTTCACGTTATAAACGGAACGATTCCCCCATTCGTCATTTTACAGCGATGTCGCCGCACTCCCTGTGAACAGTTGGCCTCTCCACCACGCACGCCACCAGAAATGTCGGTCAAGGTTCAGCGAGTGACAGTCTGCTTCTCGACGCTTCGCGTCTCTCTGCAGTGTTCTTAAGGGCGCGAAAAAGAGCGCGAATGCAGACTTTCCCGTGGCTGATTGACAACCATGTACCCGAACCTAGCTCCCTATGCCTGCATCGCACTCCTATGCGCCTCCGTATACTCGCTGCTCGTGCGTAGCAGACGCCAGCGGCTACCTCCCGGCCCAACGGGTTTTCCGTTCGTGGGCAATGCTTTTCAGATACCAAAAGAATTTCCAGAATATACGTATGCGGCGTGGGCGAAAACATACGGCAGTATCAATTGTATAGTGTCGTGTGGTTGATCGAACACTGACCGGGTACAAAGGTGATCTCATATACACGGAAGCCTTCGGTCATCGCGCGATCATCATCACCTCGCAGAGGATAGCGCAAGAGCTGCTGGAGAAGCGCGGTGCCAATTACTCGAGCCGGCCACGCTTGGTTATGCTTGTAGAGCTGTAAGTATCGCGCAGCCTTGATGGCCGTAGCCGGGCTGATCATGGATGAACGCTTCAGATTAGGATGGCACCCCTCTGTGCCTTTCCTGCCATACAGGAGCGAGAGCCGTCGAAAGCAGAGCAGGTGGATGCGCAACGCGTTCGGGGAGAAGAACTCTGTGCAGAGCTTCGACCGCTTGAAAGAGAGGGAGACTTACATCTTCTTGCTGGGCGTAATGGAAACGCCCAACGACTATGTTTTGCATACCAAGCGGTGCGCTCAACTATTAGGTCTTTGTGTCCCGTAGTAGTAACTTTGATCAGCTTTCTCGCGGCGTTAGTCGTCGAGGCTGTGTACGGCCATCAAATCACGTCCTTGGAGGACAAATACATCAATCTGATGGATCGAGCAATGGAGGGCACAGTTGCGACGGGCGAGGCGGGTGCAACATTAATTGACATATTGCCATTCCGTGGGTTCTATGCAGTGCTGCTATCGACGGTGTGAATAACTGACCACTATCTATCCAGTGAAGCACGTACCCGCTTGGATGCCTGGTGCAGCTTTCAAACGAGCTGCACTGCACACAAGATCGCTGTTACAGGCCAGTAACGAGGTCCCATATCGCATGGTCAAGGAGGCGATCGTATGCGTGCACAACCAAGTACCCCATGCGAGAACTATCTGACTGACGTGCACCAGGGTACTGGCAACGCCCGGCGTTCATATGTATCCACTCTGGTGGAGAATGCAGAGAAAGCAGGACGGATTAACGACGATGAAACTGACATCATGTGGAGTGCAGTGACTGTGTACGGTGGTGAGCTCGCCAATGTGAGGTGCACTTCGGGTGTTTAGGCACTGAAATGATTTGCCAGCTGCGACCGATACGGTACATAGCCATGACATCGCCTCCCTGACCATCATTGACAGCCGCATAGACAAAAACCGCATTACTGACATTCCTGTTAGCGATGGTCCTCTATCCAGAGGTTTTCGGCAAGGCGCAGGAGGAAGTCGATCGAGTCGTCGGCAAGGACAGACTCCCGAATCTGGGGGATAGACCAGATCTGCCCTATCTGGAGTGCGTCCTAAGGGAAACATACCGGCGAGTGTCATTGATGTGTGCCAACGTTCTGATAGCTACTTATATTCCTGCGAGCAGCTGGCATCCACCAATTCCGCTAGGTGAGGGATACATTGTGATCTCCACACACCAATGGTGTTGAAACAGCACTTGTAGGAATTGCACACTATACGACGGCAGATGATGAATACAACGGCTACTACATACCTAAGGACGCCGCCGTCGTGGTGAACATGTGGTAATTCATGCAGCATAACCTTGTGTCGGTCACGACTTTGTTACAGCTCTACAGGGCCATATGCCGAGACGAGCGTATCTGGGATAATCCTGATGTGTTCCGTCCCGAGCGCTTCCTTAACTCGACTTCCTCGGATGCGGGTCCAATAGACCCCCGTAATATAATATTTGGCTACGGACGTAGGTCAGTGACCCTCTTCACGAGCGCGAACAACCGCGAGTTCACACCAGACGCAGGCTCTGTCCTGGACGCCTATTTGCAGACACGACGCTATTTGTGGCCATGGCTAACATTGTGGCCACGCTCAATATCAGTAAAGCCTGCGATGCGGACACGAAAATGAGCTCGGAGACTTTGTTTCTCCCAGGCTTTATCAGGTGTGTCATTTCGTTCAAAGGATCGATGCAGGACTAATTGCGTGCAAGCTATCCAAAGCCCTTCGGGTGTAACATCGCACCGCGCTCTTCAGCATCGAAGACCCTTGTTTCGGAGGCCCTCGCCAACGTTGATACGTAGTTATTCACGAGTCTTTGTGGTACTATACTCAATAGTAAAGACCCCGCGAAGCTAGCTTCGATTATAGACAGTCATGGAAAGAGACTACGATACTGCTACTTCCATTGACATGGCGCGTTGCCACGTAGCATTGTACTCAATATGGCAGGAATGGTATCATGCGCTTCTCAGATGTAATGCGTGTTCTTCCTTCTGACTTACCCTCCGTCGACGTCAGTACATATACACCCACGCCGCTACCAACATCTCAAGGAGGCTCTCGGATACGGCTAAGCAAGGGTGACCACTGACTCGGACGTCCCCGCCGATGTCTTGACCATGCGGATGAGCCACTGCAATAACATTGCTGACGCAAGGATCGGTGAAGGCAACAAACAGTAGATCACCGAGTTGATGCATCATGGGTCTGGTCAGAGCAGAATACGAAGAGATAAAACATGTGCACCAGCCATCTTAGAGCACGCCACGCCGGCGTGGGTCTGATTTGGTCTTCAGCGCTCATGATGAGCTTCAGGCATGCAGGTCGAAGGACGAGATAATCATCATTGCAATTTGAGGACGACGTCAACGTCGCCAGATTGACCGCTCACACGTCCTATCGACAGGGCAAGTGGGAGGAAATGATGAAGAAATGGTTCCGTGGCTTCGGCGCGGTCCAATTCGATATTGAACACGAGGCTGTCGTTGATTGGATCGACAACTCGTACGACAGGTCCGAGCGCTTCGCGCAAGAACTATATTCATCCTGGACGAGCAACCCTGACCACGCAGGTCAGGTGAATGCTGCGACACTCGAAGAGTGGAAAGCCAGGCAAATCGAGGTCTCGAATTGGGAGGACTCAGACGACGAGGACAACTTCGTCAGCGGTAGCGTATTGGGGAGCGAAGAAGCCACCCCACCACCACCGCAGCTTATCGCGCTTCTAGACCTGACCGTCGCTGATGTGGCGGATCAGAGTCAGCTACAAGACGCGGAACTCAAAGAGGCGCTGTACAGGGATCGCGACTTGTACTTGCCGCCCGGAAACACTCTGGCCCTGGGGGGTACACCCCCTCCAGGAGGATGAGCCCGTTCAATAATATTATTAAGCCCGCATTAGTTTAAGTAGCTAGGGCTCTAAATACGCAGAATTTAAAAAAAAAAATTCGAGGACGACGAAGCCTTGAACGTTAGTAAGACTTCAAGTTCATTTACAGCTCTGGCGTGATCCAGAAATAATTCAGAATAGTACGAAGTTATAATGCAGTAAGTATGATACTAGCCCAATTAAAGGCCGGACTCTCCGGGCCGCCTCAAAGGGATCCAACCCTTAGGGCGGTCCGGAGATTCCGATCCGAACCCGCAGGCTGGTCGTCCTCGTCCTCTGCCCTGAGTCCCTGACGATATCTTCGTGTCACTGAGAATGAGCCTATGAGGGATCAGTGCGCCCCGCCTTCGGCCACCACGGGATGCGTTATGACAGTATTCAACTCGTTCTCCTCTGACGCTTCCACGTCGCAAATTCCTATCCGCCGTCCAGGTCTGCTCCTGGCGTACGGCTCGTGCAGATCTGGGTGCCAGCGTTGCGGCGGGTTCCAGAAGTTTACCATCACCGTGATCATGTTCTGACTGTACACCGTGTAGACGATGGCTCCGGACGGGCAGGGCCTCATGAAGCACTCCGAGACTTTCGATGCGACGCGCTGTTCGCCTTGCAGTACTTCCAATGACGCGTCGAAACGCTCATGCGCACTAAGTAGGGCTCACGGACGTCGTCCACCCTCACGATGAGATGCGCCTTGTCTTAAAGCTCCATGGGCAGGCGATGGGGACAGAGATAAGCGGACAGGGCTGATGAGCGAGCTGTTTGGTGACCATTCGGCAGTGCCCATACACGACCGCCTACCCCCTACACAAAGGTCGTTGCCTACGGGAGACTACGGTAGTGCGTCTGTCAGTCTCTTCTGCTGGAGCGACAGTACTTACCGGCGGTCCGGAGCTACTAGTAGTTGCAACATTGTGCCATATGCATAGGTAAATGTGTGCGTTAGCTACATCATCCAAGTGGCGAACAAGTCGATGCTGGAACAGATCTGGGTTACAACCGTAGGGACCCGTTCCTACACAGGCCTGGCGGTTTAGGAGTCCAATCGTCCCCGGTCTATATAGGACTGCATCTCGCGTGATTGAGCTATCAATACATATCCTGGTTGTATGCACCCATATTGCTCGTCGCCTTCAGCTTCTATCTGATGATATTATTAAGTTCAGACACTATTTCCCTCTGCTAGTCTCCCGTTCAATCTCCTGCTTGCTCTCGTTGGCTTCCCGCCATCCACGGTGAGTAATCCTTCACAAGATGAGTATCATAGTCTGACCGACCGCATATACTCCCGCTCAACCAAATGACAACGCCATCCAAGTGCTTGTTATCGTCCGGCATCTATCTAACCTGAGTTTCTATGGGCTGTCGGACTCCCACGAGGTTGTCACGAAACCAAGGCGCCAGCTTGGCGGCGACTCGGAGGTGCTCGTAGTCGAGTTTCAAGTCTGCTGAAACAAAGCCGCGCAGCAATGGACGCTCGCGGTCGTCAATCTAACATAGATGACTTAGTGTATGCTCTTGAACGTACTTATCCGTGCGGGGCGGACGCATGTACCGTCTGCCAGGCCATCGGCGAGAGACTTCGTGCTGAGTCGGGAGTGCCTGAGGGTTCATGAGCGGTGCGCGGACCATTTAATTCTGTCATGCATGTCTTTTGAGTTGGCGATGTGGGACAGTGGGCGCGACGGTCAGGACAGCATTCTGTTCTCGGACGTCTTTGTCTCCGACTTACATGCGGTCGTGCTGCGGTCGTACCGCTCCACTCTCAGCTTGCGCGCCCATTCAGGGTTTTACCCTTTGCAAGACCGCAATCTGACGACCTCATAGAGCTCAGAGCCTCCGATGGAGCCGGACACCCACTCCTCCTTTGCCATCGTTGTCAAGACCGCGGCCATTGACTATTGACATGGCGGGGCTCACTACGGAGCAATGGAGTTCAAGAGCCTGAAGTTGGAAGTTTTGTAAGTACGTCAAGACCACCACCTCGTTTGACTGCAGGGCTTCAGAATGATGAGTCAGATGATGTTAGGTGACAATATGCGCCGACGTCCTGAAGACAATCTTCCCATGTACGACCAATTGGCATTGGTATGTCCGCCTTCGCGCGCACATAACCCATTGACAGTATGGGGAGGGGGATCGAGTCTCTTAGCTGCCCTAATGCAACGTAAAGTGTTATGTCTTGCGCTCTGCAGAAACCATAGATGTGGAGTTGATTTTGATCACGCCACGTCCTTGAGGCTACTGTTCCTTTGTCCCCACCCTCGCCCTCACCCCCACTTTCCACCGTTCCCATTGCACTCCCGGCCAGTTTCTCCTATTTTCTCCCTCTAAGCAGCACAGTCTCTCAGGACGTAGTCCCCATCACTAGCTTATCATCAGTTGTTGGTCCTTCACAGAGTTGGGATGTCCGTGACGGCGTGTCAGCCTACGCATCAGCCCCCTCAACTTCCACTACACGGAGCTTTGATCAAACACAGGGTTCATTAGGGCAACTCGGATGTCAGCGCACACGGTTCGTTCGATGTTCCTCCGCGATATCGGAATGTTATTTCTCTTCTACAAATGTTCGGTGTCTCATGCTGCGCCATCCTGATCATTGCAATGGTGCGTCATATACTCTCTTCATATAGCCGCTCGCTTGGATCTGACTTATGAGGCCGTGCCTAGGATTGAAACTCGCAGGATTCATACGGCGGCTTATGCTAGAAGTCGTCAGACCCGATCATAGATGTATTATTGTCATTCATGGTAGGACATCGCAGCAACGCCGGAACGTCAAGTGTATCCCCAACGTTCCTGCTGCTTTAATGCTGAGATTACTAGTTGACCGCCAGGTTCGATCATCCTCAGCTCAATGGCTATGCTGTGGTAAGGCAAGACGCACCCATAAACTTCAACGTACGCATGCTGCGGCGGCATGCATATTTGGCGACCGCGGCATTTCAAGGATCGCCATAAGCGCTTAGGTGATACTTCAGCTTCAGGCCTCAGGAGAGCCGATTCTTCCCGAGCCGGGAGGATATAGTATTGCCTGTTCCAAGGTTGCAGCTCGGCAAGACATCGTGATAGAAATATCTCTCTGGTTATCGAAATACTTAACTAGGTAGACTAGAGCAAAGGATGTAACCAGTCAGAAGTACGTCGCTCCTGTTCTCAGGGTTCGCTGTTCTACGGCGCCCCGACTACGCAGAGTTCAGTCACTGATAGCGCCCACCTTTACATGCCGTTTAGTGTCCATCTCCACGCAAATTGTCACCCCCTTCCATGACTTCCCAGGTCTCATCATCATCAGACAGACGGCAACACACTCATCTGCGCCACGAACGCTGGTCTGCGCATTTGCTATTGCAACTCCATATAACACATGCGTCTGTGGCGGGATCGGTGATCTGGCGTCGCCTTGAACCTTGATCGATGCTGCTGTTGCCACTTGAACTGTCCCAACAATGATACCAGGTATCCATATTAGTGTTGCAATAGTAGACGTCGAGCGCACCGCTAGGTCTCCAATCATCAGGGCCAAGTCACGACGGTGCGTCTCCTCGCCCATGTGGCGTAATATCATCTGCAGCTTTTAACATACACATGCCATATCTGCTACCAAGCCCCAAGTCTTTGAATGAAGGTCGCTTACGGAAGGAACCTTGCTCGGGTACGTCCTGTTCAGATTCCTCCTATAATGAGCTACATAGCGAGTGTGATCCATGGGATTATTGCTTGAATAGTGATGTTTGTGCCTCCCTGGCCTATAATGTTTTGTTGACTGCCTTTATTGTCCGCGAGGGCCGAGCCCTATGTGGAGGCCTATGATTAATACGATAAATGTCCAGTGTAGACATGGAAATACGCCCGTTCTGAATCGTCACTGACTCAGTTCCAACCAGAACGTGAGATGGGGCTGACCTTCTTGACTGCGCCCTGTTGAACGCGTCGCCGGGTGCATTGTCAATGAAATATGGTCACCGCAGACCCCACATATGTGATTTCCACCATCGTTAGAGTTGCTGCATAGCGCCTGTCTACCTCGGCCTGAGCTAGAAGCATTTCAGGTATGTGCTAGTCTTTGCAAGACAGTGTTTCAGCCGATCAATTTACACCTCCGTGTTAGATATACAACAACGAGGAGGTGAAATGGCGACCTAGCTCCGATGTCGGCACTCAGCGTGCTCATGTGGATCCTGGATAACACCATTTCGTAAGCACCCAAATGAGTATATATACTGCTAGCCATTGTTGCTAACGAACAGACCAGCCACATTGCAACAAACATGTCCGCATCGTCCGACTCCAGAACCCCCTTACTAAAGAAGGGCAGCCCTGCCGCGGCCAAACCGCAATGGAGGCTCTACTTGGAACTAACCAGGATGCACGACTTCCCGACTGGTATGATCCAGGTATTCTGGCCGTGCGGTATGCCCTAACAGTCGTCCTGCACTCGCGTATATATGTTAACGACATGCATGCACAGTTTATGGATACATCATGGCGTCCAGAAGGAATCCTCCGGATGCATCCACGCTCATTCGAGAAATGACGCCCATTTTTGTCGCTTGCTGCTTCATTTATAGTGCGGCAGCTGTGATCAATGACATCTGCGACAGGGAGCTCGATCGTCAAGTTGGTAAGTGAGTCGAACTGCGAGTCTGATATATGATCATTACATCACTCCTAGAGCGATGCAAGAACCGTCCGCTAGCTTCGGGGGCTGTTTCGGTCACTGGGGCCACGATCCTCCTCATTGCACTCATTGTGCCCCCCGTCTGGATGCTCACCCTGGTAAACCGAACCGCGTGAGTGTACTTGATTCTTTCTCGACTGCGAGTCTTGACAATAGCGTACATGTGGCAGCATGATATCTGGACTTGTCGGCATGTTCCCGCTGCATGGCGTGTATCCCCTTCTCAAGCGGTGGACTAGTTGGCCACCTGCGTGGTCTGGTACGTACACCTTCCCCACGAATGTACCAAAAAGGGCTATTGTCTGACCTGGTATACACGTCAGGCCTTGCTATGACCTGGGGCTACCCGACTGCGTGGCTCATTGTGGCGCCACAAGACGTCTGGTCACCGTTGTTATGGATCCCCACGCTCGGAGGGATGTGGTGCGTCTCAAGTGTAATGTCGAGCTAACCGCACTATCCTTACCGCTTCGTCTTCCCAGCTCGATCATCGTGTGCGATACGGAGTATCATTGCCAGGACCGCAGGGACGACATCAAGGCCGGAATACCATCTCTCGCGGTCCTCTTCGGTGCCTACGTCAAGCCTATCCTCAGCATCTTTTCCACGGCATTCGTGGCCTCCCTTGCGTACCTTGGCGTCGCGGCCAACATGCCACCCGTGTATTTCGTCATCGCTGTCGCTGGACCTGCTGTGCACCTGCTCTGGCAGTTGCTCACCCTTGATCCCGAAGACACTGCCAATTGCTTTACGAGATTCGCTGTGAGTACAGTTTTGACACGTGTACAATCAGAAGGGCTTCTCACACACCTTGCCATAGTCGAATGGAAATATGGGCGGTATCATTTCCGCTGGGGTGATCGCCGGAGTTTATCTCCCTGACCTCCTAAGCTTCTAGTCGTCGACTAGGTCGAGGCATTGGAGTTTGCTGCCATATATTCTACGTCATTTCGTTGCACGATTTGCATTCGCTATTGTCAAGAAAGCCCCCGCGTCCTTTGAGATCCACTGCACTATGGCTGTTTGGTCGAAACAAAGATTATCCGTTCGATGTACTACTGTTATAGAGTCAACTGGAATATGCTTTCCTTACACATATACCTTGTCCATGTGCATGAACTTTGGCATCCAGGCGACAATTGCTGGCCCTTACAGGTCTGTCCACGTATTCGGGCTGCCAGGCCCCCGCCGATGCTAAAGCGCCTTAACCGAAACCAAGCCCTCAGGAGAGGACGTTGCTGGCCGCATTGGCAGCGAGGTCAATCCCTCGACCCTGCCAGGGCCGTCGAAATCAATCAAACAATAACCGGGAGAGTGGCCTGCATGCGCACCAATTCGTCGCTGCCGACTAGTCCGAAGTCTGAATTCAATCAGGCCTGGTGAAATGGAGATTGGGTTGCCCGATCGACGGCATGGATAGGCGCCGGAGGTAGCGGGCGCGAGAATAATCGCACGAGCAGCCAGCGCAGTGCCATCGTCCCATCCCCCACTATGTACGTGCTCGGCTGTTCGGTATTGTGCTCACTTAGCATGGTTGATTCTCGGTGGGATGCAGTAATTCATATGAGTCTGTCCCAAACTGAACCGTGCCGCAACTTGACCCCACGCACCGCGGTCCGGGTGTCGACGAACACGTCCGAGAGCTGAACACTGAATATTCCTGGCAGCCCCAAGTGCATGAGAGATATTCATGTGTAAGTACTACTCTATTGGAGATGCCTTTGTCACACACCTCGTAGACAAGCATATTGCATCGGAATGTAGTTGACTTATCAGACTCATCCGGTACGAGTATCGTCTTTGGGTGAACTTATATACTGGCAGATATGGTGTCTAGGGAAGCCTTGAAAACGTTCATAACTTACCTGAACATCTGTAGGAGCACAGAAACTCCTGCCCACAGTCTCACGACATTCGGATTGACATAGTTGACTTCGCGAACAACCTCGCAATAGATGTTACGCCAGTAATCTCCGGTACAGTGCCTGTCAAGGATGCTATATTCAATATGCGAACATCATAATGTCAGGCCAGATCTAGCACCGCCATGCGTCTGATTTACCGAGTGAGTTCAATCATTCAAACTTGTACTCACGCCAGATAGGCTATTTACGCTGTCGATCATGGCAGGCAGACATGAATGCGTGAATCCTGCGTGTTGGTGGGATCTGCAGAAGGACCATTGAATATCCAGAAAAAGACACCAGAATTATTGGCCGCAACGTGCATATGGTGCAGTCGACATGCTAAATCTTCCGATTCGAATGTGACGATATCACAGCACAGGTCTACCCCTAGCGTACACCTCTGAGCAGTACAGCTCATGCACACATGGGTGCCAGCATCCCGGTGAGTCTCTGGGCTTTTCCATCGCCGTGATCATGTTCTGCGAGCACACCATGTAGACAATCGCCCTGAGACAGACAGGGCGTCATCCATATCTTACGTGGATGCTTCAATATCCGAGCTCTCGTCGCCTTCAGCTCCTATACAATGATATCCTCAAATTCAGACACCATCGCCCTCCGATAGTCTCCATCCAATCTTGCCGGCTTCCCATCAGCTACTGTGAGCGTTTTGCAAAACGACCGAGCTCGGCAGTCTGATCAAACGCATATACACCAGTGCGATTGAAGTGACGTTCAACATCACCAAAGCATTCGTCCCCGCCCGACATCTGACTGTCGAGCGCCGACGAGTTGCAGTCAGAATTGCGGGAGTTCATTACAAATTCGAGGCGTCAGCTCGGCGATGCCTCGAGGATCGTGTTGGATGGCGAGCTCACGGCATGTAATCGATTCCAGACTGACCAGCTCTCGCGCTGCTTCAGGGTCTTGTCTTCTTGCCCGACGGCAATTTGATGAAGTAACCAAAGCGGGCCAGAGAAGGGACAGTATTATGGGGCTTCGAGCCTACCGCGGAGCCAGACGCCTACCCGTACTCTACCACCGTTGTCAAGACCGCTGTCATTGAGCGTCGAAATGTTGTGAAGGACGGGCGTCGTCACGGTAGGGAAAGGAATCGGATGAAGTCGCTGCGTCAGTTGATCTAAGGCTTATGGAACCACGATACTAACCTGAGATGGCATGTAGGACCCGGTTGTTATTCACGGATGGAATAGACCGGTGCCCTGGAGGCTGTACAATCGAAGTATGGCGGCGCCCCGTGCACAATCCGGCGTCGGTAGGTACATCTTCGTGCGCGCAACACATTGACAACATCTGGGCTCGAGTAGCCTCCTTTCTGCAGCGCATGGGCGTCATGTCTTGCGCTCCGCAGAAGCAATTCTGGAGTTCAAATTCGTCACGCGACGTCCCCGAGGCTACTGTGTAAGTCGCGCCTCTTCCCTTGCCCCCATCGTTGCCCTGATTCTCGACTTTCCTTTTCCCGTTGCCCTCACTTTCCACCGTTGGCATCGCAATTGTTTCTCCTCTCGTTTTACGCGGCTAAGCAACAGCCTGCTAACTTCCGCTACATGGCGCTCTTCAGGTGTGAACGCACAGTTCATTCGCTAGTCCTCCCCGCGATATGGGAAATTCTCCTTCCCCGGCGAATCTTCGGATGTTTCCCCTGTCGCGCCACCTTGATCGTTGTATATGCAACGCAAGGTCACATACTCTCACTTCATAAATCCGCTGAAGTATCTGACCCTTGAGGTCATGCTAGATTGAGACTCAAGGGATTCGTACGGAAACTCCCGTTAGCACTCGCAGGACCCGGTCACGGATTGATCATCATAGCTCATGGAAGGGGGTCACAGCAACACTATAACGCTAAGGAATAACCATTTCCAATGCTCTGGACCGCCTTGAAAGTGAGTTCCTTCACTTGTTTGCGCGCCCACGCGGCTCGTCGCTTGTTACCATCTCCCGCCGTCAAACTAGGAGGAACGTTTGAACCACTAGTCGCCAGGTTCGATCGTCCTCAGCTTAAGAACTGTGCTTTCATAAAACATGACGCTCCCATATCCCATGTACTAACACCGCACACTCTACAGTCATGACACTATCAACCGCGATTGAGTCCCCCGTCAAGCGCGAACATGATATTCGAGGTTGACTGGGGGGCGTATAGTGTCGCATGTCTCAAGATTGCAGCCCGACAAGATGTCAATGTGTTTTATCCTCAATGTTCTTAGCGTCCGCTGCTATACGGCGCCTCGATTGCGCAAGGTTCAGTCGCCGGTGGCGGTCACGTCGACACTCTAGTGTTCGTCTAGATGCAAGGTGGACCTAGTTGTCGCCCCGCTTCCCTGATTTCCAAGGTCTGTCATCATCCCGCCGCATCCGGCTGACAACAGTGCACCACGAGCGCAGGTCTGCGTATGTGCTAACTTGATTCAGCACATGTGTCTGCGATGGGCTCGGTGATCCAGCATGGCCTTCATAGATGCCGTTCTGACTCCAACTCTCCCAACAAGGATTTTACGGACCCATACCATGTCCCCAATAGTACGCGTCGAACTTACTCTTGCCTTCGATCATCAGGACTAAGTAGACCGCAAGTCTTGAAGTCAGAGCTGTCTATGGAAGCCTTGCAGACAGTTTGGGTACGTTCTTTTTGGGTTCCTGTATGAACAATGTTTGATCCATGGGACCCTTGTCCGCACACCGATGGTTGCGCCTGCGGCGCACCCGAACTAAGTTAGAGAGGTGTCCGGAGAAGATGCGGAGATTCGTCTGTTCTGAAATACTGCTGACTCTGTTCCAGCTAGAACGTGAGGCAGGGCTAACCTTCTTGAATGTGTCATCTGCTGAGCGTATGTCGCTAGTATGTCATCGATGAAACATGGCCACCCTGTGCACTATCCTACATATGTCCTCCTAGTAGTGCAAATTCCTCCATGATTGGAGTCATTGTCAGCACCTGACTCCCTGGATCTGAGCTAGAAGATTTGCAGGTATGCGCTGGTCCTTTCAAGACGATTCGGCTTGACCTTCGTATTGGACGGAATATGTGCTACCACTCCCAGGTGGAATGGCAACTCGGAGTCACCTCCGGTGTCAACCCTCTTCCTGCTAATGAGGATGACACCAACAAGTTCCGTAAGCATTCAAATTATCGTATATATAATCCTGCTCATCGGTGCTAACAGAACGGTCCAGCAGTATCGCAGCAAACATGTCTAAACTGCACGACTCCAGAACCACCTTACCGAACAAGGCTAACGTTACCAAAGCCAAACCAAAATGGAGGCACTTGTTGGAACTGACCAGAATGCATGCCTTCCCTGACGGTATGATCTCCGTGTTCTGGCCGTGCGGTATGCTCTGCTATTAACCGGGCATTGGCGTGCATATGCTGATGTGACGCGCATGCATAGTCTGGGGATACGTTTTGGCGTCCCGCAATGATCCTCCGGACCCATACACATTTATTCGGCATATTGTGCCGATTTTCGTCTCATCTGGCTTCGTTTACAGTGCCGCGGCCGTGATCAACGATATCTGCGATAGGGAGTTTGATCGTCACGTTGGTGAGTGAGTTTAACTGCGAGCCTGATATGTATCAATTGTACATCATCTCTAGAGCGATGCAAAAACCGTCCGATAGCGTCGGGGGCTGTTACGGTCACTGAGGCCACGATCCTCCTGATCGCACTCGCTGCACCGCCTGTGTGGATGCTCACCTTCGTGAACCGCACTGCGTGAGTGTAATGTAATCTTCCCCGACCTTCTTACCTATACCGAACGGATGGCAGCATGATATCGGGACTCATTGGCATATTCCCACTCCATGGCATATATCCCCTTCTGAAGCGGTGGACGAGCTGGCCACCGGCCTGGTCAGGTGTGTATAACTTGATGTACAGAAATGCACGCCCTGACTTGATACCACGTATTAGGCCTTGCTATGACCTGGGGATACCCGACTGCGTGGCTCATTGTAGCGCCCCAGGATATTTGGTCACCGATGATATGGACCCTCACGCTCGGGGGGATGTGGTACGTCTCATCTATAAACACTATTTTAATGACGCTATCTTTACTGCTGCATCTAGCTGGATCATCTTAACTGACACAGAGTATCATTGCCAAGATCGCAAGGACGACGTCAAGGCAGGAATACCATCTACTGCGATCCTCTTTGGTTCCTATATTAGAGTCATCCTGAGCATCTTCGCCACAATATACGTGGCCGCCCTTACGTGTACCGGCATCGCGGCTAACATGCCACCCGTGTATTTCATCGTTGTCGTGGCCGGTACCGCAGTGCACCTGCTCTGGCAGCTGCTCACTCTCAACCCTGACGACCCCGCCAATTGCCTTACGAGGTTCTCCGTGAGTCCATTTCCGACACGTGCACCACCAGAGGGGATCCTCACCTAACTTGACATTTCATAGTCGAACAGAGATCTGGGCGGCATGATTACTGCTGGGATGATCGCTGGAGTTTACCTCTCTGACCTCCTGAAATCCTAGGAGTTGGCCATCAAGGCTGCGAATCTACACACTAAGCCCTTTCGTTACTTCGCATTCGCCGGAGTAAACGAAGTCGATCATATATATGCGTTAGTTTGCGTTTGCGTTTGCGTTTGCGTCTTGATACTCTACTTGAATACGTGGCTCCGAGTCCTCTTTGGTCGAAGCGAAGATAATCTCGTCAGTGTACTACTAGCATAACTATCTACTGTACGTACTCTCGGGCTGTCTAGCAGGTTCCTGAAACGGCGCCGTAGGTTGGACCGAATGGGCAGGACATTGTTGACTGTACCACTGAATGTAGATGAGCTGGGGGAGAATCGGGGCTGAGTCGTATTTGTCAAGAATGAACTCAGCTGGGTAACAAGGAACGCGCCTCACAGATGCTGTACACGGATACCTGTTGCGCCTATGAGCAGAGCTGTCGTCGAAGGCGGCCTAACGGCCACGAGTAGCCGTGCACGATTCACAAGAGGCCAGGCTGGGACTGAGTGCCTGCTATGTCTGGATTCCTATCAGTAAGTGACAGTGCCACTAATAACATGTGCTTGCCACAGGCAGCCAGCAGTAGGAGATCGAACCTGAGAGTACGCTTCCGCAGGGAATGATGTTGTTTGCTAGCGGAGCCCTTCAATAACGATGTTAACTAGCAGTTGTATCTCTCGACGAAAGAAGCGCAGAGTTCATCATCGCCGCTCGACCGGGTGAGGCCGAGCGCCACTCTTACCGGCAAGTCCCGATACCGCCACTTCACTGACGGGCTGGTCCAGAGTTTTCAGGCTGCACGCGATGCAGAACGCACCTAAGTCTTTCAGTAGTGGCGTAATTTACAAAATTGCCAATGTTCTGGTGCAGTTCGACGCAAACGTGAAGCCTGAGCTTCGCATGAAGACTCGCATCGAGGTCAATACTGTCACTTACAGAAGTCAATGGCGACTCTCGCTAGGATATCCGTGACTTCACCAATACTACGAACGCTCACAGACTCACTCGCTGCATGGGCTCCCTCTCCCTCAACACCGAATAGCAGGGTGGGGATCCCCTTCTCAGCAAGGAGAGCACTGTCCGTCCAGTACGCCCCCGCGAGCACAGTCGGCCTTTGCCCAAGGACCGTCGCCGCATGGCGCTGAAACAACTGCACGAACGGGTGGTCTTCGTTGATTTCGTACGGTGCTCGGGACTCGCGCATCCGCAGGGCGTACTGGAAGTCGGGTACCATGGCAACTAGTTGATCGAGAATCGCGCGGAGCTGCGTCTCGACGAGCTCAGGCGTCTCGCCCGGGACTGTCCGCCGTTCGATAGAGACTGTGCAAAGGGCGGGGTACGAGGACAGCTCTTCGCCGCCCTTGATGAGGCTGGGGTGCGCCGTGGGTGACCCAACCTTCGGATGCACCGCAGAACCCTCAATTTTACCAGCGACCAAGTCTTTCCCGTACTCCTCCAGCGCGACGAGGAAGTGGCCCGCCTTTACGATAGCGTCGATGCATAAGTCCGGGCGAGAGCCGTGGCCAGCTCGTCCGATGATCTCCACGTCCGCCCACACGAAGCCCTTGTGCGAGAGCATCAGGCCGTGTTCCGTCGGCTCGCTCACGACGGCAGCGTCCGCTCTCCATCCCGCGGCCAAGAGTTCGATTGTGCCGATGCTCAGGTTCTCCTCGTCGGCCACGAGTGCCACAATGATGTCCCCCGGGAGCGGTTGCGCGTCGCGCGCCCGAAGGGCCGCTACGAGGGACGCTGCGATCCCGGCTTTCATATCGAATGTGCCCCGCCCGTGGACCGCGCCGTCCCTAATTTCACCGCTTAGAGGGTCCCCGGCGTATCCAGCGAGCGTGACCGTGTCGACGTGTCCGTTGAACATCAGCGAACGGCCACCGCCACTGCCCCGGGCGACGCCCACGACCGTGGGACGCCCGGGAGCGCCCTCGAGGCGGTGCACCTCGAAGTCGTGATGCGCCAGCCAGCCGCAGAGGAAGTCGGCGATGTCGGTCTCGCCTGCGCCCACGCCCTCGCTGAGGTTAGGATTGGACGAATCGATCTGCGTAAGGATCTGTGTCAGCTTCACGGGGTCCGTGGTCGTGGTGTCGTAAGGCACGGGATAGTCTCGGGGGCCCTCGGTAGCGAGGAGCACGACGACGCTGTCGGGATCCAACAGGCCAGCATCATCGTGCGCGGCAAGGCGGCGGAGTGCGGCGAGGGGGGCGGCACCGCATGGGCCGATGTCGGCGTGCTCTGCGCTGAGAGACTCGACAGCCCGATGCGCCTCGATGTCGGCCACGGACACAGCGGCATCGACGCCGCCTCTGAGGATTGGCCAGGCAATCGTAGAGACGGAGCCGCAGTCTAAACCGGCCATGATGGTGTGGCTTCTGAGGACTGACTCCGGCTTCTCAGCTTGAGGACGGTCCAAGAGGTTCCTCCGAAGACAGGACGCAGTGTCTGGCTCGATGGTGATGACCTTGGTCCGTGTAGCACGATCGGGTTGCTTGAAGTGTGTCGTGACCGCTTGTCCCAGAGAGCCCACGCCGACTGGCGTGATAACGATGTCAGGACCGTTCTTCCCTGTAAGCTCAACAACTTGATCGTCGACTTCGCGGAGGAGCGTGGAGTAGCCGTCTACAATCCACTGCACGCAAAGTCTCAGTCTGTTAGTCTCGCGTGGAGCATTGTGCGGCTCACCTGGCATATCTCCTCGTATTGGTCGAATGCGGTGTCTTGTGTGAACAAACCACCTTCGTACGCATTCGCAGCAACGTGTGCCTCGTGGACGGCGAGATCGTAGTCTCCGCGTACGTCCACAACCTGAGCGCCTTCGGACGTGATGAAAGCTCTGGTAGAACTTGGCATGTCTTGCGGAACGTAGATGGCGCATCCGACACCAAGCAGCTTAGCAACGCGTGCAACTGCACGGCCATGATTCCCTTCGGTCGCAGCAAAAAGCGTAATGTAGATGCCCTCCTTCTGCACCACGGACGAGAGCTCACTCAGTGATGGAACGGTATCTTGTTCCCATGGAAGCTCCAAATGGCGCGCGACGGCCCGACATGAAGCCCATGACGCGCCTAGGATCTTGAACGCTGGTAAGTCGAGACGGGAGGATTCGTCCTTCAGTAGAACGTGGGCGACACCGATTTCGCGGGCGATCGATGGAAGTGAGACCAGAGGTGTCGGCGCGTAGCCCGGAAGTTGCTGGTGAAACCTGCGGATGTTCGGGGATGGCCACAGAGACGGCGGTGAAGTACAATGACCAGGGGTTGGACTTCTGTACACTCGGGCCATAGTCAGTCTTGTGGGGCCTATGAGACAATCAAGGGTTTCATGAGCTCCAGCCTTTGTAAATATTTGAGATCATATAGTCAGCGCTCGAGCTTCAACCTGATCTTAAGTATATACGTACAATCCGGTGGATGAACAGTACCAGGGCACAAACTAGTTGACCACCGGTCAGGTACCTGCGAGCGCAGACAACTAAGAACCAATAACTGCTGGTGAGTATAGTACAAGAACAGATGTGGGCGTGCGGAAGGTGATGACAAATATTGCGCGCCCGCACCTATCGATTACACAACTTGATTGAAGTTCAGACTGCTTAGGCCTTAGGATTGAGGTAACGTGTGTGCCGGTGAGTCTCCGGAGCTCCGTTGCAGACAAACAAAGCCGGCAAGATTGGTACAATGGTAGGAGAGCAGGATGGAAACATAGGTTTTCTCCAGAATCGCAAGGTCCATAGAACTGCAGAAATGAGTCGCATCATAGAGCATAATTGAGGATGAACGTAGTAGATCACGATCCTCGTTGCCTGTGAAAAGTGACTCTCACCGCGGGCAAATCAACTTGTTCGGACTCCGAAAATCCATAGAACACTCAGGCTGGTGGAGAACCTTGACGGAGCATGTTCGGAGTTCAAAGATTCCTATCATACGCAAAGTTATCCAAGGATCTACGATGTGTACTCAGACAATGAAGCATTTTCTTAGCATGTTCGGTCAAAATCCCCGAAAGCTTTGAATTCTCCGGTGAAAATCCAACCTTTTCGGGGCTGTATTTGGCCCCCGAACATGGCCACTAAAGGTTCTCCACTGCTTGCTTTGTTCTTAGGATGTTCGGAGTCCATACAAACTGATTTGCCCCGCGGTGTCTGACTCTCTGAGGGACGAGTGCACGTGGCAGGGGCAGGCTGCGATATTCGGCAATCACCGGTCACCGCTCGCGGCTGAGGCGCAGCGGCGAAGACTCAGATAAGTTCACAGCAAGGAGAACTTCAAGAGAACGCAGCAGTTACATTCAGGTAGGAATCTTTTCAGACATATCAACGGCGGATTTTTAGTCTAAATTCTCTAGGTGAGAATTAATGCTTTGAGTCGTTCAACAAGCACGCTCTAATAATCCAATGGTCGACTGCCAGTGGTGGTGTTCAGGCCTGGCGATCTAGGCTTTCATACCTCGCCTATGTACTCCCTAACCTAACGGCACAGCCCAGAGGCACCCAGGCGTATCCGCGTCCATCGGGCATGACTGTGTCAGCGTGCCCATCGAACATTAAGGAGCGACTACCTCGAGCAACACCCACAACTGCGGGACAGTGTCATCATCAACAGTGTAGAGAAGTGTATATCCATCGCACGACTTCATAACGCAGTGCACACGGACCAATTATTCGTCGATCGGTTTTACAGTAATCATTATGTAGTAGCGGTAGAATTGGTTAGCGTAGCAGAATGTGTCTCATAGTGTATTTTATGCCATTCATTTGTTGTACGATCTGTGAGTTTGATATATGTAACGCCCAGTTGAGGATCACGATGGCTGCAGGCGACTTCGAACGTTAGCATCTCGTCGGATGGTCGTTTGAAGTTTCAGCGTCAAGAAGTACAGGTCGACTTGAGTGCTCACTTGGCAGCTTCAGACCACCGAATCTGGGTGCATGCTGAACTTCAACTCGCGTCTCTCCATCCGAGTCCTGTAGTCGATACTAGTGGCGCGGTATTGCACGACGGTCGACTGCGCCTGTGAAGCGTCGCTGCTACTCGGCATGTGACACTCCTTTTCTATAGGTGCATTACTCACCGTCTCTGGCTGTTGATGCTCCCGTCTTGGTAAGCAGAGCCAATTTAGATGACGACGATGGTGAAGTAGACAAAGTGCCGGAACATGGGAGGCAACGGTAGAGCAACCTTGTCTGAACGTAGGAGTTGGGATGGTCTTCTGAAGGGAAAAACATTACTCTGCGCGGTGATGGTACCGGATGACTGCAGAGCTGGGTCCCAGAAGACGGTAGAGGACGATAGCAAGTGAAGACAAGGGGGCAAAAGTGAGGGCGCACGATCTTTTCCGAGGCCTCTCCAGCTTGATCAACGGGGCTGTCGTTCTGCAGAACGTCCGGTAAAATATTGCGTTCGAGTTGATAGCGAGTGCCGAGCTTGATGTTCAACATAGCGTAGCGACAAGGCTGCACATATGATTTCTTGCCTTGTGGCGAGATGCTGTAATCCGCACTTTGCGTAGGTCAAGACGTTGACGTTGACATGTGACACCTCGAGCTCTTGATCGCCGGTCGATTGTCTGACCTTAGAGTCTAGACGATGGACCGACGCCCTCGTGGCTCTGATGCTCCGAGCACATTGGAGAAAGAACCTTTCTTCGCTGCTTCTGGCAGAGTTTGCTCGGGATATACGTCAGACACCACAAAATGAAATTAAACATATAGACGCACAGCATTGAGCGGGAATTTCAGAATCTATCCTTGACAATCACCATTGTTCGTACGCAAAGCTGTCCGATAGAGTGCAATAGCGGCTCCGTAGATGAGGTCAAGGTGCTCACATGAGGATCAGGGGCTGTAGGGGCCGAGCTTCCCGGATTGCGCAGTCGGAGGATGCTCCCATAACTGATGCAACGGTTACGTTCGGGCAGAAGTGGTCCCTAATCACTCACCATGTGTCTGTGCGCATTTCCTGTAGGCGAGGTGACCCTGACAGGGCGCATGGTATATAGGATGCAAGACCGACGCCTCGAAAGTCGGGCATCGCACAGCTCCCTGGGGGCAACATCAGCAACCAAGGTTCTCGCGCGCTACTTCCTTGTCAGTACTTAACCCGCACCGCTTATCTTCTAGCAAAGAGCTCACAGGCCCATAGCGCTGCCCAACCATAGTCGTCGCAATGGCAGAACGTACAGGCACGGTCCCCTTCACGTACAGCCAGGAGACGTTCCACACCTGGTACAAAGTGGTCGGTGATATCGCCAGCGGGGCGCGGCCCCTCGTCACACTCCATGGTGGTCCAGGCATATCGCACCATTACATGCTCCCTCATGCCGTGCTCGCTCACTCGCACAGCACCCCCGTCGTCTTCTACGACCAGATCGGCATTGGCGAGTCGTCACACCCCGCGAATAAGCCGCCGGGTTTCTGGTCTATGGACCTCTTCATAAACGAGCTCGACAACCTCCTCGTGCACCTCGGCATCCGCGACGACTTCGACCTGATCGGGCACTCGTGGGGTGCCATGCTTGCCGTGCACTATGCTTCGAATCGGCACCCGAAGGGCATGAAGCACCTCGTCATCGCAGACGGCACGTCCTCGATGGAGCTATGGGCGAAGGGAACAGACAAGCTGCGGGAGCAACTGCCGACTGATGTGCAAGCGGCATTGAAGAAACATGAGGCGGCAAAGACGACAAATAGTCAGGAGTACCATGACGCGGTCATGGTGTTCTACAAGAAGCATATCTGTAGCATGGATCCTTGGCCGAAGCTATTGCTTCAGTCGTTCGCAGCCATGGAGAAGGACCCTACGGTGTATACGACAATGTATGCGCACTCACACTTGAGATAGAGGACCAGCGTACTGATCTAGTATGGCTTTCAGGATTGGGCCGTCCGATATCCACATCACTGGCACGCTACGAAAATGGTCGTGCGTCGATCAGCTGGAAAACATACCCTGCCCGACACTGCTAATCAACTCCGAGCTGGACGAGGCACAAGACGTCAACTACATACCTATCTTCACCAAAGTAAACAAAGTGAAGTGGATCCAGCTTGCTCACAGTACCCATCTCGCCTTCTTTGAAGACCCGGAACGATATTTTTCCATCATACGCAACTTTTTGGAGAAGGACTGCCAGTGATAGCAGCGGGCACGGCCTCGGAGAGTCCGCGGTTTGATCCTATGTTATTGCCAACAGAGCTCAAATCCCGCAATCGTAGAATTGTCCTGCATCATTGCAATACGCACATATCTCTATTGACGACGGTTCGACTCAACACTCGTGAGAGACACGGACGAGATCGCGAGCAGTGACTCACTGCCAGTGAGTATCACTGCTACTAGTACGAGCGCTGAGCGCTAGTCACGGCCATTGACACGTGCACGCGCTAACGTTACTGGTATTACGCGTCTAGGACTGGGCCGGGAGAGGCCGGGCTAAGGCTGGAACCAGTGTCCGCCGAATCCCAATCACGTCACGGCCCTACGACGTGGCCGGCTTGCCATTTGCACAGCCAAAGACGGCGGTGACTCGTTCCGATGCATACCAGTGAAGCAAAAGCGGATTCGAACGGTTACTTCCATAGGTGAGTTCTTTGATATAGACATGATACAGTTCGGAAATCGAAGGTTACAGATTGCCTAAACGAGGCAGGAACAGATATAGTACTACCAATACACGGCTTGATCTTCCGACTCGGTGAGTGAGAGTGATGCATTTTTCGCTGAGATCGTTAGGTGGTCGTCCGTAGACTCATGACGGATTGTTGGTATTCACGCCTTCAATAGCCTTCAAGATGCTGATCGCGGTACCTGGTTACGATTCCATGGTGACTGGCGAATCATCGACGGTACAAATTCGGACTTGTGAAAATAGTACTGAATCATCTCGTCCGCTACCTTGAATGAACTACGGGCTTCATAGGACTCCCACTGTTCGGTTCGTATATGATGGCACTAATTCGTTGCACTCTCTCATGAGTCGGACAGTCAATCTAGCTCGGACACTTGATTGACAACTGCACGCCCATCTGGCGTCTGCTGACTGACGTTAGCACACGGCATGTCGAGGTCAGTGTGTCGAGGCCATCAATACTCCTGTGATGATGTCGGCGGAACGGGTCAGATTCAAAACGTTAAAGGCTGCCTGAGGGCACATACGTTAGCAAACTCATGACCGCTACGCTGTGAAGCGATGTCACCAATACCCACTGTCTCCAACATGCTTGGCCCACTGTCCATAGGAACCCCTTTAGCCAGCATGTACGTGATATACCGAACTCTACTATGGATGCAAGGCTGACGGGCTATAGCATATATGGAATAAATTGTCTTCAGCTATACCTGTACTACATGAAATACTCTCAGAGAGACGGGGCGTTGCTCAAGGCCTACGTACGTGTCTTGGTCTTTATCGACATGTGTACCAATGACTGAAGCTCTCAGCATTCCGAAGGTTGCCGTATTGATGTAAATCCCCATACTTTGTAGCCTCCTGGATTCTACATTGATACCTTGCATTAGGGTGGCAGACAGTCTGCACGTCGCACTTTTGATGTTGATTCATTATCACTACACTGTGGTGAGTTTCGGTGACAAGGCGGCGCTCGAATCCACTTTCTGGTACGGGCACATTCGCATGTATTCTTGGCTTCACACTCACATACATCTAATGCAGGCCGCTCCTGGTATGTGTGAGTCTGCCCATCACTAGTACGACGGACTTACTGTTTTGCAGGCACAGGTTCTCCTTGGCGTGTGTGGCGTTTGATGCATATTTGAATGACGTACATTGACTTGCTAACTTGAAGGGAGTCCTTGGAGCCATGGTACAAGTGTAAGCTTTCTCGGATGTGGTTGTTGGGGAATTGTACTAATTTAGTGCAAGGTACTTTGCTTGCCGTGTATACAAGCGTAAGTATATTTTGCCCGCGGCATGTACAGTGAAGCGGGCTGACAATGGTACTGAAGTTTACGGCAAACGTGCCACTGTTCCTGCAGTCATAGTGAGTCTAACTGTACCTCTCAACTGTGTGATGCTCGCTCAGCGATGGTTAATCCCGGAAAGTTTATTTTAAGCATCTCTAAATTAGGTGTGTCACCCGCTATGTACCAGGCTCACTCTGAGAGGCAGTCACTAAGAATTGCTTTATCAGGGTTCACGGCCGGTAAGCTTTTAATGTGCATATCGCAGCGGTCCATGTTTACACTTCAATTATATATCAGCATTCACCATCCTCGGGTAAGCTCATCCTAGTGTGAATTGTCTCCGAGGATCAATCGACTCGATGTTCCATCACCTCAGCCTTCAGGTTAAGAAGTTTGCCTTGGCTGGCCGTCTGACAGTGCGTCTCCCTCCACTCATTCAGAGCGGATTGTCATGTGTCTACTACAGGTGTATGCTGCAACCGGGTTAGGCATCGATATAGCATGTGATTCGCTCATCGCGGCCACCTTCATCCACTACCTGTACATTCGGAGGCAAACTGCGTTTCCTCGGTCACGGTAAGACTTGATAACGTCATGCTGCCGGCCCTTAGTCGCTCACAGTCGCATCCGTGGTAAACTTATTTTTACCACGTACCCCACGAGTAGGACAAACCGCGCCATAAATCTTCTTATTGTGTACGCGTTGAACACTTGTGAGTAATGTTATCTACACGCCAGAGATTCACTCATACACGCATGTCACTATAGGCGCTTTGACTACGTGAGGTGCCCCACCCTTATTCTTGGCCTCCCCTCTAAGCAGATGCGCACTGACAGTATATTCGCACTTGCCGATCTTGTTTCCGTAAGTGTCGGTAGTATCACATGCTCATTGATGAAAGCGGGCGCTGATGATACCAGTACCTGGTCTACTTAGGAACCAATGTTTCCAATGTTTTCTGGTTTGTACTAATACGCTGTTCGTCATCACAGGCTTTACCAGGAAGCGTCGCATACTCACTGAATGTTGATCCTCAGTGTACACCTGCAGCATGCTGTCTACGTGCGTAGCTACTGTCGGTATGCTACGAGGTTGTGGGCTGATATGTATGATTAAAACGAGCTAGGCTCAACTCACGCGAGAACGTGAGACAGGTGTTCGAGATTGATGACACGCTTAGGCTGTCTTCGATGGTTTTCCGGCCCGCCACCGAGGTCAACACCCAGGAGTCAGCTACAAAAACGTTTGCAGAAGAGCCAACGTCGGACTGCTCCAATCCATCACGTATTTAACATGCCGTCACTTTAGCTAGTGTATCAGAGGATCGGATGTTGTCGAGGAGAAATGTGCGGGGGCTGTCGCGTCTATGCACATTTGGTGTTTCCTTCGACAGTGTAGAATGAAGGACTATCAATTTGCGCACTCACTTCTCCGGACTGACAGTCGAATCAAGTTCGTATTCCCGTCTCCGTGTGTAGACAGTTGGACTGAAGTTGGGAGACAGAGCTCCTACCAAAAGAGCCTGAATAGTGATACGGATCCGAAGGGGTAGGATGCCAATGCCGCGATCTCCTTCCGAAATTGCTTGTCGATACTGGGCTACTGAGGACGGATACGCGGTGCCCACACGGACGTGAAAGACAGACTCGTTATTCCATATTGTCGACAACTGAGACACCAGATCTAACTAGTTCAACGCTTTCCGGATGAAGCAGTCATGAAGGAAGAGCCATGTTGCCTTCGACGTCCACCTGGGACCCGAGTTTTATGTCGTCCTGTGCTTCACCCGCCCCACCTCCGGTGCTCCGTTCCTTCCATATCTTGAAGTACGCCTCTTCGTTCCATACAAACGGCCGGTTGCTGACAAAGAGGTGATCCATTTCTTCCAACGTACGACCCGACGTCTCGGGGTAGAATGCCCAGACGATCGGTATAGTGAAGAAATTCACCGCGCCGAAGACATGCAGAGCATTTTCGCCAATGCGGTCGAACATGATCGGGTTGAGGAGAGTCATCCAGCCGTTACCTGCAGGTGATGTCAGCTTACGCCATAATATGCGTATTACAAACTGACCAATCGACCACCCGACCATTCCCCATGTGCTCCCTTTCGCTCGCACGTATAGCGGGAATATCTCTGTCTGGTAGACCCAAGGGATCGCAAGCCACGTCGCACCAAAAATGGCGGTGTACATGAAGACGAAGAGGGCGGCGGCCCCTCCGTACTGCGAGGCTTTGTCTGGGTTGTCTTTGAGCAGTCGGCTGAATACACCTGCGAGGATGAGGGAGGCTCCCTGTCCAGCTGCTCCCCACCACAGGCCGATTCGGCGGCCAACGCGATCGATTGATATGACGCCGAACAAAGTGCAAAGCGTGTAGGTTATCTGCGGAAGAGTCAGCGAAGATGAAATGTGGATATGTCATAACTACGAGGACAAACGTAGTTGAGCCCAGAAAGCCATTGAGACTTGCGCGGGGGATATCCAGCATTAGAGAAAATAGTGGACGCGTAGAACATGACGGCAGCAATGCCTGACCACCTATTTCTAGATGAAGAGTTTGCCGCGCAAGTGCAGATATCGATACATACTCTTGGAAGATCTGTAGCCACATTGAAAGCTGCACACGGCGCGCTACATGCAGTTCACGGTCATGAAGTCCAAGAAACATTGCCAGATATGAGGTTCCCACGGCATGTTGTTTCTCTAGCTCAACTGCCACGCGGATTTCCTCGAACTCAGCGAGGACATGGGCTGCCTCTGGATCAGCTGTGTCCGAGCGGAAGCGCGCAAGAATGCGAAGGGCTTCTTGACTACGTCCCATCATCAAAAGCCACCGCGGGCTTTCTAGCCGAGTGATTCTTGAATTAGTAGTCATCTCGAGATTTATGTCATGAGTGGACTCACCAGGCATCATGGGAACGTATACCTGACGAATATGCTCAGCAACTCATGAATTCAAGCAGCAAATTTCGAGTGTACCATGAAGAAAAGTATCGGAATGACTTGAATAGCAATGGGGAGCTGAGAGTGACGTTAGGCCATCCATAGCTATAGATTGGAGCTCATACGCACTCGCCATCGCACTTGGCTGCTTCCGTCACCGATAAAGCTGAGCCCGAACTCTATCCAGTATGCGACGACCACACCAAATATGTTCAGCGTAAACTCGCTGGCAATGAACGCGCCTCGAGACTTGGCTGATGCGACTTCAGCACTCCAGACAGGTACAATCGCATTCAAATGCCCGGTCCCGATGCCGTTGATCAGCCGTGCGCAGAGCATCCTAATTACCGGTGAGTCCATTAGGTGGAACAGCAAGTAGCGACGACAATAAAATCACCAGGCGACGCTCTGTGCAGAGCATTGGAGTACTGCGCCAACAAGAACCCAGACGCTGCCCTTCGGTGTCGTAAGTGTGATGACGCGGCGGACGGGGTGTCACACCTTACGATGATCATTGTCTTGATACGGCCGATGCTGACGTGGTATAAGCATCTTTTAACGATCCAAGTTGGCGAGCACACCTATCTCCCAAAGAGCCTGCTATCAGACACCCCAACAGTGTCCCGAAGTAATACATGCTGACGATACCGCCCTGTTTAGTAGGTTTTGTGATGTTAACAACGTATCCTTCGGATGGACCTTGATACCTGGAAGCATAGCAGTCAGATAGGTACATGCGAGAACGGAAATTCCCACGTAGAGTAGCCCAAATCCATGACGCGAACGTAATCTGGAGACGTATTCACACCTGCGAGGAGACAATTGAGTAAAAACCAAAGTGGAGAACAAGCTATGGCATGCCTCCCATAATCCCTTGGTCATACCCAAAACTTCCCTACTGGTCAGAAATAGGGGTGATGCAGATGATAAGGACGACTTACAAGAAAATGGCTAGGCTGGCTATGAAGTTGATAGTGTAGCATAAGCGCTGGCCCGTGGCAGATGTGATAGACTTCATTGTCAATGATCACGGCGGTGAAGCGGCGCGAGGGTCCATACACGCTAGCAACTCCAGATATCATTGACTTATACTCGAGAATGCGGAGCCGGGACCGCGTCGTCACAGGTCCTGAGGGTCATCTGAGGCTTCTCGAGCTTCTGCTGGGAAAACATGAATGTCAGATGGGACTGCAATTGGACAGTTTACCCCACCTTTCTGGTAGAGATGACTGTTAGTACACAGGCTTCACCCAGGTTTCATATAGGATTCTCAACCGACTCAGCTGGACAAAGCCACAACTTAGGGATACGTCTGTGATGATGCATGCAGATCGTCATCATTCACATGTATCTGGGATAAAAAGAAGGCTCACATGAGGGCACTGACTTAGGTATCTATGTACATTCAGGAACTTCCATCCTGGCACCGACAAGATGAAATCCGTCATACAACTTCGAGACAATGAATTGAACAGACAACTCACAGGATATCCAAGTCGGGGTATATTTCCCGTGACACAATGACCACAGCTGTTTTCTGGGGGATAAGCACGGTTATATCCAGATGGGAGTCGAACGCATGAACCTAATGCTGACATTGTTAGCAAGACAATGGCGGAAAGCAAGGGAGAGTCTGGATCGCCACCGACGCGACACGGTCACGCCCTACGACGCGCGATGTCGCGTTCAAATCCTGAGCATATTACGTAATGAGCCGTCAAGTCCGAAAATGGCGAATCCGCATTGACATCACAGGCTCGTGTGAGGAAGTAGCCGGCGGCACGCGTAACCCCCCTCTTAACCACCACCATGCCCTCACACATTCTGAGACCAGGATCCGTAGAAGTTGGGCCTGAAAAGGTCGAAGGAGAAACGCGGATACGGCGGAGCATAGTGTCGCCCGACAAGCTCGTCACGCAGCCATGGGAAGGTATCGACACCGTCTACGACGTCCTCATGTACGCCGCGCGTACGCACGGGACCAAAGATGCCTACGGCCACAGAGACATCGTGGACACTCACGAGGAGGAGAAGGAGGTCAAGAAGATTGTTGGCGGGAAGGAGGTGACGGAGAAGAAGACCTGGAAGTACTTCCAGCTCAGCGACTACAAGTACGTCTCCTTCCAGCAAGTCAAGGAGGCTGCCCTCGAGGTCGGCGGCGGTTTACTGGAGTTAGACGTTCAGAAGACAGACGTCGTCAATGTTTATTCTGCTACAAAGTACGTGTTATCTTCTTCACATCCATTCAGGTGCGGTACTGCATCGCTGGCGAGCTCGCGACGTCCTCTACGCTACTTGCCTAGCGGCTAGCGGCGGTGGTCTGCCTATACACGAGCAATCGTTTCAGACGGGACAGTGACTATACTCATTCTATGACTAGTGGCTCGTCGAGCGCAGGCTGGGGATAGTCTCTGGTCTCTTGCTACTGCCATGCCCGAGACGTTCACTTCGGGATGCTGAAGGAGGTGCCGGGCTGTCCCAGCCGGATATCGCACCACCTGCGTTGGGCCTACGCAATACGACTTATGTCATTGGCAGCAGTACCGCGCTAGTTGTCCTTCTGGGGTATTTGCCATGTCCTGGCGCGCGTTGCATATGCAGTAACTCGGGTTGAGGCGCGCAGTCTGCATCGCTTCTGCCCCGCATTGCTTTGCTCAAACAGTGTTCGTGTGGGCTGCATGCATGACTATGTGCTTACTGGCACTCCTCCGGTGCATAGACCACGTGAGATCAGACTGGGACCGGGCCCATGTGCTTACGTTTCCCGATATATTGACATTGGGGCATTGGGGTTTGGGGTCAGAGGAACGCCCTACAGAACAAGTTCTATCAGCGAACTGCATGCACTAGGACCGAGAGTTTGATAGGATTCTAGATGCGGTTAGCTATGAAGCGCTCGCAAGGAACACCGAGTGTTCTTCGAGGCAAGGTTTAGACGAGCATACAATGACGCAGTCGACATATAATTTTCGACTTCTAAGATATCACTTCCCTCGTCGCCCTGTACTGATAAATATACGACAGCCCAAACTGGCAGATCGTATCGTATGGCTGCGCGTCAATTGGAACAGCTATTGCGACCGCGTATGAGACGCTTGGCGAGTCGGGGCTGCAGCATGCGCTCAACGAGCCAGAGTGTGTGGCGATGTTCACAAACGCGGAGCTGCTCAAGGTCGTCGCGAATGTCGTTTCCAACGTCCCAACTCTGCGCGCCGTGATCTACGATGGAAAAGCCGACGATGCGCTCCTGGAGAAAATCCGGACTGTGCGCGAGGGCGTGCGGGTGTTGCACATCGATGAGCTGCGACAGCTTGGGAAGAGTGTCAGCGAGGAGGCGTTGAAGGCGCGGCAGCCCAAGCCGGAGGACACGGCCTGCATCATGTACACCAGCGGGACGACTGGCGCACCGAAGGGTGTCGTCATCACACATGCGAACGCGATTGCGTCGGTCGGTGCAGTGTACAAGTACATTGGGCATCACCTCAAGGCAGACGACACATACCTAGCGTATCTACCGCTCTCGCACGTGCTCGAGTACATCGTGGAGATGATCCTGTTCTTCGTTGGGATGACGTTCGGATATGCACGCGTGAAGACGCTGATGGACACGTCGGTGCGCAACTGCCTGGGCGACATCCGTGCGTTCAAGCCGTCGATTATGGTCGGCGTACCGCAGGTGTGGGAGATGATACGGAAGGGCATTGAGGGCAAGGTCAACCAGGGCGGTTCATTCAAACGGAGCATGTTCAACGCCTCGGTGTCGATCAAGAAAGCAGGCGTGCCTGGCTTGAGCGAGCTCGCCGACAGCGCCGTCTTCTCCCAAGTACGCTCGGCGACGGGCGGGCGGCTGCGCCTCGCCCTTTCCGGTGGTGCAGCGCTCAGCGTCGAGACCCAAGAGTTCCTGAGTCTCGCCCTCGTCAAGATGGTGCCTGGTTTGTCTCCTCTCACCTTTCCATTATTGTTCCCTGAAGGATGCCCCTATTCCAGGGTATGGTCTCACGGAGACATGCGGTATGACCACCATCTTCCCGCCTGAATACTCGAAAGTCGGCGAAGTCGGACTCCCCGTTCCGTCTATGGAGATCAAGCTCAAGGATGTTCCGGAGGCAAATTATCTTTCCACGAACAACCCGCCGCAGGGTGAGGTCTGGGTCCGTGGCGCGTCTTTGACTAAGGGCTACTTCAAACGCGACGATTTGAACAATGACCCAACCATCTTCACGCCAGATGGCTGGTTCCGGACGGGTGACGTCGGCCAGTGGAACCCTGACGGCACCTTGTCCTTGATTGATCGGTACGTCCCGCGTCGATCATAAGAGCTTAAGCTGAGTGCGCCATGTTCGCCCCTGTAGGATCAAGAACCTGGTTAAACTGTCAGGCGGAGAGGTGAGCAACTGACCAAGCCCTTCTCGTGATGTGCTCGTTTGACCGAGCGTGGCGTAGTACATCGCACTTGAGCGCCTCGAGTCCGTTTACAAGTCCTGCAATCTCGTCTCCAACATTTGCGTGCATGCGCACCCGGACGCGAAGCAGCCCATCGCGGTCATCATTCCGCACGAGCAGAACCTTAGGCATGCCATCGAGAGCAAGTCCATCGGTCCGCCCGCCCACACCGCGTTGCCCGACCTTTGCGAGGACGACCGCGTTCGTGAGCTCGTGATGAAAGAATGCAACGCCGTCGGCAAGAAGAACGGCTTCAAACCCATGGAGATTCTCGAGGGCATCATTCTGACCGCGGATGAGTGGACGCCCGAGAGCGGGCTCGTCACCGCAGCGCAGAAGGTGCAGCGCCGGAAAGTGGCAGAGCGCTATGCTGACGAGATCAAGGTACGCCCCATTGTTGCATTCGTGAATGGTCAATGCTGAAATGCGTGGCAGGCGATCTACAAGCCGATTTAGATGGAGTGGGTGGATATGCTGGCGCGCCTGCAGCAGGCATACCCCTGGATATACTTGCATTCATGAACGATGACGCGGTAACAAGCAATCTTCTGCCTCTTGCATGCTTCAAGCTTCTCCTGTATCATGTATTCTTGGACGGCTTATAATGTCCTTCTCCTCGCGGACAATGCGGTATAGCAGTACTACCACAGAATATGTGAGCCGTGAATTTGAAAGATTGTACATCGCGAGTACATGCGGCCAATAGACAGGTACACATGGAAACAGCAGCCCAAAGCCAGGTACAACTACAGCATAGATGTTTCGACCGCTGTCGGTGCGCAGAGATGCTCCCAACAGCAGACTGTTTTACTGCTCGGTGCTCATGACTCGCCCGAGTCGACCTTCGCCTTTTTCGCGCTCTGGATGAGCGGCACGGCCTGCCCGCGCTGGCCGACATCCGGCCCGCCATCAGGCTCAACAGCGCGCTTGCGCTTCTCGCCCGCCTGCTCCTCGCCCGGAGCAGCCACCGCCGCCGCCGTCGCGTCCTCCGACTTGCTACCGGAGTTCGTGCGCGCACCGCCGCGTCCGCCGCCGCCACGCCCGCGTCCACCGCGCCCGCGCCCGCGTCCGCGCCCGCCGCGGCCCCTGCCAGAGCCACGGTTGCTCTGGCTGAAGTGCACGGCGCGCCGCGCGGAGCCCTGGGCGCGCTCGAGCTGGAATGCTCGCTCAGTTTCCTCTGCGGAATGTACGTCAGACGCGCGAGCTACGGGAGAGGAGGATGCGGCGCACCGTCTGGGATGCTCCAGACGACCTCCTTGCCGCCGAGCGTCTTGAGGTGCTCCTTCACGTACGCGATCTCGTCCTCCGTCAGGGTCTTGTCGAACCCGACGAGGCCGGAGGACTCGCCTCGCGTGTGCTTGACGTACGGGACGCGCGGGAAGCGCTCCTTTAACGGGGTCTGTGCATGTCAGTCAGATTCTCTCAATACGATCTGTGTGCAAGACGGACTGGCGGACCTTGATCTCATCGAACGTCAGGCTCTCGCCCGCGCCCTCGAACGTGAGCGACGCGCCCTTGACGGCGGGGACGTCCTCGTCTCTGACGCTGCCACCCTCCTCGCCCTGCTCGACGCGGATCTTGCTGCCCATGAACTCGATGAAGACCTCTGGCGCCTTCTTCTCCTCCTTCCCCTTGCCCTTCTCCCTTTTCCGCGCCTCCTCCATCTCGCGGAACGCATTGAAGCCGCGCCCGGAGGCGAGCGATTGCTTGCGTACGCGCGCGGACTTGCCAGTGAGGCCCTTCTCCTTGATCTTCATCTCGCAGTAGGCCTCTCTGGTGGAGGGGCGGAAGGTAAGGCGGAGTATGGGTGGAGTGTGGTAGCGACGCACTTTGTCATGATTTTGAGCTCTTCGCCGTTCCATGACGGCTTCGGGTCGGCGTTGAGGAACGCCTCGACGGACGTGAAGTCGGCGAACTCGACGAAAACCGAACCCTAAACGCAAATGTCGTACTCGGGGGGAACGCAATAGGACCGGCTGCCGCAGACACACACCTTGAACGTCTTTTCCTCTGTCCTCCTCATCCGGACAGCGTTCGTCCGGCCATACTTGTTGAAGTAATCCTCGAGCATCGTTTGTGTCTCTCCGTTCTCTTCTGTGCTGAACCCTTTCTGTGGATCAGCGTTATCTTAGCACGCGCACACGTAGGATGAGTTGCGAGCTCACAGCGTAGATACTCCTCTCGAACTGGTCCTTCGGCTTCTTTACCTCTGACCGTCGACGGATCTTGGTGCCATCCTCGCTGACCTCGAGCTCCTGTGATAAGCGGAGTGCACTGAGGAGGAACTCATCTCCACGCCGCTGCCATTCGCGCATGCGCTTGAAGGATGCTACGGTCGCGAGAGATACCCAGTGTTCGGGGTTGGCGGTGTGCAGTGTCCACATGAACCTATTGTCGCTGTAAGTAGCCTGAGTGTTATTGACTACCGATAACTCACTTGTCGTAAGGAAGATTGGAATCCGCGAAGTAGAACTCCACTGGGTTCACAGCGCTCAGCATAATGCACTGTATGACACAGTAGTTCATATCGCGTACTCTGTCTCGCGCAACGCAGCTTTTCTTCACTCTCGTCGCGGCCGGCTTCCCCATTCGCCTCTGAAGCCGTCTCGCCCCCCACCTTCTGAACTGTCGGAGGGACCGTAACGGACCCGGACTCCGTCTGCTTGACCTCGACCGGCGCGCTGCCCGTGTCCTCCACAACCATCTTCGCCTCCCCAACGGCAGGTATCGCGACTTCAGCCTCAGACATTACTCTTAATTTGCTCTAATAGGGACGCTGGAGAGAGGGACGAGGGAAGGAATGAGGGAACGGCGGGGGAGAAGGAGGAAATGGAGTGGAAATTGTGGAAATTGAGCCGCGTAAATTGGTGATCGTGGATCTCGCGATTAATCTCGGCAATAATGGCCCCGGCGCTAACGGTGTGATCGAAGGAGGAATAGGCGCCCATTGCGAGTGGCGCGAGATTGCAGCAGGGCGCAATCTGCGGACCTCCGCCTTGTTCGCTGCAGTCATGTCCTCGCGCACGAAACGAAGGGCAGACCCATCAGAGAGCGACAAGAAGAAGAGTAAAAAGTGAGCACGCGTTCAACACCTCTTTGTGATCACGACATCGAATGCGATCATGTTACACAGGTCGAAACGCGACGAAGAGTCCGACGACGAGGTTGGTGTCAGCGATGACTCCGATGCACCAGTGGGCGAAGGTAAGACGTTTCAATCTTATGCATAGACTGTATATTGACCCGTTCGTGGATTCAGATGAGCTGCGCGCCATTGATACGCGCAACATCATAACAGGCGGGCGCAGGACGCGCGGCATCCGCATAGACTACACCAAAGTCAAGGGTTTCAACGAACCTAGTGATGACGAGGAGGAAGAAGATGCAAGGCCTCGAAAGAAATCCAAGGCGAAGGCCGTTGGGAGGGTGCCTGCAAGTGCCACCTCCAAGCAAAAGAAACCTGAGTCGTCGACCTCGTCCAAGACGAAGCCTGTATCGTCATCCAGCTCGAAACCCACATCATCGTCGAAGTCAAAACGTGTTGTCGAATCCGAAGAGGAGGAAGAGGAGGACAAGCAGGATGATGAAGACGATGGAGAGGCCGACGAAGGCGGCGATGACGACGATGACGACGAGTGACATGGACGGCTGTATGCGTATTCATTGTAAGAGTAAGAGACGGTGCGTTTGAAAGCTATCCGTTGAATGCGGATGGTATGCTGAATGTCATGTGTGGCGATTCGAACTTGGCAATTGTTTACCTGTGTGGATTTGACTCCTGCGATGGATGTGAACTCCACATCACTTCGAGTCACCGAGGCTCGGTGAGCAGTAGGTGGCTTGTACTCGGGGTAGACTGTCGGAGGGACTGATGACGACAGCAAGTCAGCGGCCGTAAGGTTCAGGTCAATTGTATCCTCCGAATCAATATGCGCACGACGAGTGAAACGATTCTGCGCATTCGTTCAAATGCGCACCGATGATGAGTTACGCGCGTGGAAGAGCGTCTCCCGGGTGTAGTGAGCAGACCTGACGCCTGCTCCCCCAGTATGCCGAACTAGCTCACTCGTACAAGACTGACTAGTCCTGATCACATGTATTCAACGCAAGCCTGCGTCCCAGCACGCGAGTGATTGCTTGTGATGACAACTTGAAGGTGGCCCATCATAACTCGCGGAGGAAAGCCAGTTTCGTAACATGTAGATGGAAAAAGAGCGTGGTCGCAGCATATGGTTGCACTAGCAGTATATATAAATCCTATGTCATATTGAGACTTAGGTATCTGAGTCGTAATATGGGCGGGATGGAACTTACATACTATTCAGGAAGGGGAGATACAAAGGGTGGAGAGATACAAAAACCGATGCTCGAGCCATAACAACGCAGCCATTCACCTGCGGGTTTTTTTTGGTATACTTATAAGACATCATGGACAGTGTACACAAGAGTATATGCCAAGACAATAGGTAGCAGAGGTATGAAAAATCTGAGAGTGTGTAGCAAATTACCGCCGAGAACACAATCTTACAAGATCCCATGCAATATACCAGCTCCTTCAATAGGAATTATTTGGAATCTATATCCCAGAAAGAACCAAAGCCTGGTATAGGTTCCCGATTAGCTGAGGGTAGACAGGATGTCGTGCAATTTGAGAAAGAGAGATGCTGCCTTTGTTGTCTGCCACCAGTGTGTGACAAGCTTCAAACTCCGCTCA